>JH431781.1:205493-276790 GCA_000239455.1 Strigamia maritima
ATTTTTTGGCTAAATAAATTTTTGTGAATTTTTGTGAAAAAAAACAGAGTCAGAATGTTAAGTCTGAAATCTAAACAAGTTCAATTGGAGCTTAAAAATTTTAACTTTTAAAAAAAATAACTTTGAAAAAAAATAAAATAAATTTAAAAAAGTAAAAACACTTTGCAAAATTCAAATTGAAATACAAACACATATTACCCATATTAATTTATTTGAAAAGAAAATTTTGTAGCTCAAATAGAACTTGTTTAGTTTTCATTCTGACTCTCTTTTTTCACAAAAATTCACAAAAATTTATTTGGCTAAAATAAATAAATAAATAAATGTCAAATAATTTATCAAAAATATATTGTTTGCTTTAATTATATTTGAATAAAATTTTAAATAATAATAAATAAAAAAATTAAAAAAAAAATTTTGTTATTTTGTGTCACGATTTTCAATGTCGCGCAACATATTGTCGCGATCTCTCTAATGTTGCGCTGACTTGTTGTCGCGCCCACATATTGTCGCGATTTTGTATGTCGCGCCAACCCATTGTCGCGACTAATGTTTGTAGCAGCAAACCCTTGTCGCGATATTTTAATTTACAAAAAAAATTGTCGCACAAGAAATTGTCGCGGAAAATACTATGCTTAATTTATTTATTTATCTCAGATAAACTCAAGTCTCAATCATATCATTTTGTGTTTGTGACGATCCGATATTCAGGGGGTTTTACCGTCTTTTTGAAGTGCAAATGCAAGAATGCCAAATCTTCTAAAATAGCAGACATTGGCTTTTCGACCTGTCTGCGACTCATGCGGCGTTTTACCGCTAAACTACGTGTCGGACATCGATTGCGAACATAATTCGCAGTATTAATGGATTCAGCCCAAAAGAATAATGGTAGGTTTGCAGCAATGAGGTTGCACCTGGCCATTTCCACAAGAGTACGATTTTTCCTCTCGGCAATTCCATTTTGTTGTGGCGTGTATGATACGGTTAACTGCCGCTTAATACCATTTTCAGCCAAAAATTTCTCGAATTCCATATTGCAGTATTCTCGACCGTTGTCAGTCCTAAAATCTTGATTTTATTACCAATTTGATTTTCGGCTGCAACTTTAAATTTTTTGAAAGTATTAAAAACTTCAGATTTGTGTTTAAGGAAGTAAACTTCGGTCCAATGTGACATATCATCGGTAAAAGTAACGAAATATTTCGCCCCTTCGAGTGAATTGGTTTTCATTGGTCCACATACGTCTGAATGTATTATTTCTAAAAGTTTTGTACTTTTTTGGCTATATTGAGTTTTACTCCATTCACAAGTTTATTTTTAACAAGTAGTTTGAGGTTTTGCTCTTCAAGTGTCCGAATCGTTCATGCCAAGTCGATAGTTTAGATTTTATCTTTTCTTCGAGAGTATTTGCACTTTCATTGGCTATATCAACGTAATAAAGATTTCCAATTTTTTGTGCAGTAGCAGAAGTTTTTCCTTCTTTATCTATTACCGTTGCGGAGTCATTTTCAAATATGACTTTATAACCTTTATTAGTTATTCTTGCAACTGACATCAGATTGGATCTGCATTCTGGTACGAGGACACAAGAAAAGGGGTAAGTGTTGTAGGAAATTCCTTACAACACTTTCCATAAATAATACTCACTTTTATACGTGAGAAATCATCCAATTTGTAAATAATAGTAAGTAAATAATATTATTTATCATAATTCAATAAATGCACAGCCGTATATGAATTATTTACTAATCAAACTAAGGTAGTTAATCAGTTAACCCAAAGTGAGAATAATAACTAACTGGAGTTTGGCGCTGGCAAACCGTCAGCACCATCTAGTGTCAAAATAATAAGTTGTTTCTGATTTTGGACCGTCACATGTTGTAACTATAAATGGTCATTTATTCAGTTTGATTTAAAATGCCCAATTGGATTCGCCAAACTCCTTTATCACGTGGCTGAAAACTAAATTTTGCATTTTTGGAATTGTTACCAAAATAAAAACGCTAACAGACATTTACAGCTTTAAAACTAAACTAAAGCCAAAAACTTAGCAATAATTTGAACGTAATTTCATAAATGACTAACTAAATCAAATACACACTATACTTGCACATAACCCAATCACAAATGAAATAAGGACGTGCGATGTAAGTTCTACTACTAAATGATTTTTCTACTGAAACCAGTCAAATTCTTAAAGATAAAGTCAGTCATCTTTAAAGAAAAAGAAAATCGATTTCGAAAAAAAGAGACATCTTTTAACTGCTGCCACAGTACCGGATGACAGATTTTATATCTTAAAAACATATTGACACATGTGACCTTTGTCCATGAAACTAAAACCAAACTCAAGTCATACCTCACAAGCCACCAAAAGGTTCATACTTACACCTATACTTTTTTTACCCTGAAACATTGAATTATTATGTGAATGGTCGCACGCACCATTCTCCTACCCACCATCTTCAAGGGTAGATGCAACTACTTCAGCTGACTGTGGACCACTTCCTTTGCCGTTGAAAGCCGAGATAACAACGCCATACGAGAAAGATTTCTTCAGATTTGAGATCAGGTACACGTTTTCATCAGGTCTATGGTCAGTACTTTTTACGATGTAATCTTCCTCGCTATCTACTTCTCGATAACCGATATTATAACCAGTTAGATCCCCGAACCACAGATCATTTTTGGGAGGCTTTATAAAAAAGAATAAAAAAATAAAAAGATAAATAAAAACATCATCATTATTAATTTAAATTTAAAAAAAGAAAAATAATAATAATAATAATAATAATAATAATAATAATAATATATTCAGTGAAGGCATAAATCCAGTGCTCATAACCACAAGTGATGGTTTCTTTGTGCACATGAATGCCAACAAGCCCCTTCTCTATTACCATGTTATAAAGATGGATAGTCCAGAAGGAGCAATCTAGTTTTTTATGGTTCACACGCACTGCTCAGTTCCTTTCAATTCTGCAGAAACTGTGGCAAAGATGGTGTCCATGAAAGTGGCAAATTCAATACGCTTCAATTGTCCGACCTCCCATGACTTTACCATTACCTAGTGGGCACACAGAGCAATCACACGATATTGCACTGTGTACCGATGGGGTACTTCACATGGAATGGCCCCAGACTCATAAGGAGATGGACAGAGTTCAATATCGAATCGTTGGCTTTCAAGGACACGAGATGGACCAAAGGCTAACCTAACTTCGGAGCCTTTTACTTTATTACCTTAAAGGATTTCTATTAAAAGCTCCTCTCGGCCGATATTACAATTTATTTTTCACTCAATTTACCTTCCATTTCACTCGAAGACTCTGCGAACTCACTGGTTCCAGCTCAATTGATAATGGAGGTCCTCCAGGAGCTGAAATGAGACATACAATTCGATATTAATATATTTATGTTCGCCAGTTTCAAACTTGTGCTCGATGTTTTTGAAATATTTAAACGGGAAAAGTTTTAAGAGAAAACAAACTTGGCAATCAGTGAGTAAATCAATAAATCATTCTCAACCCGCATGCTATTTACGTTTCTCTCTCTTTTATCTTCCATTAGGTTTAAGTGGGGGCGGGCGAAAAAAAATCGATCAAACCGCCTAAATTTGACAAGCACCGGAAATAGTTAATTGAGATCTTTAAAATACTCACCTTCCTCCTCAGTTGTAATTCCAATCACGGAACTTGCATTACTCATGCCAACCAAGTTTTCTGCGCGCACTCGGATGTCGTATCGTTTTGCTGGAAGAAGTCTCGTAATTCTAATCGATGTCTTTTCGCTTAAAACGCTTGTATTGACCGTTGACTTGAACCAGGAGGCTGCAATCAAATGAAATCAAATATAATAAACTCAAGTGTTTGCGGTTTACATGGCAGACTGTTTAATCAATTTTTACGAATTTTTACGACGAGAATAATAAACCCCTTTTAATCACCCAATTAATTATGCATACATTACAATTAAAACAAATTCCGATCGATATCAAAAGTTTTTTTACACAACCATAAATCCCTTTTCTTTTTCCAACAAATAAAAAAATGCTGATAATTTGTTGCAGTGATAAGAACTACAAACCTTCATTCAATTTATGTTGTACAATATAACGAATTATCGGACTATTCCCATCGAACGATGGTTCCCATGCCAGAAATAAACTACGACTAGAAATTCGTGATGCACTTAGATGAGTGGGCGCATTGGGCCGATCTAAATAAATTATAAAATCTTTTACTCCAAAAATAAAATTAAACTTTTATCACCCACCTTGAATTATCAGGCTTAGTTGAGTGTCATCCGATCCAAACGGGTTTGATGCACGACAATTAAACGAGGTAAAGTCTTTTTGCTTTACTTTAGATAAAATTAATTCGGACTGTAAACCGTTATTCAACAACGTGGTCTTAATGCGAATTCTGCAACGACACCCATCATGAATAAATTGTAATAAAAGCCATCGAGTTGACGTTACCGAGGGTCCAGTTTACTGTCTGCAATTTTGTCATTCATTTTCCATGTAATAGTTATTTCAGGGTCCCCGTACGCGGTGCATACCAATCTTCCCTTATCGCCGTTCTTTACCGTTACATTTGAATGTTTCATGTCAAAGTGAGCTGGAACTAAATAAAAAAA
This sequence comes from Strigamia maritima, assembly GCA_000239455.1. Classification (NCBI taxonomy): domain Eukaryota; kingdom Metazoa; phylum Arthropoda; class Chilopoda; order Geophilomorpha; family Linotaeniidae; genus Strigamia; species Strigamia maritima. Next base: position 210,135 of record JH431781.1, read on the forward strand.
ATCGTGTGATAAAAAGTTGTTGCGTGTACGTACACACACCAGATTAAACTACAATAAATAAGTACGAAGAGGAGGTTAGACGAAGAAAACACGAGCGCAATTGCTTCTTTTAATTTAATGGCATCTAAAAGTGATAAAATCTGTTCTCGAGTGTGGTTTTTGGGAGCAGAAGCACTGCCTGCCAACACTTGGCTTCAAAAATACTGCAAATTCGCTGTCAACTTGACTCAAAAAAAGTAAAAGAGAGAAAGAAAATAACAACTTACTCCTAACATCCAAATAGATCACTTTGCTCAGTTCGGGCCCGATGCCGTTGTTGGCCTGACACAGGAAATGGCCTTCATCTGTTTCATCTGCTCTGTGAATTATTAGTGAGCCATTCTGAGCTGTGTAGCGAGTCAATCCCTCACTTGGGATTTCTTGATAATCCACTGGTACATTGGCTGAAACAAAAGAAAGCAATTTAAGCTGTCTTCAGCACAGTGGGACTTCGATTGAACACTGATTTACGTGACGCGTGCCTGTACTTTTCAAACCTATTTCTCTCGTTTTTCCATGCTAATCACGAAAAGTAAACAATGCTATGTATTATAAGTCAAAAAAGTCAGAAAAACTAAAGTAATTAGTTTCTAGTTTCTACGCTCGATTAGGTGATAGTAACGACTGTATTCTCAAAATATGGATTTTCCTGAATAAAATGATACTTAATATATTAATTTTTAATATAGAAGCAGCAGGCAAAGATGTTTATATTCATGTATACTGTCCCACCCATGACTCCTAATCCTGAAAAACAATCTTTTTTTAGTTGTTTTATTATTGGGTGCATTTATCTTTCTCCAATTTTAGAAAAATGGACTCTAAAAACTCTAATGATTACCGCCGCATTGTAATAATTTGTGATGTTTTCTCCTTCAAGAGTAAAATTTGAGCTGATTTGTTTCTGCTTCACGAAGTAGAAGACTTTTTGCTTATGCTTCAATACTTTGCATGATAAAATTGCGATCAAATTAGATTTGAGAGAGAAAGAGAGAAAAAAAAGTGTTAAAACTTTAATTCAACCCATAGTTCATTTAAAACAATTCCTTTGTGTGTGAAGGCTTTTCCCTTACTCGCTCTTGTCTACAAATTATTCATTTGCATAGAACAAATAACATTGAGTCTAAAAGCAATTTGAAAACTAACCATGTATATAAACCTTCTCGTGTTACAAATCTCTTCAAATAAAATTAAAAAAGAAAAAAAGATGTCCTCGAGACCTTTAAAAACCGGAAAAAAAAAGTCTGTTCGTCTTTACACTCACTCATATGTTCAGCATTGAGTTCATTATTAATATTACTTGCCTTCTTTTTAAATAAACGGAACTAGTTTTGAAAAGAGTTGCTCCGAGATATCAAATTTTTAATGAGATTTAAAGAAGAACTTCGATTGAAATTCAAGACGAAATACAGAAAAAAATAAGAAAAGAAGCAACAAGTAAGAAGTTAATAAATACTTGTGCTGCCGGCGCATGACACTTGGATTTTAAAATTACGATTCTTTTAGTGAATTAATTTCCTTACTAAAGCCAAATCGATCTTTTACTGTATTATTGATAAATATGGCTCTCCGTTATGACTTGAACTTGAATTTCAATTGAATTGCTCCCCTACACGGTTTTCCGTAAGGAAGTAATGTTATGTTCGTCTTTCAAAGATGATGATTGTTAGATCATATTCAGGAAATGTTTATTGATGCTCACCAAGTGTGAAACCGACCTTTGCCAAAATTACCTACCTCAACAATTCTTACAAATAGCGAAGTGAGTTTGTCAACCATAAACAATTATTAATTGGTAATCTCTAAATTAAAAATTAAAAGACGTTATAGAAAAATTACTTTTCTATTTTTGTGAAATTTCAAATAGATAATTGATAAAGTTTTTAATATGCTACATCACATTTGCGATTAGCGCCAGTCATTGCATGTTTTCAAATGACTAAGCAAAGTGCATCAAACGTAGAAACATTTTGTAATAATTTCAGAAGTAACATGCGACCATTACGAAAATAATTTCCAAGTCATCCAAGTAAACATCAGGACATTATAAAACACACCAAGAGATGACGCCACCTAGTAAAATAGGCAAATTTATGACTTCTGTCTGTTTTCAGGCAAAACTAGACATTAAAAATTTGCTACTCGCCCACCGTACATCCCTCCAACCACGATATGCTTTATTTTCAAACTAGAAATGTATTAAAGATTATTTGCATAACTAACTTTTTTTTTATGAAAAACAAAGTCATAACATACTGTTTTATGCATTTTCATATTTTACTGTGGCTTGTTTATACGCAAAGAAATCTTGTGCAACGCATAAAAACCTTACAAGTGTGTTCTTTATATCATTTGCTCGTGGTATACAAGAGCGTGAATTTCAACACTTCCATGTATTTCTCACTTGCGACTGAAATATGTGGTTTAGTTTAATAAGACCAAAAAGCAAGAGAGAATTTAAATTAGTTTCCATTTCTTAAATTTAATTTAAATTTAGATGAATTTATATGAAAATGGAAACTTTCCGTACACTTTAAACGACCAAATTTAAAATAAAATAAAAGTAGGAATTCTAATTCATTTATTTATGTTGAAAGCAGCGGAAAATAGAATTGAAACCATCAATTTTTAATAAAGCTAAAGAAATGTGTTTAATCAAATAATTACTTTAATTCATTATATCTTCAATTCTTCTTGGTTTAATTAATAAGAGTTTCAAGTTTTCGTCTAATTAATTTTTCCTTGCCACAAAAATCGATTTTTATTTAGTTTTCTGATCAAGTGGCAGCTTGTTTGGTGACCCCTTTTGACAGAATAACGTGGCAATTAGTAATGGTTAGTTACTCCCTGTCACGGGTCTGCCAAAACCATGTTCTGTCCAAAATAAAAGCCTTTTCCTTTTTTGTTACTTTTTGAAGTTCAACCTAGCTGGTTATGTTCCCACAGGCCAGCCTATAAGGCCAACTGTCCACAGATAACCGTTTGACCACTATTTAAACAGAAGACTCTCCCTGAAGAGACAAATAATCTCTTATTTTCAACAACATACCATAAAATTCTCATTGATCATGAGCAATTTGTATAAAATCATCGATTGCAGTCTTTTCTTCTCTAAAAAAAAATACTTAAAAAAATAATTTTGAAGTGACTATACTATTGTTCCACTGCAGAAACTGCTCATCAGCTCTTTAATTCATAAAGATAATAAAAAGTATGAATAGAAAAACCAATTAAAGGCTGACGGAAAACGGCACTTATTATTTGTTTGCAGAACTAAGTAAATTTATGTCCAACTAATCTGAAAGTATGATGTAAACAATTATTCATTATTCATTAGTTTCACCTTGTCAGTTCTTATTTTTTTTTTTTGTAAAAGCGTTTGAGTTTTATGTGTTTTTAACTTGAATTTTTTGCTAATGCATTTACATAATCCCAAGAGACCAGCCTTTAATCTCGGTTAGTTAAATTGTCCTTATACCTGACACAGTAGAACTGCTAAGCCATTTGCGCCAACCCAGTATAGCCATTAGCCAAAGTCTAATGCCCAAAAATATAAACAAAACTAGTTTCCGTTGTGTTTAACAAGTAAAACAAGTCAAATTAATAAAATTAAGAATTTGAAATAATGCAATCTCTAAATTGAACTTGTTTGCTCTAAAGAAAAATGAAAATGGTTTGTTATCTTGGCACACGTGATTTACCTGAAGCTTTCTTCCATTTGATAACAGGTTCAGGAAAACCGATCGCTTGGCAGTCGATATGTGTGGAGTGATGCAAAATAACGTGCGAGTCTTTTGGTTCAATTAACCACTGCGGAGGCACTGAAAATAAACAATAAATGATTAATCAAATATTTAAAAACATAAAATAAACACAATTACATTTATTGAATTTTACAAAAATCATAAAATAAACACAATTACATTTATTGAATTTTACAAAAATCATAAAATAAACACAATTGCATTTATTGAATTTTACCAAAAACATATTTACATCGACCTTCAATGCAACAAATACTGTTCCGTCTATTTGAATTTTTGAAAAACAGCTCATGTTTAAAGTGAAAAGGAGTTTATTTGCTTCTCTATTTCTGACTATGATAAAGTACTGTATAATACAAATATACACAGACAGAAAGCGAATAAAATTCAGATATACACGTATGTAAACAAACCATAAATAACAAAGAAGATAAAAAGCTAATTCAAAAGCCTGTTATTATCCTGTAAAAACTGATTACTAATTAGCTGCATTTTTATTTTCCAAATCAAATCAGACAAGATAAATTTAGACAGTTATAGCGTGTGCAGTCATTGCAGAAATAAACAAGAGTTGAACGATGTAATTATAGCAAGATAAGGCCGGCAAGCTTGCTTATTCAATCGTTTTCTTTGATGGCCAATAGCGGTTGGCAAAGATTTATTCATCGTAGTGTGGTTATGACAGGTAATATTTGCGGCATATCGATTCAAAGCTAGTTATTTACGATCGATGGAGCCAGAGTAAAAAGCAGGCATAATACAGTCCCTTCTTCATGTTATAATAAGAAACCCAATTTTTAACTGAATTGAAAATGTAAAAAAAATAAAATATTTATTTTTTAATCAGAATTTATAAAAATAGAAATAAATACCGAAATCCTGAGTGGCAGTTAATTATTTCTTATATTTTAGACTTTACTGCAAGATAATACAAATTTGATGTCAGTAATATATTTTTATAAATATTAATAATTTTTAATATATTATAAAAGCAGTTTTAGATAAAAATTGTTACAACTCCAAGTTTATCACTTATTTATACGCTTTTATTTAGCTGCGTCATACCTTACTAAAATATGCATCGTTACGGAAATAAATGATATCAAAATGTAATCCTAATTTTAGTAATTTGTCATACTTTTTATCTGGAAAAAACCAACTAAAATTGAACGATTTCCAAAAATTGCAATCTCAAAACAACCCCAAGGCCCTAAGCAATATATTATTCTAGTTAATAATGCAATTCTTAGCATGCATACACATGCCTCTCGGGATCCTAATAGCAAATACAAAAATATTACTTCACAAAACAAATCAAGCAAAAAAGCTCGTGTTGTTTGCGCTTTTGCATCAGCTTGTGTGTATTTTTGCTTCTAGACAATCTACTTATATTATATTTCAATGTCGAGACTTAGAATGCAAAAGTAGTAAAACAAAAAAAAAATCCTTAACTCTTACAAATGTATTCGCTATTTACAGTTTGAGTGGCGCCACCCTAATGAGCAGTTATTGAACTATCGTAAGTAGGATAACATGAGTTGCAAAATAAGATTAAGTTAGGCTGAAGGTGAGGAATAAATGTGTTGTCGTTATTTTTGTTAATTTTTCTGTGTTTTTCTATTGAAAAAATTGATAATTTGATTAATTTTTTTTTTTTTTTGTACTGAGATTTGGTTTTTTTCATGCCGGAGATGGTTCACTTGATACGGCATGAATTTATTGAATCTCCGTCAAAAGTACAAAAATGATAAAAATGCAGTTTTTCTTCACTAAAAACATTTCTATACTTAAAAATATTAATTTATCAGCTGTTATTTTTAATTTTTTGAAAAAAGAATAGTTATTCCATTGAATAAGCTTCATAATCCATATGGAAGATGCACAACAATATAAATGTGTGACGGTTATCCTACTTCGGCAGCCATTTTTTTTCTGCAGCGCCCTCTATAATCACTGAAAATAGCAAATTACGATCTCATTATCTCTCTTATTCACACAGAGGTCAAATGAAGGTGCCTAGAAAAAAATCGACTTAACTACTGTTTTTCATACAGAGCATAAATTAGGTTCAATAAGTTACTAGCTATTAAACAGACTAGCGGATGAGCAAGCAATCGCCGAAATACGATCACACTTTTCTGCAGCGCAAGCGAACCTAAGAAGACGAATCTTCTGCAACTTCACACCATCACAAGTTAATAACAAATAAATTATTCCCCACAAAAATTTAATACATAACAAAACCCTTAACACTAGGAAAAGAGATATTGTGCACTTTAACGTTAATTAATTTAATTCCCGTATCGAAGAGGACTTCTAACCTGGAATTAGGCCACAAGTTTAATTATCTACCAACTCATCAAGTGACCAATAATTACTCGATGACCTCGAAATATAACATTAGTGCTAATTAAAGAAGAGAATTTTCCTGTATTTTATCTAGAACAAAGTAAAAATCATGATGTACTTGCACGAGTTTAGTTTTCTTGGAGCAAATAAATGTAACAAAGATTATGTTGACTGGTCCTCGGGGGGGATGCAGCATGCACAGAATGAATTCAAATCTCGTTCAAATCCAGCAGGTAACATCATTTCCAATACTAAATACGGACTGCTCAATTATTCCGGGCACGTGAGGCACGTGTTAAGCCATGGCCTTAGGTAGAGTTGGCCATTAGTTCTAATTAAGACGCACTTAACACCAAACTTCACGGTAGTCTTTGTTCACCCTTTTGTTTACTCTGGCGACAGCAATTAAAAGACCAATAACACGCTTCGTAATCCATGAACTAATGTTTTACTGAACAAAGTGGATTTCAACCTTTTCTTGCAATAGAAAACTTTTTATTGCAGTCAGTGAAATGCAACCAGATAAGATTTCCAACAAACAGCTGTGCGACTGATTTGTTATTCTATGCAAAAAATATTTTTAATTTTAAGTTAATATTTAATAAATACGAAAAAATGTTTTCAAAGTTTTTCTAGTCTCATGTTTGTTTGGTTAATTTCCATTTGTTCGTAGCTTGAAAATTTTGTGGTAATGAGGACGCATTTCATTACTGGAAAAGTTGTAGAACAGAAATAAGGATGAACATTGTACACAACCACAAAACCACATTAAATTTTATAAAAAAAAAATAGGTCATAAAATATAAAGTTTGTAGGTGTGGGCAACATTTTATGATATTAGATTTAGAAAATTGAATTTTGATAAGGGAATATTACTCGTACGTGATAGTAAGTTATGTCATTTCCAACATAAATTATATCTCAAATTATGTCAAATTTTTCTAAACACTATAAATGTCAAATGTGCATTGGTCATTAGTAACTGCAATCATAATACTGTATGCAATAACGCCAACATAATAGCATTAAAGCAAAACTACATTTCCTTGCATTTTCTAAGTTGTAAGATAAAAGCTGGCAAACAATTCCAAAATAACAAAACTGAGTTAGAGGCTTACAAAGATACGTATCTTTGACGCCATTGTGTTGATGAAAAACTGCACGGGTATTTCATGCTCTCAAATAGAATAATTTAATACCATTACTACAAAGTCTATACTAATTATTATTATTAAATCTAAATCGCATGAGTTTTTCTTCATAAACAGATCAATTAAAAAAATAAAAGTTCAACTTTATTGTACTCACCAAAATAGAAATTAGCATTAACCGGTGAAATAAACGAAAACTTTACAATATGTTTAAAAAAAGTTTTCCATTAATAATGCATGCCAAATTTGTAATTAATAGACACCTATTTATGTATGCATAGTGCATTTAAAAAAATAAGCAAATTTTAAAAAAAAAAAAAAAAAAAATTAAAGTGCATTGCGTGTTCTCCCATTCTTGGTGAAACTAAAGCTGCAATGCAAGCAAGAAATCGATGCAACAATTGTAGTTAAATCTCAATTTGCAAATATTCAGTCTCCTTTAAGCCCAATTGATTTAGCAAAAACCAAAACCCAACATCTGTTGTGGCAGTAATGGCAAGAAACTTGAGATTTGTTGTTGTAGTTGTTAACAACTAACCCTTGACTCCTTTATAAACTTAATTACAATAAATTACAATAAATCCTTTACACGCAAAACTTGCTCCGCAAAAAAATGTAACGTCGTAGCCAACAGCAAAGAGCTTGTTTACATCTTCTTGAGAAATGACATTTTCCCCCAAGAAAACTATTTTTATGATATTAAATTTAAAACATGCAAACTCAATGCAATTTATAAATTCAAATGCAAATAAAGTGCTGCCTGCAGTTTACATGACTTTTACGTTGACCTGTATAAACACATGCACTGTAAGCCACTGGTTTTTCACTTTTAATATTTAAAAAAATGCGCATGCAGCGAATACCCCTTTAACTTCTTTGCCTTATCTCGACGGATATGAGTATTGATCTCTTTTTATGTTAAGAGCCGCATTTAATCTTTTTTTAAAAGAAATTGCGGAAAATCCTGTTCCGGTTGCCGTTACCAATGAGAACGCTGATGAAACTCGTGTATGAACAACAGGATAGCCATATCGATTGCCAGCGAATAGGTATGAAGTTCACTATCTCATCAAACATGCTGACAATTCCTCATTTTTCTTCTTCTTATACATTCATTGTTTGTCGCCGTCGATCATTTTATACATAATTTCGGATCACTTTCCTAACGATAACATCAAAAAAGTCTAACAGTACACAATCTTCACAACATACTTAGATGCATAGAAAATTATAGTTTTGCTTACAAAAAAACCTTAAGAGTAGTTGCAATCTAAAAACCTAGAAAACTGAATAATTCATGTGAAATGTTGACTACTTGGAATTGTAAGATGTCAAATAACATACAACTGACCGTGTCCAAACACTAGCTAATGCTCGTAATGGTAGACTCAAAGCGACGCGAATCATGTCAGTGACCACTGATTCGCTCCCTATCGCTTTGCAATTTAGCCGTTCTATTTCGCTTGTGCCACCACAAGCGATTTGATGCTGCACATTATGACGATTTTACAAAGATTCTTGAGCTTAGAGGAAATTTAGATTTAAAATAGGCGCTGATCTGATACAGTTATTTGGATTTGGTTTTTGGACCCAAAACACACAGACAAACGGTAGCAATATAAAATGTCGACTAAAAAGTGGATATAGGAAGAAATTTCAACAAATTTTATAAATGATGATAGATAAAAACAATTTTTTTTCTAAAGTAATTTTTCACTTTTTAATCACCGGTAACTACGTACGTAACAATGTATTAAACATCACGCCCCTCCCATTTTAACCAACTCGCACACACACCTAATTAATTCTCTTAGCTTATTAATATTTAGATAGAGGTGTTACATTTAATGGGAAGTCGACAGGACCGTTGAATAACTTTACTTTTAAAATTATTACCGGCATGTATTATACATACATCAGTTTAATAGCGAATAAAATAATTGAGAGATAAAAGTTGACGACATAAATTTCATAATAATAAAATAATCTTTTTTTATACAAGTTTCAATCAAAAAAGGATGTAATAAGAATGAAACTGCTAAGCCTGGCTTACATGCATGATTCATTAAAATCAAATTCAAGTGAATATATAACTGTAATATTGTAATAATAATGAAATGAATGCATAATTTAATAGGAAAAATTTCATTAATTCTTGAAGTGTTTACATTTCGTTGGCCAATAACAATATACTATACCACAAGAACGACCCAAGGACATGCAAGAAAATGTGCCAAGAGATTTGTTTTGCTGCTCTCATGTCTACAATTACTAATTTTGCTAAGATATGAAGCAAAATGTAATTTTGTATTAATAACAAATATATGATGTTACTTAAGGCTTGTCCAAAATAAACAGTACTTTTAAAGAAAAAACGTCAGCCAGCGCTGCCTGTGTAACTGGCTATGCGCAGACTGACCCTCAGTCCAAAAAATTTATGAACTGAAAAAGGTTATTAATACAAAGGAGAAGAAATAAATTAGCACACAAAATAATTGTACAAAATGAACTTTATTTGAACATTAGGTTTTACGACAAATCCAGGCGGTTAATTGTCTACAAGTTTTAGAAAAAAACAATCTTATCAGAGATCAAATTCAGGGTGAGAGTTTATAATGTTTTAAACTGATGGTTGGGAGTGTAACATCATATATTTGTTATTAATACAATTTACATTTTGCTTCATATCTTAGCAAAATTAGTAATTGTAATAACATCAACAAATATATGATGTTACTTAAGGCTGTTCGTAGCCCTCTAAAACTGTTGTGCCAAAATCCAAAACAATTTTATCAATGGGTTTGTTATAATATTTCTGAAAAATCCTGGCCGATGACCAGTCCACACTATTTAAAATGCTGTCTAGGCAGATCCCTTTTCTAAAAGCGAATGACGTGGTTGCTGCCCCAGTGGAGTGGGCTGAAAAGACCGATCCCTTTTCTAAAAGCGAATGCTGCCCCAGTGAAGTGGGCTGAAAAGACCGAAGTGTTAACCCCTGCCCTAGTTAAGACATCTTTTATCCACCTAGCTATGGAGGTGGCTGTAACAGCGTTGTGAGGTTGAGAGGCTGCCAAAAATAGCCGTTTGTTTTCCTTTCTGATACGTTTTGCGTAATTGAGATAGAACTTAAGAAGCGATACGGGGCAAAGTTAGGGATTCTTGAAGCGTGTTACAACAAAGTGGGATTGGGATCCAGATTTTCGGGTGGAGACTAAGGGAATATGGCAGGAGTTCCTAAAGAACTTGATTTTACAAGACAGAATACTCAGATCTGATGATCTGGACGCTAAGCACAGGGCCAAAAATGTGGCCACTTTTTGATTTGCTAATAAGTGTGGCGATGCAGGAGTGAGTTGAATGTGTTGAAAAAAATTGAAGTGAACTTCGACATCGTGGATTTAGGTCAAATCCGGAAGATTTTAGGCGTCGAGTTCATTCGTGATGGCAAGAGGGGAAGCTATAATAAGCGCGAATATGAATAAGCGCGAATGCCATGTTCGCGTTTATTCATTTGCGCCTAGTCACGAAATTTATCAGAATAAGCGCGAATCAACGTTTTTCGCGTCTATTAACGTACGGGACTAGACAAAAGCATGATTCGCGCTTATTCACACCGGAGAACGGTTTATATTTTAGTTCGCGCTTAATCATATAATTTCCCATTCAAGAAAGAGACGTCTCAAAGACGCGAATGAATAACCGCGAATATGAATAACCGCGAATATGAATGACCGCGAATATTTAATTTTTCGATCTATATATTAAGAAATGAAATTTTCGATTTTATTTCCATTTTGTCTCCAACTTTTTTGCATTCGCATGAGGCAAACTCAAAACTAGTTTCCAATAAAAACTTACTCAATAGCACCATCTGTAGGACACAAAGTCATGAAAATATGACTCACACATTAATTGAAACAATCCACCTGATCACAGATCCAAGAAATTTCCAAAAAAAATTCACAAAAAAAAATTTAAAAAAACGTAAAAAAATTAACAAAAATAACAAAGATAACAAAAATCCAAACAAATTTTTACTAATTCGGCTTATTGCCATTCGCGCTTATTGCCATTCGCACTTATTGCCATTCGCGCTTATTGCCATTTGCACTTATTGCCATTCGCGCTTATTACAATTCACGCTTATTCGGGATAAACTGGGTTTCTGGCTTTTTCGAGCTTAAACCCATTTGTACATTCTGCTTGATTCGATTCGCGCCTATTACCGCTTGCAATATGAATAGTCGCGAATAATGATTGTTTGCGCTTATTCATATTCGCGTCTGTTAGCGCGGATTGTATTCGCGCTTATTATCGCAACCATAATTCGCGATTGTTCATATTCGCGCTTATTACCCGGCCCCGGCAAGAGAGCATTCATGTCACAGACAGCATATATTTTGAAGCTAGCTCATAAGTATAAATTAGTTCCTAATAGCCTAGTTAAGGTTCCTGTTACTGTAGGTACCACCCTTACCCGTGATCCTAAAGTACTTACTAATGAATTTCCTTATCGATCTTTAATTGGGTCTCTTTTATTTTTAGCTTCTCGAATGCGACTGGACATACTCTATTCGGTTATTGCTCTATCCCAGTATAATGGAGCGCACACCACCAAGCATGTGAAGGCACTGATGCAAGTGTTGCAATATGTATTAAATACTGCAGAATATTCTATTGATTTGTCAGTGTTCTTCAGGACGCATCTGGGCTTATACAGACGCGTCTTGGGCTAGTGATCCGCTTACTTCATTAAGCTTTGGCGGATTCATTGTGTTTTTAGACAGTGCTCCTATAGTCTGGAGTTGTAAGAAGCAATCCAGTGTTGCCTGTAGCACAATGAAAGCCGAGTTTGTCGCGTTGGTTAATTGCGTACGAGAAGTTTATTGGTTATGTAGTGTATTTAAGTCTTGTCATTTGTTCAACTATCGTTCCATTCCAGTCATTTATTCTGATGCAATATCAAGCATACAGTTTACTACTAATGACGTGGAAAATAGTCTAACAAAACACATTCGTGTAAAGTACCACTGGCTACGCGAATGGTATGACCGTGAACGCTTTGATTTACATAAGATACCTGGAGAATTAAATATTGCCGACATTTTTACCAAATGGCTTGATGGTAGTCGGGTTCGGTTCTTATGTACTAAAGTTTTCACGGGTCTTTAAAGTGTATTATTTTCTTAGTGTTTCATTGTATTTTTTGTATATCTTTGATCCAAATATGTCTGGATAATGGAAGCATTTGTTGGGGTTTAATGCTCCAGATATATTTATTTATGCATTTATTTAGAGGCGTTATTTCTAGTTGTCTTATAACTAAGTCTGTTATTTGATTGTATGTTTTGCCAATAAATGACGCTGGTACAAGTTTAGATTTGTATCTACTTGCACTGTCTAGTAGTCACATGACATCTTACACTATCTCATGCCATGTGACATCACACACTGCTTTTACAGTCAGCCAAGATGGCTGCTCCCATCTGTTTTGGTTACTTCTTAGTTTGCTGTAAGTTTTTAATATTATTTAATATTTAATATTAAACCATTCTGGTTTAACTTTTTATAAAACCATAGAGTGTTTATCCTATCCTGTGTGCCTTGATAACCCGTACTCATGCGCGCACATCGCGAGTTAGCCTACTCATTTTCGAACATCACGTTTGCTTATCACTCACATACTCACATCAACGCTTCCACTACTTTATGAAATGGAAATTTGAATAAAGAGCCGCCAGACGGCCAGTTGGAATGCCCCGCTGATGAGGAGGAGGTGTGGCACATTCTGCGCATCGAGAATTAACTCGTTGAACTGGGGAATCAACAGAGGGGTTTGGGTTGACAACTACCGTACCAAAAGAAGGAAAACCATAGTTGCGCTGGTCACACTGGGGTGATGAGAACTAACTCCTGTAAAAAGAGAGATTTTCTCAATTTTTGAAGACATAAAAAAATCATAGCAAATGAGGGAAAAGCATAAGGAAGTCCCTCTCCCCAATCCTGATTAAGGGCATCAAAACCCATCGCTAAGGGATCTGGTAACCAACTGAAAAATGGTTGGAATTGAAAATTACGGCAATTTGCAAAAAGATTGATTGAGAAAAACCCCCAGATTTTTAAAATACGAGAAAAAACCTCAACATCTAGTTTCCAGTCGCTAGAGTCTTTTACTGCCCCTCTAGACACCGCATCTGCTAGACAATTTTTAGAGCCTGGTATGTGCTCTGCTACTAACGACAAATTCTTTGCAAAAGCCCATGACCAAATATCTTGCGCGACTGCCGTAGCTTCAGGCGACCGCGGGCTGCCCAAATTATTAATTGCTGCCACCGCTGTAGTGTTACCTATTTTTAGTTTGACCGTAGCTTCTCATAAATTTAATGCAAACGATTTTAAACCCCAAAATACTACTATGAGCTCAATGTTTATATATTTAGATAGCGTAAACTCTTCCCACTTATATCCGATAATAACGTCATCTGCAACCGCTCCCCAACCAAATTCCAAAGATGTATCTGATGCTATGACTAGTTTTAGGGGTTTTGGGATTAATGATCTACCCTTACAGAGAGAAAGGTTGTGCATCCACCAGATAAGCTCGTTTCTAACCTTTGTGGTGAGACTACAGGTGCTCTCATAGTGTCCCTTTTGTAGGAACTTTGCTTTTAGTAACTAGATCCCCCTGTAATGAAGTGGAGCTGCGGAAATCGCAAGTGTCGTCGCGTTAAGTTCCCCTTTGACCGATGCCAAATCCCTAACTAACTTTTTCTAATTTTAAAATTACTGATTGATGTTTTGATATTTAAAATTCTGTTTTCTGGTAAGGTAACCGTCATAGTAGTGGAATTAATCTCGAATCCTAAGAAGATAATGGAATTGGCGGGATCTAAGACTGACTTTTTATAGTTAATAATAAATCCTAAATCGATTATTAGTTTAAGAAATAAGTCGCGTTGCTGGATGAGAAGCTCTCTATCCTTGGCTGTAATAAACCAATCGTCGATATAAACGGTGACTAGCACATTATTAGCACGTAAAAACGCTGCGATAGGTTTACAGATTTTTGTAAAAACGTATGGGACGAGCCCCAGACCAAAAGGGAGGACCCCCAGTTCATACAGAACTCCGTGTTTTGTTTGGGATACGTGTACAACCGATTGTCTTGTCGGCGGTACGAATTGTTACCGAAATTTCCACAATTGCCGTTGCAAGAAAAAGTCTGTCAGGTTTGAAATCTTTTACCCCCGTGCCCCGCTCTGTGGCGTACTCGATCGAGTGTGTAAAACTCGTCGACTTGTTTTTCTGAAATAAAAATAAATAATTAGAAGAGGGTTTGATAAGTTTGAGCAGAAAACCCCTACTGAATAGCTCAGCAAATCTGTTTTCGAATAGAAATTTGTGGCTGCTCTGTTTAAAAGCAGTGGTTATAGCAGTGTTTCGACCCGCCACTACTGACACGATATTATATCTCCTTTCGTGGTTGACCAGTGCCGATACCATGCAGACTTGGGTAAAAATAGCTCTCATGGCCACAAGCAATTCCTTTCTGCTGAGCGGATGAAAATTAAATTCCTGATCGAAAATCGTGGCTGCTACGCCGGCTAATCGCAAAATGGCTAAGTTTATGTCTTTTAAGACCCTGTCTCTCGCCACTAGCATCTTTAGGGCTTGTGATTTTATGTATTGCGCCACCTCAGGATCGATTTTTTCATCGTCTAAGAGATGGCACTTGTAGGTGGGGTACCGGAAACAAATTTCTAAATCGAGTTTCAGTCAATCTCGACGAAGGAGTGGCTAAAACAACAATTAATTTAGTTATGGTTCCTCAGCCATGTGTAAAACCCAAACTTACATAAAAAATATTTCGATCAGTTTCGCCAAGGTCTCATTTATAAGAAAGGCATCTACGTCATCAAAATTAAAATTCGAATCAGTGTCTGAAACGTCCATTTGATCGGGATGATCGTACGAAAAACTGTCGAAATCGGAGTTGTTGTCCTCGTTAAAGCGATCCCGAGGGGAATCGAATCGGTCATCAGCGTAATCATTATTATCGCCTTCAAACAATGGGTCTCTGTCCCGCGAACCTGCCATTGTCAGTTCGTACGATGGAATCCTGTCTCTTGGACGGCCAAACTCGTCCCCTGAGCATCTGCCCCGTAAATCATCGAACATATCTTCGTTGTTTGGCATGGCAAAAGAGTAAAACTCTTGACAAACAAAAAAAACCAGGTTTTAATCTCTAAAACTAATACTTACCAACGACTGGTCCGCTGATCTGTTCCCACCCTTAGGCGAGAAATGATCCCTCAAAACTGACCCACAAATATTCCATTTGTTTAGCAAAGCGCAGTAATCCTCCTGAGACATTTCCGGACAAAATTGTTTTCCTTTGTTTGCGCAAAAATTTGCCACAAGTCGATCGTTCGCCTCTTGCTCTCTCTTGTGCCCTCTTGTCCGCCCTGTCCAGGTCCTCCTGACTAGGTGAGGGGAAGAAGTTCTCAACCAGAGATGGGATAGGAGTTGGGAATCTAGTCGGAGACAGTAGTAATTGCGAATTTTTCGAACTCACCCTTTTAGGTTTAGCGTTAGGCCTAGTCGCATTTTTAGGACGTCCACGCGATTTTGCAGCTGCAGGCGATCGTCTGTCCACTTTGGCCGCTCTTTCCTTTGATCTACGTGTAATATCCGGCATATTTATCGAAGATAAGACGAAAAACGCTTAAAAAACCAAAAATAAAAGACAGAAAAAAATACCGAACTGACCGTGGTCAGAAAATTTTTGGACTGAGGGTCAGTCTGCGCATAGCCAGTTACACAGGCAGCGCCGACTGACGTTTTTTCTTTAAAAGTACTGTTTATTTTGGAGAAGCCTTAAGTAACATCATATATTTGTTGATGGTATTACAATTCCTTTGTACAAACATGAAGAACATGATTATCCAAAAAACTAAAATAATACGTGATGCACATTTCGAAATTATTACACTAATTGAATGCATTTCTAACACATTCACTTTAATCAATCATGAAAATTGACAACTTTTAAGTGACATGTTGCACTTGTTTTTTTATATTTTATACACAAAATAAATATATATATATACACTTCTGTGTGACAGCTCTAGTCCATTGAAAGCTAGATAAGTGTAACAGCCAATGGAAAAATGAGTCCGGAGGCAAAGCTGCGATAGAGCCAAGGAGCAAAGACGCTCGAAGCAGAGAAAAACACCAAAATTTAACGTTGTAGACGTTTAAATGCAAATTTGATAACATTTATTTTTTTCCCTTCTAAAACTCCTCTTCAAAACTGTAAAAAGGGCGCGGTCATGGTAGCGAAAGCCACTATACAGGTCTGTCGAGCCTGTAGCTAATAGTCTATTTTGTTCGATTTTCTGTTAAAAATGGGAACGAATTTACGGCTGCAAAAAACGTGCGTGTTTTTAACAGCCAAAAATGCGATCGGTCTCATGCTTCTGTATATATTTGTACCGAGAAAAAATTATTGAAACTTAAATATGAGCTAACTTATTTACTGATTGCTTTTTAAATGTGTTTAAATGTGTTTGGTAAATAATAAACATAAAGTAACGTTAAATTTCTGGTTGTGAAGTAACACACCTAATGATTTGGTTTGCACTAAAACCATGAGCATAATAAAATCAAAACGAATGTTGCATGCAAATTTTTTATTAATAAAAAATTGAAATAAGAATAATTAATTTTGACATTCTTCTTTTTTTTATTTTTAGCTTTTTTCGAATAAGCAGTATAGCTAGATGAAATAGGCAAAGCCCAATGTGATTTATGCAAAATTTAAACTCTACTGAAATTAAACAGCGATTTCTGACTGATTTAAAAATTCATGAGCCAAGACAAATATAGATGTTTAATACTACATTTAATTTAATTTTTTTTTTGATTTTAAAATATTTGCTTTAGGCCTCTAGGTAGAAACTCAACCTCGCATAAATATTCTACTTTTCAGAAAACATCTACTAAATTAAAATAAGAATAAATAATTAAAATACACTCTAAAATTGAATTTCTAATTTGGAAAATTATATTTTATGTAAATTTTTTAGGAAATGTATTTTTAATTTTAAAAATTCAACTAATAAAAGCTGAAATAAGTAGCAACATTTCAGTGTTGACTTTTGACGCGCAGATGACAAGTCAAAAAATTCTTCTTGATGGAAACAAGATTTCCTTCGCACGCTACTCTGACAAAGGTGTGAAGACCATGACAATTGACAAAGGTCCTCTCCGCCTATACAATCAGTTTGCCCTACCCTACCACTAGGCAGACGTTAATTAAAGAAACCATTAACCATCACAATGGCAGCCAAGCAGTGGGTGTGTATATTTAGTCGTCTACCAAGTAAAAAATAAATGAGAAAAAAATATTTCACTCAACATTAAGCAGATTCACTGGCAAAGTAAATATTTGCATAACATTTGACATGGAAAAACTTTCAAGATAAAGAAATGCAGCGTTGACAATGCAAACTGTCTTTTTAAATGTCATATTGTATGAATAGCACGAGCTCTCGTTCCATCCTGTAGTGTCATTTTGAATGACAATCACAAAGCAACAAGAAAATGGAAACATTTGGAAAGCAAAAAAAAAATCCACACACTCTCAGTCTAACAAACTGTGAACTAATTCCGAAGTTTTTCAATTAAAGATAAACGTGTTTTGAAAAGCTAAGGAAAATTGAAAAACAATTTAGGACTGGTTACAAAACACAAAGACAATAATTTCATCTCATTTTGACACGCTACGGTTACAGCTTTAAACTTTAATCATTTTCTTCGTGTCACATATTTCAAATTAACCGACTGTACCGATTTAATAAAACGCAAACATCTGTTTGAAACTACTTATGACAAACTCCAATTGGCCATTGACCTGTGCACCGTACATCGGTACTGCTAGCTATCGGTAAAAATGCACAATCGACAAGTCATAAAACCAACCAGATCATCAGAAGAGGACAAAATGTGTGTTTCTAACAAGATACCGTAAGCCGAGATTGGCGACTTTACTTGTAAATTAATTTTAAAACGTAAAATTTACATAAGTGGATTGTACTAAAGTTCAAAATCGTCTATCGATAGTATTAGTATTTTTGATCTTGTTGCCCCAATCCTATTCCGATTTTTAAAGAAAATCTACACTGTGATGACGCATGCCATGTGATGCCATTGTGAAATAAAAACGCCTTTTAAAACTTTACTTAGACGACCATCTAATCGATTTAAACGTAAAATGTCATTCAAAGCAGAATTTTCTAATCCAAAATTGCCTACAGGAACAAGCAAGCAGCAAACAAGATTTTCCCCAAAGTTTAATGGATGCTCACAAAGAGAGTATCATATACAAAAGCGAATAGAAAAGCAACTTCCCACACGCCACATCGTGCTTCTCATTTTAATCAAACATAGCATGTCATTTTAATTATGAGAAATAATAAAGAAAAGATAATTTTATTCAATCTGTCAATAGCAAAATAAAACTCAATTAGAATGAGAAAAGCAAGCAAAAATAAGATAAAAAAACCCTTATTGTTCAAAATGCAAATACAAAACAGTTTCTGAATACCTTTATTATTCCCTCCCAAAACTTTTCAAAGTCTTGACAAATTACAAACTTCTCTCATTTTCTGCAACAGGACATCAATGTGAGAAATTATATTGCATTTCTGGGATTCCTTTCGACACTTCTTTCCTATACTCGAACACTGCACGCTTTAAACTCTAATGGTTAGTTCACATTGGTGTTCAAACCACTCCGTAACGCAACGCAACGCAAGATGGCTGCGCAATGCTCTGTGGATTTAAAATCACTCTCGTAAACTTAAGTTTTCTACTTCAAAATTGATTTTGAAGAAAGTAACGTAACTTAAAAAATTATGGCAACCAATGGGATGACAGGTGCTTCTTGCATGAAAACGAGATAGAATGGTTTACATTTATCAACTGTCTACAAATAATGTGAACAAAACCATACGTTACTTTCCTTAAGTTAAGTTAAATTTTCGTAAGTTACATAACCATAACCCGCATTAAACCCTCTTACAAATGTATAACTTTTTAATCAAAATTAATGTTTAATCATGTGATGAAAACATTTGTTTAAAATATTAATAATTAATGGAGTTTAATTAATAATTATTAATAATAATAATAATAATTAATAATTATTAATTAATAATTAATAATTAATGGAGTATCTTCGCGCACACCACACAATGGCAGCCATAAATGTGCCTC
The DNA here is from genome assembly GCA_000239455.1 of Strigamia maritima. Taxonomy (NCBI): domain Eukaryota; kingdom Metazoa; phylum Arthropoda; class Chilopoda; order Geophilomorpha; family Linotaeniidae; genus Strigamia; species Strigamia maritima. Next base: position 229,717 of record JH431781.1, read on the forward strand.
AGTAGTTCAAGATAGACACGGAGCATCAATTATTATTACAAGATCAACAATAAAAACTGGGGAAAAACACAACATGATGCACCGTTGGAAAAAGAACCCACCTTGCTACTAACCGACATTTACTGGGCGACACTCGAAATGAAAGAGATAAATAAAATATATCTGACGTTTAACGAGTAAAGACGCAACTAGCTGCAAATGTCTTTTGGCCTTTGCATTAAATTTTCTCCAATTGCATATTTGCATGCATAGCAATCTGACATTTACTATTTGCTTTAAATCATAGTTTGCCCAAAGCCAGAAATAGATACTGTATTGGTTGCCTGAAGACAGTAACACCTTTCAGCAGGTTTGAACTCTCTTTGCTACCAAGGATTAGATGACAATCTTTACTTTATGGTTTCCTAAATATGAACTAACACGAAATAGGAAAACAGTAATGCTAAAATCTAATATTTTTGAAGTCCCGGCCGGTTGCTAGGTTAAAGTAAGCTAATTAAAAATGTTCTTGGTGCTTAGTTCCAATCTGATCGAAGAAGTTTTTCAACATTTAATTGGAGGCGCGATTACAATAAGATTACATACTGTACTGCACTAAGAAAATAAAAATAATATTTTTTTTTATACAGTAAATATAAAAGTTAAAAATTAAATTACCTGTTTTGATCAGATTAAAATTGCAAGCTTAGAATTAACATACCAGCATTTTAAACGCATATTCTAGAAAATTAAAAAAAATATACTACAAAAAAAGTTGTTTACGTACTTTAATCAAAATAGAAACGTGCAAATTTTCAATGTGAACACAAGCATACAAATTTCAACCATGTTTAATTATTTTTTAATTATTAGTCCACGAATTTTTTTCTAATATTTCTGTATTTTATTATCGAATTTGCAAAATTTTTAATTCATTAATGCACAAAATAAGTTTTTTCATACAAAAATAAATAATTCTTTTAGTGGGTTAAAAAAAGCCAGAAAATGAGTTCATTTTTTACTTTAAATAAAGAATTAAAAATTGAAAATTCCTTTTCATCTTTACTTTGTGCAGACATTCATAAAACATAAATCTACTCATATGTTTCCCTTTTCTCAAAAGAAAATTGAAAGTTGACTTACCTTTAACTAAAAGTCTTGCAGTGTATTGAACCGAAGCCGCAGCATTTGTTGCAATGCATGTGTAATTTCCATTATGACGCGGAGCAATACTGGTGATCACCAAATTGCTCGTATATTCGTCAATGTTGCGAATACTGATTGCAAGGTGTGATCCAATTGGTTTGTTATCTTTCAGCCATTCTATCTTGATTGGAAAATCGCCTTGGGTGATCAAACACGTTACACCCGCCCGCATCCCTTCTTTAAGATTATCAGCGAAGGAAAATGGACTAATCATTGGCGCATCTGAAATGACATCAAAGTGGATAGTAAACATTAGCTTTGATTGCACTGTATAGGCAATAGTGGCGCAGAGCAAATCTCATTTTCACATAATAAAAGAACGCATTTCAACAATTCTAAAATTACCATATACGACCAAACAAACGCCTAAACTGTTGTTTAGTTACTTAAATCAAAAAAACCCACTGCTGATTTTTCTTTTCTAATTCCCAACGCTGGAGATAGTTGACAAGAGAAATTACTCTTTCATTAGACCTCACTTTCTAAATGTGTTTTTTCCTCCTAAGGCACTTGCCACATACCGTAATTAGCTTTACCAAACAAAATACAGAGCAAAGCAAATCTTTGACCCTAATCAAACAGCAAAGAATTACATTAGTGAATTTATTCCCTATTCCCCATTGCTGTTACTCGCAATTCTCTACCAAACCAATTCTTGCCGAGACAAAGTTAATGTGATGAGATTGGTGACAAGTCAAAGAATAATTGGATATTAACCAAACTCGAGCAATTTATTGACTGTCATTTCTCATAAATGCGGAAATTTAATTTTCAAATTAACAAAAACAATTAAGCTTCTCATGTTCTCTACACGGAAATAAAAATTTTCATTTGTCACAAAATTTTTCATATTTTCAATTTCATTTCATAAAATATACTTATTAATTAAAAAAAAACTGAAATGAAGACAATTTGTAACATTGTATGAAATGTGGTTTAGTTTAGCGTGCAGTGACATATCACAGGAAACTTTTGCACGCCAATTTGTATAGTAGCAGCACATGCTGAGTTAGTGAATTTTATCAAGAGTGCACACGCGTACTCTACTCTAATGCAACTTACCACCAACAGTGATTTATATGATAAAAAATTTAGCAAAACAAGTCTTAATTCCGTAATGTACATTTAAAACATGAACCCTCATTGACCAAAACCATAGTACCATTGTACAAAAGAAAAATCCGCAAAATTTTTGAAAATATTTAATTGTGTAACGGTAAAATTTAAAAAAAATACATGTATACACTTCACGTAAATTGATTTTGTGCTAAGTTGATAAATGGTAGTACCGTTTTATTAGACTTACTTTAATTATCTCCAGCGCACTTTGCCTGTAGCGAACTGGACTAAGCTAAGTACGTATATAAAAAAATCGTTGCTAGGCAGCAGCTCAGATTGTGGCAGAGCAAGACCCTTTCTCCCTATACAATCTTCATTCGTAATGGAAAAAGGAAGAAGACACCCCCTCGTGTACGCACCCAAATGTTATTAGCTTGGCCAGAAGTGGTCAGATTATTTTCCTCAATTTTTATTTTGATATTTTGATTGTATTTCTGTCTTATATTCTCGACTATATTATATATATATATATATATATACCATGCAACTTCCGTTCATCTTCCTCTCGCATCCTTTTGTCTTTATTTTTTATTTTTTTTTTGCTGCATATAATAAAAACAATTGTTTTCCAGAGGAAAGAAAAAAGAATGGATTACTCGTTTCGCGTTACATAGGTTTGAGTTTTATTGTCTAAAGAGGTTTAGAAGGATGCATGCAATAGAATAAAAAAAATTAAATTGCAGCGCGAATGTATTGGTTTTTCAAGTTTCTGCCCACTAGAGATGTGTAGGGGTGTGCCAAACAAAATACCACAAAAAAATAAAAAAAAATCACGTTTTAAAAAACTACTATTAAATACATTTCAATTCTAAATTGGAATTGGAAATATGAAATTGCTTAAATTCCATATTTCTCAAAATTCGACATCAATAATATGTTTTCATATAAACTAATAAGCGTGTATCGGTTTATTTACTTTATCTTACCACAAACCATTGCGTTTGCAATAACACTGTTAAAGCCCCATCTCGAATTTCTCGCAATGACAAATAAAATGGGAAAGTTGGACCTGACAGCCCAAATAAAAATAAAAAGAAGAGAGGGGGAAAAAAAGACAAGTATCTCATCACATAAAAAACACTTAGCCCAAATCAAATAGACCAACGAAAAGGTGCATTGATGGCACAAATGGTAATCTGACGGACGCCACAGCGATATATATAGGTTGGAAGATCAAAATTGAAGCGGTGAGCTTATCACACGTCAAACTGTCAAATTAAACTTTAAAGAGCCATTTCCGAGAGAGAAAAAATATGCATCAACTGTACTTTTTTTTAAAAATAAAAAAATAAAAAATTCAAGTGAAAAAAGATTAAAAATTAATATAAAAATTGATCCGAGATTGAAAAAATCCAATTTAAAAAAAAAAATTTCAAGCGCTCCCTTATCGTTGCTTATATAACCCCACCCGGATAAAAAATCTTGTTTACGTGCAATAAATAATCTAAATTATTTTTGTTGACATAATAGACATGCTGTTTAGAGATACTATTTTTTGCTAAGCAACTGCAATGCTACTATTAACTTAAATTCCAAAGAAATAAACATGCCATGTGCTGCAAGAGAGCATTCGAATACTCTTCAAATTCACTCGGATGTATAAGTTAGCAATAATTGTTATTGTTGTTTGTTGCTACAATGTTACCATGGTAGAATGTCAATCCTATTAAACTGCAAATTCTTTTTTGCGCACAAACAAAAATTGCTAGTGTTGCAGATAAAAGTGCAAAAAAAAAAAAAGAAAAAGAAAAAAAAAAAAGAAAGTGATTCGGTTCTGAGTAGGATTTAGGCCTCCCCGTTACTATTTTCAAATCCTGCTATAGTGTAAAAAGCAAGATGAAGTTTCTGAAACTTTGGTAGGGAGAAAGAAAGAACAAGAGAATAAATCTTACTGGATTAAAATGACAACAAAAGAACCAAGATTACCTACTTGTACTTTCATCTGACAACCATTACATATGTCTTTTGGTTAGCCTTTTTTTAAATCTGTCATCTGATATACCACAATCCTTTCTGTCCATTATTCAATCATTAAAAAAAGCACCAAAAATTTAACTGTTCATTGCAAGAAATGCTAATACGACTTCAACCTTTAATTTCAACGCATTAAAAAACGAATTTATTTGGCCCGACAGGTATTGGAACTTTAATTAAAACACAACTTTAAATTCGCTTCATTTAAAGTGAAATAAAGTTTAAAACGATAACAAACGCCAAAAAATTGCATTATGACATCAAGTCAGATGGACATCAAGTGAAATTCGGTTTTGTTATGCAGAAATAAAAAAAGTATAAAGTTCAACCTTTATCACAGCAAAAATCCACTCGAAACCAATTTCGCTTTTTGCGTGCTGCAATTTAAATTCTAAAACTTCTATTAGACTACACCCATCAATAAAACATACGGTACCCCCATTTGTTCACCAATCTATCAAACAACGTATAAAGTCGCAATTTTGTACCAAAATTCTCGTTTAACATACAACCCGATGCTCATCTTTTGCAGTTTTCTGTATCATACTTATTTCAAACCATCTTTACATTTGTCTTGCCGAATATCAAATTGCCCATTAAGCAGGGGCACAAACATGAAAGATTCATTGTGCATTGCGGGCTTTTAGACAACGCACATTAAGCAAAACCGCAATACAAAGCAAACGAATTACTATCAACATGCGCAGCAAGGTAAAGCCATTAGTTTCGTGTCCACGGAACATTTGCCCGAGGCATATTAACAAACCGTGACAGGAGTCATCTACCTTTGACCCCCTATTAGTTAAACTCATGTTCTAACACCCACATCAAAAACTTGTTTGACTTTTAAAATAATGTAAGCATTCATCATTTTGAGAATAAAAGCCAAATCGATACAAAGATGCGAGCATAGCATTATGCAAAAATTCTCAATTGCTTGGCATTTTATTTCCTAGATAATAGTATGCTAACCACCGACACTCAAAGGATTATGATTGAATAAAAATATCAAGAGCATCGATTTAGACGGGCCACAATAATATTATTATTAAATTTAAAATGTTTTTATATCAAAATAAAATAGAATGTTTGTGAGCTACGGAGCTACGTTAGAAATGGTATCAAAATGCATGTGTAATTTTGAATTATATTTTTTTTAGGCTTGGTACAAAACATGGAATCCCTGGAGTGCTAAAATTTCAATTTCCAGCCCAGTTTACCTAGAAAAGTGAGATCAGGTTGCCGCAGGCATTAGGCTAGGAGATGGAAAAAGTAAACTGGAAATTGAAATTAGAGCACTCTGTGGATCACGTGGGGCTCCATGTTTTGAACCAGCCGTTTTTTAAATACATTCAAGTTTTAAACAAGTTTTAAACAATTTGATCTTGTTTTTATCTCCTATTTCTTTTATGTTGTCGTCTGCTAGTAATCCCAACTTCATTATTAGAACACCTTATTAAATTTAAAAAAAAAGTTTTGTGACATTATTTTAGAATTTTGAAACATGCTTAGTGCATTAAAACAATAAAACAGTCATATCATAAACCCTTTAATTAACCTCCACGCTAGTTTACAACGTGAGAAACAAACGGAGAAGATTTAATCTCCATCAGTACACACAACAAAAGTTTCGCTCACAATGCACAATTCTGTGCATCATTGCAACAATGGGGACAAGATTAAAGCGCGTACAGTCCGTACTAATTTTGGGTGCGGGAACTGAAAAACGAATTTTATTTCGTACTTACTTAAAACGTAAACGTGCATTTTACGTTGTGCTACTTGTCCACTGGGGCTCTGAGCAAAGCATGTGTACAAGCCCGCGTCCATTGACTCTTGGGCATTGAGAATGAATAAGCTTCCATTAGAATAGACTTTTTGCCTGTGATTAATGGGTAGAACACTGCCACCTAAAAGATAAAAAGAAAAAAAAAAAAAAACAAAATACAGATTTTCCTACATTGTAATATGAATTCAGATTAAAAGAATTATATACATATAAGAGAGAAACTAGGAAATTGATACTTACTTTTTTTTTTTTTAAAAGACTTTGGCATTAAAGCTTTGTAAGGAAAAATAATTCATTTAAAGGTCAGAAAATTCAATGAAGCTTTTTTTCCCACCGTGAATTTTATCTAAAATTTATATTGAAATTAATATACCATAAGTTAAAAATTTAATATTGAATTTAAAAAGTAAAAGTTTGCAGTTTCTAATTCATTTATCTGTTGAATTTCGCATTTTTGATGAATAAAGTGCAACCAGCCCCCTCTATTCCCATCAAATTTACATTTTTTTTATATAAATTATACATCGTCTTCAACGTCCAATAATGTCAAAATTACTCAATACGAAGCAAATTACTACCAAGAATTTATTTTATTCAAAACATTTCTTGAAAAACTTCATTCTACTTAAAATTCGTCCATTTTACATGCTATAAAATACAAATTATCCTTAACAAAGCCGGCAATATAAAGGTCAATTTATTCATCAGATTCCATTATTATTGCGGAGTTCATTTACATAGCATGATTTGAGCATACAGGCGGCGATGCGCCCATCTATCTATTATTTGCTTCCAACTAAAATGGAACGTGAGAACTACTTCCGTTCTCCATCACGTTTTATTATATATATATATATATATATATATATACACATATAAAGAAATAAATCTCAATGGTGCAAACTTGTTTTCTAAGTGACATCACAGCGCAGAATGGTGCCCATCTTTTATCTACTTCCAACAAACGACTTCATTTGCCAGTGGGAATGGTACATTTTATCCTACTGCACCTCGTGCGGAAAACACGCTTCCTCAGCTTCTGAATCCATTATTTCTTTTATTTTTTTTACTCCCTATTGTCTGTCTATGTAGCACTGCTAGTGCAAACTGGCGTTGGTTGCTTATTTAGCGGTAACAAGAAAAATGGTAATGCCCTTTCCCTCCCCCATCTTCCCCATTCCCAAAAAATATATATAAAAAGTTTATTCAGTTAAAACAATTGTCAAATCTTTAAAAAGTATACGATAATAAAAAAATTTCATTATACGGAAAAGGAGAAAAGTTTGGTAAAAAGCGTTAGCGAATTTCATTATACAGTAGACAGTACACCTGGTTTGTCTAAACTTATAACCGTAGCTCAAACTTTAATAAGATCTGCGTTTTGTCCTTATAGAAGAGAAAAAGTGAAAGAATAAAATCTATTTCATTCTAGAAAATTTCATTTGGATTGAACAAACATCTCTATGTTTGAAAAGTGATTTGCTCTGGCTGCGGATGAAATCATGGTTGCATTGATTCCCTTAAAAATAGATCCAAGTAGATCGAAACTTTGTGTCATAAATCATGTCATGATTGATGAGTACAGGAACCATAACATAAAATTTCATTTCTGGTGAGGTAACCATGGCACTGACACATCAAATTGTTAAATATTTAAGAACGATAAATATTTTCCTAAACATTTCATATAACAAGCCATTTTTAACCAATAGTAGAGAATTTCAGTTGATGCGCTATATAACATTTTATTGATTTTTACCTCTTTTCCAGAAAACGGATTCAACTGGATGTCCAGACACGCGACACCTGATGTGAGCAGTGCGGCCAGCCACAACTGATACGTTGGACAAGGGGCGAATATATGGTGGACCTGGAAAAATAAATTCCTCATAAAAAGATATAAAAATTTTATGGAAAACAATAAATTAACGTCAATTATGACACTAATTTAATGCACTGATTGTTTATACCAGTAACCTTAAGTGAAAACAGATTAATAAAATAGGTACTTTAACCAGTCTAAATTAATTTAATATCTCTAAATAAAAGAAAAAAATAATTCGCATATAATATAAAAATGGTACATTTTTATAAGTAGAAAATGTTGTTGGGCTCTATCTGCTTATAAAAATTTACTATTTTTATATGCAGATAGAGCCCAACAACATTTTTTAGCCGTTAGATGTCGTTATCAGCACTTCCACAAGCGCGCTTTAACAGCTAAACTTGATGACGTCGAGTTTCACTGATACACCGGTTTCCATGATGTATCACACGCAGATCTCCACGTCAAACAAATATAACCAGCAAAAAAAACCTCTTTGTAGAACTTTACAACTAGTTTCAAACTTTTATTGGAAAAGAAACGAAAATCGACACATTTTTGTTTTAGTTGTAAATTTCCAAGTCGTTATCCAAGTCATCCACATTTAACTAATGCACTATTAATTTTAATTTTACTCCATTGTTATATTTACTAGCTGAGACGCCATTATTTAAAGACTCATTTTATTCGTCCAATACAAATTCTATGTGCAGCTGCACTGCTGCCAGCCATCACCAGCTAATAGGACTCATTGGCGAGGTAATCTTGTTTCAAAATTTCACTGGTGCCAAAAACCAACTAAAGCAGAACCACCCATCTGCAAAGCTCATCTACTAGCTAATGGATGTTTCAGCAGGTTTTCTCAAACTCACCCACCTACTATAGATATTACCCAAGATTTTTCATGTGTATCCACAGATAACAATATAAGATACAATTTTTCAACTAGATTCACTGACATTCTAAAGCCTTTAGATTTTTATCTCAACTTTGTGTTTTTTTTTAATTTTTTTTTGTTTTCTAAAAAAAATAAAAAAATAGAAACATGCTAAGAAGAAAAAAGTTTTTGCCGCAATTTTCTTCTTTTTTGGTTTATAATACAAAAGAACAATAAGTAAACTGATGCAGTTGTAGATACAAAAATCTTTTGTTCACGTAAATCTTGTGTAGCAGCATCTTTCTCTCGCCTTCGAGGGAAAACTCTTGCACAGCATTGAATTTGGAAGCCAGCCACTATTGTCCGTTCTGGTATATTGTGTATTGAAAAAGAAAATTATTGTGTTCGTTTTGTTATTGTTTAGAAAACTGTATTAAGTCGTTGATTAAGCTTTCGTTCTCGTGATACTACAGTTGTTTCACTGTATCATAACAAAAAAAATATTAAAAATTAAACTTTATGATTAAATGCCAAAAACAATAAAATCTACTTTTTAATAAACTAAGTTTAAAAAATAAAAATTGAATTTGCTTTTCTATCATTTTCCAGAAAATATTTATCAGTTTGGCACAATTGAATTTTCCACCACTTACACGATAAACATCACACTTGATTATTATAAAATAATAACAAAAAAAAAACCCTCAAACTCGACAAATATTTCCTATTAATAAATGATTCTCAGCAAAAACGCCTTTCATTTTATCTTTTTCAAACGTATAAATAAGTAAATAAAAATTAGATAAAACTAAAAAACAGCAAAAATTTTTCTAACGTTAAAAATGCTTAGCAACCGTAACCACGTAACAAAAAAACATTAGCACTCTATTTTGTTCTCTTCAAAACAACAAAAACAAAAATATCATTTTTTCCACTTACCTGAAATATTTAATCGTGCCGTGTGTTCTGTTTTACCAACAGTGTTTTTCCCACTGCAACGATACTCGCCGCCATCTTCAGGTTTGATACTAGTGATATTTACTTGACTAGTAACTTCTCCGTGAATGCTGACATAATCGGCGAGAACTAAATTATTTTTCTTCGGCAACGGGTCGTCATCTAATGTCCATGATATTTGCGGTGACGGGTTACCAGAAATAACACATTTTAATAACACATCTCGACCCGGAGCTACCAGCTGTGATGGAAAGGTTTCTTCCAATAAGGGAATAGCATCTGCAAACAACAACAACAACTTTTAGTGAGAAGTTGCTGACCAATATATTTAAAATTAGTTTAATATTATTTAAAAAAATAGGTTATGCCAAAATAGAATGGAATGAAGAGAATTTCAATTACATTTCATACACACCAAAAAAAACGAGACTTGAGCATTGGCATTACAGTTTTGTGGCAACTTCTTTTTTTCCATAAAAGTAATAAAAAACTCCATTCAAACAATCATTTACTCTAGTTACATGAACATGCTTTACTGGAAAATGACGTCATTATTTCTCAAGTGGAAAAGTAAAAAATGGAGTATTCACTTTAGTTTCCACTTTTCCAATGGATAAATGATGACGTCATTTTCCAGAAAAGCGTGTTCTTGTAAACTTAGTAAATTAGAACAGTACAGATGCAAAATTCATGAGGCAGATCTGATTTTGGTCTCAAACTAAATACCGTAGTTAATTTTCAAAAGAAAATTTATTTGATTAAGATTATTCCCAATTATTTATTTGTACAGCAGCGATTACTCTTTCTGCCAAAGCAATTAATTTTATTTTGGGCTTAGCTCACTACAGTGATTCAAAGTAAACGATAAATTTTTGCAGTAATGCTGTAACTGCATATTTCTGAAAAGATATCCTACAAACTTGTTAATTACTTGTTACCACAATCGTTAAACAGAAACGGCCGCCAAGCTAACGATTTCCATTATCTTATTCACATGTAAAATTCCATTATTTCATTTTACTATTTCAGATAAAATAAACCTCTGCAACACTACTTATAAATGTACTTTAAAAAAAGCTAGATAACAAGAGAATTTAACTTTTTTGATCGGTAGTCAGATTTGCCAGCAGGTTGTTGGCATTCTTGCAATGCGTTGTAAGCAGCTTTGATAAACAAACCAGCCTTGCTGCATGACAGTAGAGATTCGAGTGAGCTGTCATTTATTTAAAAACTTTCCTACGAATCTTGAGGACCATTTATTATTTAAGGATTATACCATTACTATGCCCCTTATTTTTTATAAACAGTTTTATCACAATTGTTACATACATAAAATAAAACTATTACCAAATTTCTCAATTGATTTTTTTTCAAAATTTCTAAAGATTTTTCTTTTCATTGTCGATTTGCTTTGCAAAAAAAAGTAGAGAACCCATTTTACATTAGGCCATTGTGCCAGTGCAATAACGGTAGCTACTGACTCAAACTATGCATCAAGAAAAGAAAAATCAATTTCAGCAGAGTGCACCTTTTTAAAAATCTATAGTTTAATGGTTGATGATATAGTTTGGATGTAGAAAAAAATGTTCTTCATTGCTGCACAATTTTCCTAGGATATCAGTATTCCTGTATCCCGTGGCCACAATACATTAAGCATCGTTTTTGTATCGTGTCCAGTGCAATAAAATAAAAAAATAAGTGCTTCACGTGCAATGATGTGAAACTCATGAGATTGCTCACACGAGTATTGCTTTTACTTAAATTGTGTACTTCGGAAGAACTATTACGAGTAAAATTAACAATAAAAATTTCAAAAATAAATTGAAGTTAAACTTTTACTAAAAGAAAAATTGATATACAGTATATCAGTTTGTAATGTTTTCTAGGTTTACTTTATTTTTTTCATTTTTATCTGACAGGAAACTTCAAAAATATGTGTTCAATTTACGGTTAATAGTGCATTGCAGCGATTATTTCCAAAAACTATATCAAACTTAATTTTTTTCACGGTTATAACTTCTAAAAATAGCACTTTGATAATGGCGCCTGTCAAAAGTGAGAAATCTGTGAAAATACAAACGAGTTCCACATCCGTTGTCATCGGAATAATGTCAACAATTGTTAGAAAAATTCAAAATAAACTTAATAAAATAAAGAAAAACCCACACGTATGCGGTATGCTCATCTCAATACAATTCACCCGGCGAGTGAAATTTGTTTTTATTTCGCACGTAGCACTTACCAAAGTGCAGACTCGGCACTGACCCTTTAATGAACATTTTGCTAGATTGCTCCACTGCTAAATTACACAACGCATACCTCGTGGCAATGAACATCTAACGAGTCACAAAAATAGCGCAGTTCATTTAATAACTTTTCGCTCTCCCCTTAACAAAATGTGTTACAATCATCTATTTTCTCCTACTAACATGTTAATGAATTTCTCTCAACTAATTTGTTAATGAATTTCTTACACTTTTCACGCAACTAACTCTGAAGTCAAAATATTTTCCTAAATTTGAACTAAGCCTAACATTTTTTTATAGAGTAAACTGTTACCTTTTTGCCAAGCAACGAGTCAGGTTTTGAGCTTATTTCACCACGAACACACGGTGTCTGTGTGTGTGTGTGTTCGTGGTGAATCTGAATTCCAGGTATTCAAAATAATAAAACTGCTAAAATTTCTCAAATTTATGATCTTCTTGTTGCCATGGTGCTTCATTTGCTATAAAACTGCAGATGAACAAACAGAAAGCATGACTTTTTAAATTTAATGATTTAAGATATAAAATTCGTTTTCTTTTGCTTTCATCTTTTCAACCCTACACGAAAAATACAAAATAAGTTCGCGAAAAACACACACACACACTTTCATCAGCACATTTGATGCGTGATTTCAATGCTTACTTCTACATTTCCACCTTCAGATATGCACACTATTTTCTTTCTTTACCGTATACAGTGATAAAAAAAAGCCATATAAAAAACGATCGCCCTTTCGCTTTGATCGCACATTGAAGCAGAGTAAAATGGCGGCAACTCACGCCTCGATTAATGCGCTATGTGCGTGCACAGCCAATCGTATTTACGATAAAAACCAAAAGAAAAAGAAAAATACTATCTCCATGATACTTGTAAAATAGGATATAATTTCTAGTTTTGTACCATACCAAAAAATATTGCAAAGCATCTATGCTATCATAATAAAAAGAACAAAAATAAAAAAATATGACTACGAACAGGTAAAACAAATATTCCATTCCAAATTGACAATTGCAATTCTCGTTAAAACATAGATACTTACCTCCCAATTTAATTTCTGACGTTCCCTGTGCCGTCATCTGATTATTTCGGGCTACGCATTGATACATTCCCCTATCTTCTCGTTGAAATACATCAATTTCGAATGTTTCTTTCGACTTAACTTTAAGTCTCTCATTAAATACAATAATTCTTCCATTCTTGATCCACGTTATGCTGGTAACTGGATAACCAGTGATAACACACGTCATTTGAGCTATTTTGCCAACATCTATCGTTTGGATGGTTGGTTGGATGCGTACCGAAAGTGCGGCTGTAAAAAGGAAAAGAAATAATTAAATATTTTATGTTTAATTCTGGGATTGATTTTTTTTTGTCCGAGTTCGCAAGATTGCTTTTAAACTGCACCAGAGAGCTAGAAAATCTTATAAAATCTTCTTCTTCTACCTGGAGAAAGATACACATATCATTTATTAACGCTTCACCTTTATTCTGTGTGGTAATTTTAAATATGATGAAGAGAGACAGATATGTTCAAAACATGTTGTTAAAATAAACATGTACAAACAGTTACATACGTTTCGGTAATAGCTGCCATGATTGCTTGCCTCACCTTTGTTCTCACATTTAAATATGAATAACTTAAGATGAGCCATTAAGCCATGACAGCCTAATGCTTAATGGGGTCTCATTTTGCTTACCTATAAAATATTCAGGGGTAGTAAATAATTGAATTTAAATCTACTTAACAGCCATCATTTCCACTGTAGTGGAAAAAAAGAAAAAACAATACAAAATTCGTCGAACGTCAACTTTAAGCTGTTCTGATTGGCTGCACATTGGGCAGTTAGAGGTAGGCCACGAAAAAGTTTATAGTTGAGTAATTCAATTAGCAGAATTTATTTGAATTAAAATCTTTTTTTTTATAATTATAATAATACTAATTAAAATTTTTCTATCGAGCGTTCCCTGTGTAAATTTTTAATCCAAATTTGTAGCTATAATTTTCAGTCCAAAAATGGGGTTACAAAGCATGACGCTTATAAAATATCATGTAATTTCCTTACCTGTTACAAAAAGCGCAGTTTCGATTTTTTCCACACCAACACTATTGTTCACAATGCACACATACGTTCCCATGTCAACCATTTGGACACTTCGAAGCAAAACGTTTCCTCCCAATTTTGAAATTCGTTCGCCAAGATGCACTGGATAAAAGAGACTATCTTTCACTTTCATCCATCTAAAAAAAAGAAAGAAAAAAACCATTACCAACATTTTCCATACAAAAAAAAAAAATACAAAACAACATAAACTTCGTACAAAAATCCTATTAAATAATTAATTGCCACTTTAAAATTACATCCAAAAGAAAAACAAAAAAAACAAAACAAACAATTTTCTTCTTTTAATAATTTTTAATTTAAAAACCCACCTAAAGCATCATATTTATATTTATTTTACCTAAGATGTCATTTATTTATAATTTAATACACACAGTAGCCCTACTTGTAAAAATTCGAGTTAAATATCAAATAGGCGATGCTCGAGTGACCAACTCTACTTGAAGCAGGAAACGTCCTACCCACTGGAGCAAAAAGCTACCATTGATTTTCTATATGAGGAGGAGCTGAGTGGAGATGAGGTCAATCTGTCCACTAAAAAATTGACATCAAAGCTCTGTAAGTCCAGCTGGCTGCTCCCACTTCTTGGCACCGATAGAACAATATTTTTTTCCTTTTTATTTTATTTTTCCCGCCGCCATCATGCACCCAAAAATCGTCAAAATGTCGAAACGAATAATTTGAATGGCTAGTCGCATTATATATTAGTTCGAATTTCTCTTTATTGCATTGTTTCGTGCTTTTACATTGCCTTCCATTTAATTTAAAGCCGGTGCAACTCGTGCAGTGTACACAACTTAGATAAACATCTCTGTCTCGTTGACATTTTCCTAATTATTTTTAGACAGCACTACATTGTGTACCGAACCGGCTATGATACTGCAGCAACCGGTTCAATAAGAAACTCAATCGCAAAGCACAAAAGCAGAAATCCTTAACTGATGATATCGTTATGGAAACAGCAAATTGAAATAAAGTTTTCTGGGCTTCATGTTGACAGCTGTTTGTAATGAAAAACATTATAATATCCATGAAAAAACATTCCAAAGCTTTTGTGGTCTGTTATCGATTAATCGCTCGCAAATAAAAATAATTCTAAATAACAAAAACAACGACTGAACCAAAGAAATTCAAATTCTCTTATAACCAAGTACTCTTTTCACTCGGGTATTAAACTGTCACCAAAACTTTTCCATTCAATATTGACCAGGATGCACTCCCATACAGAAGCTGAAGTAGTATAAGCCTTTGGCTGAGCATCTTAAGCTGGCTTTCAAATGCTCGCTGTCACCTTAGTGCTTCCTTTCCAAGTTCCTGCTTCTAAGCAACACTCTATAAGCCCAGAGACAGTGAACTTAGAAAATGTTATGAGATTACTCTGACCATAAAGATACAAGACTAATTTCTGATTGGATAAACAATTTTTTTTTGTTCTGCTAAGGTACAGTCCAAAAATTAATTTTAAATTGTTACTAATTAAATTCCAATTCTTTCATAATATAAAAAAAAATTATAGTTGGATAACAATTTTAATTGTAAAAAAATGCAATAAATAGAAGAACACAAAGCATTCGCTTCAATCAAATTGAAACAAAATGACTTTCCAAGCGTCCTTAGAGATAATACACAATTTTCTTTGCTGGATGAGTAATTCAATATTTTTATTATTGTTTTAAAGGAGAACTTTCCAGATGAAATTGATTTTGATTTCGCAAACCAAAAGTAAACACAAAAAAATAACAAATATTTATATACGCGTTATAACGACTGTAGACGTCAATCAACATTACAAATATAACGATTGTAAACTCATAAATTATAAAATGTTGACAGAATAAATAAATTTAGTTCAGTCATTAATCTCAACAAAAATATATAACACATCAAAACTATTTATTTTCGTTTGAAGCTATCTTGACATTGACGAATATTTCAATTACTCCAAGAATATATTACGGTCACTCTTCGAACTGGCTATGCTGTATTATGGTCCTCCAACACCCTGATGATGGTCGGCCGCTTCACGGTAATTAAGCTAACAAGCCAATCTAAATTGCTTAATGTCAAAAATGACATCTTTGCTATAAGCAGAAAGGAATTTGATGACGGCAGGCATCACCACCTTTAGTTAAGGTCATAACTAATCAACTTAGTTATAACCTCCAGAGTGGTGGCGCTCTTTAAGAAATAAACATAAAAGTATTAGACGTATTAGAGAATACAGTCATTCTCCCACCCTCATAACCATTGTTTAATAAAGAGCATGATGTGCTCGTTTTTGTCTCTCGAAATATTATTTTCGAAAACACCTAATGCACCACTGTGATGTATCATTGATTCTTGCCGAAATAAATCTCACGTAGTCACGTGCCCGTCGGGCACTAGAGATTTATGTTACAAATACATTACTGTAATTAATTTTGAATTCATCTTGTTAACATTTTAGGAAAAACATAAATAAAAGAACAAAATATAAACCCTCCTGGAATACCTAGTGTTTCTCAATGATGTTTACTACAACAACGTTAAAATTTTAATGCTTTTACTAAAATTTTAAACACAAAAGAAAAACATTTTAAAAGGCAGCATTAAAAAATAAAACACAAAAGTGCATTGTTATGGTCAAGTGTGGTAAAGTGCTGCCCATCAAGACAGCAGCTGCAGTTAGTGACACTCTCCTGCAATGCTCCTGTAAAAATTTCCTCTAATAGTTTGTTTTTTTTTACAAATTATTCTGCTTCAAATTCTTTCAAATAAAACATCATGAAATTTCTTCCTTTGCTATAATCAAGTCAAGTCGATCAACAAAAACCATCTTTATGTTTATAAACAATCTCGGACAAACTGCTAATGAAGCCGTTGTCAAATCGCAATTAGATCACTTTTCCGCATGCAAAGCTTAACAGCTGGTCACCACTAATATATGATCCGCTAAGTAACATATGTTTTATGCGACATTGATCTGCTCAGCTATGAGTGACTATGACGACTAGTCCATTTCAACAACTCAGTAGTGTACATAAATTGAATTAAAAATGTTTTATATCCAGTTTTATTCAATATCATACTCGCTCACCATTTTTACCACAACAAATTGTAACAAAAAAAAAAAATAAAACTAAAGTTAAAATGTCATTCGGTATATTGACCCAGAACACGTGATTTGGAATCTAAAATGTTATTTGCACTCACGATTATTCGTTCAAAGGTAAATGAGAATTTCAGTCACGATTTCTCCCTATTGGAGTTTGACTTGCTGACAAAACGGCGCGAGTAGAATAAAAATTATTGTGATTGTGATAAAAGCAATTTGTAAGCAAAATAAATGTAATTTAAACCATTGAGATATTCTATATTCATAAGAAAATGGCCCAATCCAGTTAGCAATAAAAAAGCAAACCAAATTAAAATTTCAATCTTCTCTTTAATGTTATATTTCGAGCTTCGCTTGTATTTAAACCATTAAGACATCTCCAAAACCTCAAAAGGTTAACACATCTAATAAATGCGAAGTGGGAATCGATTTTACTAAGTGCTAAACTGCACATGCTTATTAGCCAACCACGGTCTCTTCTCTACAAAGCAAATAAATGAACAAAAGAAAAAAACCTAAAAATTTCATTTTTTATTAAAGCGCAAGTTGACTGATTAGTTTTTTTTAGGTGATTCAAATTTTGTTCTGAAATTGAAAATGTAGAATCAACAAAAGATAAAAAATAAAAAAAATTGCAATAAATTTTTTCTATTAAGAGTAAGATTGGAATTAAAGAAAAGAAAATTGATTGATTGATTCCTATAACCCAAGTTCTTTACGGAGAATCTTTTCTTCTGTCACTTTCTAATTCAAATTCAAGATTCTATTTTAAATTTCCTTTCTCTTCTTTTGATTGACTGGAAACATTCAAGTAAAGAGTTGTCAGTGAAAAATTAAATTATGTATTTAATAAATTTCCAAACGGCAGCTAAGTTGACAACGCCAGCTAAGAAACATGAAACGAGATAGTCCGTCATTGAACTTTATCATTAGTCGACGTTTCAGAAAGCCCAACTACTGTAAATAACCCATTTACACGACAAAAAGTCAAAAAACTCTCCAGTTGCCGACAATTTCCGGAGATGTTTCCATGGACATGTTTTTCTGCAAGATAGCAGGTTCTAACCCTGCAATATTTAACAATAATCATGCATGCAACATGTGAAAGCGTGCGAACTGCTCCAAGTAAAGTAGTTTTCTAGGTTTGCATCACTGTGATAATAAAGTCAGTTTGCCGCTACAAATCATAAAATATGGACCTAAATTTCCAACTTAAACTTTATTCTTTTCAAAGTTTAAATAAAAAAGTATCAAGAATATTCTGCCTTTTTTCCTACTTCTCAATTCACTATTTTTTTATCATTTAAAAATAAATACTCTATTAGACGGTTTGCGCTTTCACGAACGAGATTTTAATACGAACGTGAAATAAATTAATAAAAATGAAATAAATTCATTTTTATTAATTATCTCGTGTCTCGTAATTAAAATCATTGTTTCAGATTGCGCTTGCAGAAACAATTAAACACGAACGAGAACGAAATAAACAAATACACGAGAAACATGGCTTTATTCAGAAAATGTATAAATTATGTGTGTCTAATGCCATGTTTGTATAAAAAATAGTTAGTTGCAAACAAATTTCTAACCTAGATGACTAAAAACCTACCGAAAATACAACGAGCCGATGAAAAACAAGATGGATGCCTCGCTCGCTTCAAATTGCAGAACAATGCGCATGTGCGAATTTTGATGCACACTGCGCATGTGCAGTGCATTCGTATATCAACTTATATACGAACGAATTGAAAAATAAATCTCGTATATTCGTAATACGAATGTTAAATTAAATACGAGATTTATTTTTAAAATCTCGTATTAATCTACCATTCGTAATTAAAAAAATTACGTTCGTGAAAGCGCAAACTGTCTATTATCTTCCAACATTTGTAAATTTTTCAACTTTTTTTCTTCAAAAATAAATTTTTTTTTTTTTTCAAAGATATCTTAAGCTCTTTCGCAAATTACTCGCAATGACTGGAACAAATTTCTTAAGTTTACAAAATCAGATAAGAGTTTTCAAGAACGCAAAAAAAAACCGACTTCAGAAAGAGTATTTGATCAAAAACAAAAAATTTAAACTAACAAAAGCTATTGAAAACTGATGCAATTCCATGATAAAAATAGCAATTTATAATGCATCGTGAAATCTATTGCATTTAGACGAATAAAACCAATCTTCTGGATGCACAAATGTTCATATCAAATGTTAAGATTAAAATGTACCAGTAAAAAAAAATCACACAAAATGCCTCGTAAAGTAAAATATTTTTTCAATTACCTCGTTAACGTGTGGTGGATACAGTAGTTCGTATCTTTAGATAAGCAAACTCTGGTTTGTACTATCCAGGATAAATTTATCACATAAACAATTGATTAATGCATTTCTGCGACATAATAATGCGCTCTAGAAAGATGGATTTTCCCATCATGCACAAGGTGCTTTCATGACAGCTGTAGATTTGGATTTCTGTTAATCTAGATTAGAATCTAGATAATTAGACACATGTAAATGTGCTACTAATTTAAATTAGATACTCAAAAACTCTTGCAAGAATCAACAGAATGTATCCAGAGGCAAGAATCCAAGTGACCCTCACTAAATATTGATTATTTAAATTTTGAAGCAGCAAATAATTGACGATTTTACCATTTTACGACAAATATTTCTAACATGTGTTTAGATTTATCTGCAAATCTTATACACTTTTAATTCAATAATTATTTTTTTTTTTAAAAAAAAATAAGCCCCACCTCAAAGCACACAACCGTTCATCAAATTCCAACCACGTTCAACCCACATAACAAACACATTCAAAAAGAAAAAAGAAAAAAGGAAATCTAAACTTACGTATAAGCAGGAGTTGGAGATCCTTGAGCTGCACACGGAAGCTCTACTGCGTCTCCTTGATAAGCTTCCACCATTCCCATGCTATGGGTAATTCGAGGCGGAACACTGCTTTGTGGTTCTTCAAAAAAAGTGGAGAAAAAAAATGCAATTATTAACTTCACATTTTATTGGCATAATATTTGTATAACCCAATTTTTTATGCGCTAATAAATTCATTTTACAATGTTTGGAAAACTAAAAGTGATGCGATTCCATATTTTCATTTTGTCCGAAAAACATAAAAATTTCATTAGGCCATTTTGGAGCGTCCATATAGAAAATTTTGTTTGAAATTATCTACTTATCATTCCATACCAGTCCTTGTGCAGACATAGAGAACTTCACCCTCAGAACCGTTGTCGGCATTACAATTTAAGATAAAATGCTTCGCTGCTAAAAGAGGCATTTTTACAGTTCCTCCCAATGGACCACGAGTCAAAAGAAAACAGGCATATGGTAGAACGTCAAGTCATTAAGTGAGCCCTTAACACAATTTACCTGAATGTTGCGTGTTTTGAATGCAAAAGAGCAGAAAAGTGTGAGGGCTTTTACGAACAAAAAAGATATGTAAATGGAAAAGGTCAAAAACGAGTGCAAAAGCTATTGTAACGCTTTTCTATCTCAATAATTTTATTTTTTTATTTTTTTTATATACTTTTCTTTAAAATTTTAGAAAAAAAAGTGGTAAAATACATTTCTAAATTTTATGTTTAAAAAATTTTCAAGAAAAATTTAAAAATTAATTTAAATCCCAATATGAATGGTTTTCTTATCGAATTGAATATCAAACTTCTGCATATTAAAAGAAAAAAAAATTAACATTATTCATACCACTTATTAAAAATCTTATATTACTAAGCAATCATTTTTATGTGAAGCAAATGTTTTTTTTTTGTAATCAACTTAATCTTTGGTCAATATATTTGTGTGTGGAATTTTGCCAAAAAAAAACTCGACTTGAGGGGGTGTACAAGAACATTATCAAATTTCTACATAATCGCCGCTAAAAAGTCAATGTAAACTACTTAACACTTGGCGTGAGCACAAACATTGTGCTGAGAAATTTGGCATTACTAACAAGGTCGAGACGAAGAAATTCTCAATATCTGCTGGGCATGAGCAAATAGATTTAAAAATTAGCGAATAATTTCATATTTATTTCATTTAATTATTATTCAAATTTAACAAAACGCATAACTATAGTTATGCGTTTTGAAAGGTTTTAAAAAAAGGTTTTAATAAGTACACTTATTAAAACCTTTTTGAAAAAATTAAATAAATTGGTTGTTTACTAAATAAAATCACAATCATATAAATCGTGTATTTTTTTCTAAAATTTAATTTCACTTCATACATTGGATTTTATAGCCCCAGCAGAATTTATGGGATTTCAAATGAATTTATGGAATTTCTAAATGAATTTATACAACTTATAAATGAATTTATACAATTTCTAACCAATTTATGGAATTTGTAATGGTTGCAACAGTTAATGAAACCCCTCACAAGTTTATTTCACAAACAACTTTAATTTTTCATTACCTTTCCGCCTTCTAAAATTTTAAACAAAAAACAATAAACCTTTAGCAAAAATCGACCAGCAGCTTACATCTTTATTCTTTAATCTGAAAAATATGCTTCTAAATTATCAGTCAACTTTTATTTTTCAATTTGCATGTGCAAATATTTCTTTTTCCATGGCAGAAATTGCATTTTGAATGAGCATATATTCCAATTTACCTGTGATAAGCAGTCGTCCAGCTGTATTGCTTAACCGGATCTCACCAGTAAGTCTATGTTGAGTGCGACAGCGGTAATGCCTTCCTCCATCCCCAGCATTTACGTCACGAATGTGTAGAATTCCATTGGGAAACACAGTAAATCTTCCACCTAGATACATACAATAAAAAAATATTGCAGCAACCTGCACACAAGACAGCTTTTCTCCACATTTATCACGTAAAAGCGAAGAAGATTTCTGCACCATTATCTGTTTTCACCCGACCATGATACCAATTATAATAGACTTTCAACTTTTTCTATCCAACTGCACATTCTAAATCATAATAAATTATTTTTAATTTCAAAACTTTCCTTTCTTATTCTTTTTTCCTTCTTTCTTTTGGTTTTATTCAAACACCAAAAAGTCGCTCATTAAATTTTTCTTTCAAAAAGAAGTTATTTTTGATATTCTTGACGTCGACTTCAAAAGCTCTGTCATTCCAACGAGACTACCGCATTATTTTCAATTTAAGGTTTTGTCATGACATATGGAACCCTAATCAAGATTTGCTTAGCATGCTGAAAACACAAACCTCTCTAAATGCAAAAATATTGAGAGAAAAAAATTACATTTTCTTTTCAAAGACAACTATTTATCAAGTCGTAAAAATAAGTGTCTAATTTATTTCTTCACGACTACCGATTCAGAAATTAAGCACCTTAATCTTTAACTCTCGGAGAACAGACATAAAAAACAACGCCACAACGCCTACCATATATAACAATGAAGATAAATATCCACCATTTACAATTAGTTGTTACACGCCAGCACGCCAGCAGAAGTAAGTAGCTGTAGTAGCTTTTTTTTAAAGAGCCATCTAGATCCCGGTTCAAAAAACTACCTGGATCGCTGGAATCTTGGAATAATCACGATTTGTAGGAAACCGGAAACTCAAACTACCACATAACCATTTCTATGCGGCAGATTCCTATCATATTAACACTTATTCTCCTTAAAATGACTTTTGGCAGGTGAGATACTAGGAAATTCCCCGTCGTATTAGTCTTCTAGCAAAAGGAAATTGTGATTTACTTCTTGCCCTACACACTAGATGCATTCAATTTCAATTGGTATAATCCGTTTCTCTTGATTACGTTCTTGTTTCTCTCTTGTTTATGAGATGGCAAAAATGTTTGCTATAAACCAAAAAACGTCCCTTGTCTTTGTTTGTGATTATTTTAATTCTCCGTTTACAAAAATCAAAAAACGTCATTTCCGGATTATACCGATTGAAATTGAAATTGATTAATAGATGCCTCAAACATGTTAATCATCACAAAAAAATCTTCCTCTTGAATTCAACAGCCTAAAGAATGTCAGATGTCACACCTTTTTTTAGTGTACTCATGAGAAGCCACTTTTCATAAGTATTGTTTATTTATATGTGAAGAAACCGATAAGTTCAACCGATATAAACGTACACAATCAAATACAAGCGCAATTTTTTTTTTAATTTTTGGGCAAATTTGTCACAAAATAATTTTATTTTTTTGTGTTAAACTTCAGCTTAGTCAACTTAACTTTACTTTATTAGTTTTAACAAAATTCGAAATTGACATCCATCGATTCACAATTTACCAGAAAAACACAAGCCGTCTGCATCTAGAAAGAATCCAACCGCAGGCCGGGTTGCAGACAAAAAATGCTTTAACTAGAAACCTCATTTCTTTATCAAAAAAAAAAAAAAAAAAAAAAAAAGAATCCACAAACCAAAAAAAAAAAGAAAGAAAATATTTTAAGTTTTCAAATTTTTTGCCACGTATTGCTATTAAAGTAACAAAACAAAAAAACTGACGCGCAAAAAATTTACACCAACCGAATAATGTTCGCATGATTATTTTAATAATTAAATTTGCAATTACTGGCAAGTGAAGCATAAAATTAATTAAATTTTCACTTTCTAATGTCACCCAATTGCTCAATCGAAGTCAACACCTTTCCACGCATTACAGAAGGTTAATAATCATCTTGCAACATCAGCACTATTATTTGATGAATCTAGACCCTGCAGACCACACTGATTTCGAATTGTCGATAATTAAAGATACAGAATTTCGCTTCTCTTGCGATAAACAATACAAACACCCGACACACCAAGAGTAAAATAGAAGTGGGAAATACAATTATAACGTATTTCTGCAATTTAATTTCAAAATTAGCTATTGAAACAGAAATATACAGTTTTGTACAACTTATAAACAAACTAATCAGCATATTGCAACTTGCAAGCTTTAGACAATTGAGTGGTCTTGGCAAGAACAAAAAATGTCTTCTGTGTAATCATTGCTCGCGAATGAAAGCGCAAACCGCCGAACCGAGTGCGCTAAGTCGCAAGTTTAACACAGGTTATAAAAAAAAAAATTTTTTTTTTTAGAAATTAAATTTAATATAGAATGGTGCGCTTTGGGCATAGTTCCACTACTGATATCAGTGATATCCGATTTTGTTCATTTTTTAAAATTTTTTTTAATGAGGAGTGGATCAACTCTATTGTCTAGACTAAATGTTGGAACAAGACATTTTCTTGTTGCAGTTGCTTTTAGTTACTGAGATTAGAAAACTTTTTTTCGTATATATTTTATATATATATACGAAAAAAAATTTTCTAATCTCAGTTATATTTTTATATATTTTTTTTACTTTTTATTTTGGGAAAGTGGAGTGTGTGGGAGTAAATGGAGAAGTTACATCTGTTGGTTGAAGTAGATGTAACTCTACCATAACAAGCTTAAAGAGAGTTCAAAAAGTGCAGAATGTAATTCCAAAGTGTCTTAGAATATAAGTCAAACTTCTCGTTTTTTTATATACGGTACTTAGTAATTCTGCAACCTCAACTATTATAATATGATACAAATCTCAACCAAAACCAATAATATTTTTTTACCACTAGTAACGTTTGTCCCTAAAAAAAAACAAGCAAATCCCTTTCTTAAGACTATTGACAAAAAGCATTGTCTCCAGAAAGTAGCTACCATTATCAGATGACATTATGCCACGTGTAATGAAGTTGCGCAGAAAACAAAATCACTAAATTGCATCGAATAAATTTTGCATTTGAATTCCATTGTTTACAATATTGTAATTTAGGATTGTATAAAGTTAAGAAAAATTTTTAAAAAATTTAAAGAAATATTTCCATGAGTGGTCTGCAGTTATAGGATGTAACATTTTGATTAGCTGTAACTTTTGTCACCAACAAAAGAAAAACACATGGCCAAAGCATTCTCTCAACCAGTAAAAAAAAAAGTGATGGGATTCAGGGATTGCACACATTCACATGAAAAGAAAAATGGCAAATGGCTATGTGCATAAAAAGTGATGTTGCAAAATGTGGAAAAGCTCAACTTGCCATTAAGCTGAAAATTCTCAGGGGCAGATAGACTCAATATCTCAAACAAAACCAGTTTTTTTTAAAAAAAAAAAAAAAAATAAATAAATAAATAAAAAACCTCTAAAAAAAAATCCATTTTAAAATTAGTACGTAGACGTGACGGGACAAATGTTCACATTTGAGATATTAAATAACTAAAATAAATAAATAAATAAAAAACCTCTAAAAAAAAAATCCATTTTAAAAGTAGTACGTAGACGTGACGGGACAAATGTTCACATTTGAGATATTAAATAACTAAGTAACTCCTTAAAAACCGGATAAAAATATACTGCTTCGAAGTTAAGAAAATTTTTTTAAAAAATTTAAAGAAATTTAGATTTAAAAAGCAGAAAAAGCATTTTGTTTTTATTAAAATATTTAAAATAGTTGTTTGAAAATTGAAAACATTCAACTACCGTATGTCATTTATTTAGTAAATGTCAAAACATGATAGATGATTATAACAAACATGTTGTAAGACTTTATAATAACTTTAATCTTAAATATTTACATGTTTTAGTTTTTGGCTACTAAAACAGTTTAATAGCAAAACTTTTGGAATGCAGATATTGTATCTAACCGTAGAAATGACCTATTAGACTTTACTATAAGGGGTCTGGTCAAGTGACTACTCATCAGTCACACCACATTGTTATCAATATGAACAAGAAGAAAAAGATTGTTCAATGCATCTACTTAGCTCTTATTTTATTTTATTTTTCTAGGCAGATCGTTCTGTCTCAACTTTAAACACTCAGTTTCGTGCAAGCCTATGTTGCAGTGCTTATCTTAAAGACAAAACTTATGTTTGACTTTTTAAAAAGAAAATACAAAGTAGAGAAAAAAGTTAACTTTATTCTCAATAATTTTTAATGTATGATACCGCTATTGCAATAAACCCTAGAACTAAATCACACAAAACTTTCCTAAAAAACTAAATAAATTAACTTCTTTCTGTTCACATCGAATTGCCACATAATGCCACATTTTCTCACAAAATGCATTGTGGGATACTATGCACCTGCTGCATAGCAACGAAACAAAAATACACTCAACTAAACATTCTGATAAGAAAGATGTGTCCAGCCAATGAGAAACAACTTTTTGTTCCAACTAAACACAGTAATAACCCCAAGGCAAGATGCCCTGTCCAGGGAATTAAACTACACAGAAGCATCCTCTGGGACGACTTTCTTGAAATTAAAATACCTTTTTTGGAAAATGACGTCATTATTTCTCAAGTGGAAAAGTAAAAAATGGAGTATTCACTCTAGTGTCCACTTTTCCCACTTGATAAATGATGACGTCATTTTCCAGAAAAGCGTGTTCTTGTAAACTTTTAGTAATTGATGTACATTAAAATTTCATATAAGTTGAGCATTCGTCACATAAATCATATTTCCAAGTCTGGAATATTTTTTCCCCAACAACTTCTCAAATTGAGAGCAGATTTTTCAACATAATCAAATCGAGCTGTCACAAACTGGAGGGTGCTCTTTCCGCCAACAGAGCAGATCGCTTTCAACAAATGACCTGCCTTTAAGTGCATTTTGAGTGCTTCGCCAGAAGATTTCGTTCTCGCTGAATTCCTAGCCTTGTCATATTAGTAAAGGTCAGCAGAAGCGATTGAAACGACAATTTACCAAGAATATCCATCATAACTAATAATTCTAACCACTCCGAAAGTCTATTATAACTATATCCAGTTTTTTTTCTATATCAAAACTTTCAAATCCCGCTTTACATTGTGTCAAATCCCAAGTGACTATTCATGCAAAAACAAACTATGTCATACATTTTGAGATGATGTGAGAAAATTACAGTCACAAAATGCTGTCAACGTGTAATGGATGGCTGAGCCCTTAAATTCCTCAAGGAAATTCAAACTTCCAAAAAAATTATACATTTTTTTAAAAATTTGCATCATTAAAAACAAGTTATTTTTTATATATAAAAAGTAGACTATAAAAATAGATAAAATAAAAAGTGATTTAACTTACCACCTTCGATCACAGTCTGTACACCATTTGAATTTTCTCGGGTCCAGGATGTGACAATTACATAATCCAATACAAAACTAGGTATTTGACACCGGAATACTGCTGTACTGCCCCGAATCACAAATTCATCGTACACTTGAGCTTCGTAATACTGCTGAACAACTGCAATCAAAAAGAAAAAGAAAAAACCAGATTTTTAAAAATTTTAAATTTCAAAAATCAAACAATGGCTATTCAGAAACTATTTCCATTTCGCTTTTTAATTATCGGAAATAATAATAAATTATCTGATGCTCATTTTAATCCTAAATTAAAAATGTGAATTTTTTTCTCCCTTTAATAAGTTCCGAATCAATAAATAAAAAAACTTTCAAAAACGGATATTTCCGGCTTTCAACCCTATGGCCTTGCTAACCTTAGCAAAAATCATTTTACTGACCTATAAGAGCTTATGGCCAGAAACTCATGAGAAATGAGTTGGAAGATTGCAGCTCAGTTAAAAAGCATTCATGCTTGATATTGCAATCGACTCCGCTTGAAGATTTTGCAAACTGGCATCATTTTCTAATAGTGCAATTTAACCAAGCCTAATTTAATTTTCTTTTATGACCATCATTTGTTGTTAAATAACAATAAATATTTCAAAACAAGAAATAAACTTAAATTTGAATTATTCGTACATCCTGTTATTGCGATATCGTCTAAAACTTATATAGAGCAACAGAAAATATATATCGCAAACTTTAAAAAGACGAACAGGAAACTCCAAAGAAATATAATATGGATTAATAAAAATTCAAACAAATATTCATTCCACTGTAGAACCTTTCTTCTATGTTTTCTCATAATTTGCACTATTATGCTAGGTTCCCACTTGGCAGAAACTCAGACAGAAAATTTTATGCTGTGCAGAAAAGTATGTTTTTCTATCGTTGGTTCCCATATGTGGATTGAAAAATGAGCAAAAAAAATGCAGAAAAGTAGAATTTAAAAATGGATGCCAGCTAAGGAAGGCAATTCGTAAACACTGCTGCTTTCTACACTCAAAATTTTCTGCAGCAAAAAATTTTCTGTCAGAATTTCTGCCAAGTGGGAACTAAGCATAAGTTCATTTGATTTCGACTGCGCTATATATGAACTAAGAACTGACAGGTTTGAAATATAAAACGCAACTGTATTTTACATTTGTACATTCCAACGAAAACATCCGGTCAGGGACCAGATGTTAGAGATAAGTAATACATACTATCATAACCTCTCACATATTCCTTTTGCCAATTGGAAATTTAATGTTCGTGGAAAAAAGTCAAAATATTTAGTTGGCCAATATCGAAATTTTATTTTTTTATAAAAAAGAGAAAAAAGATCTAAGCAAATTACTCGAAGATTAATTTCAACCCAAATTCAACTGCCGGTAATCTTTTATCAATACTTGAAGTTGCCGTCTGCCAAGTTTACACGCCTAAGTTAATCTTTCCAAGATTCTATATATAAACTAAGAAGAGAAGATAGCGCGACAACAAGACGTGAATCAAACACGAGGAACTACAGATTTTGAACAGCAAAAGCCTCGTTTCCGCAACGGAATACTGGTACGTGATGTCTGTTCAAGTGCTCTTATTGACTGTCTAGAATGTCATCCCAAATATAAAAAAATAATAATCAGAACAGCAAAATAATAAATAAATACACAGTATATATAGTATATTTACTGTATATATACAAAACTATATTAAATTCGAAAAATCATTTTGATCTATGGATTTAATTAATTTAGAAAAAAAATAAAGTAATGTGGCAGGTAAATATTGATATCTGCATTCATTTTATTTTGCTTTAAAAATAAAATTGTGACAAAATTGCCAGCTGTGCATCCCCGTGAAATCTTTGTAAACGATGTCACGTCCATGATCAGACCATCATATTTTTTTTTTTAGCAATTTCATTTCTTTTATACGAGTGCCACATCAAACTTCTGACAATGGCAATAAATATCGGTCTAATAACCGCACATGATTTGGGAAATTAGACCTAAAGTTGACCTCTTCTAGAAATGAGACCACCTGATTGATTGCGAACGATCAATTTATCTAGCGACAATAAAAAAAAGACCGAAATTGCGTCACAATAAATTTAGTCTTGAATTGAATAAACTCCTGTGTACAGCTCTAAATATAACGGAACAAAAACTCTTTTTAAATATATCTCAGTTTAACTTTTCATTTATCACGACAACACTGACGTTTTAACTGAACGTGATTTAGTAATGAAATTTTCAACTTCAGCTGCACAGAAAGTAGTTTCAGTTTCTTGCAGTAATTACAATTTAATTTGGGTGGAAGTGAATGCATGTCTGGCATTCTAAAACTAAATT
The DNA here is from genome assembly GCA_000239455.1 of Strigamia maritima. Taxonomy (NCBI): domain Eukaryota; kingdom Metazoa; phylum Arthropoda; class Chilopoda; order Geophilomorpha; family Linotaeniidae; genus Strigamia; species Strigamia maritima. The sequence continues at coordinate 259,342 of JH431781.1, forward strand.
TCTACTTATAAAGTTAATATGTAAATATTTAATTACGTAATTAAATATTACTTTTACACAGCAACTTGTATTCGACTAAGCACCAAGCACAACCTCAACGGCAAAACTTAACGCAAAACAACCTAATCACCAACAACCACACAAATATCAGACGACAAGCTGAAAGAAACAATTAACACAGAAAACGCAACCGTATCCAACAGGCAGTAAAGGGCCACGTAAAGTGAAGTGTGTGGTTTTTGCCTGGATCTGTTTTTACTTGGCCGTTGTGTTGTCGATCTGCCCGCTTTGACGGACGGTTTACTTGGCGGCCTCGGCAGTTGCGCTGCTTTTGTAATGATCACTTTTACATAGCAACTTGTATTTGACTATGCTATCGGTTACACAGAGATGTAGTTATCAAGTGAGAGAATGATCAATCGTAACACTCTCAATGAATGATGCCCCTTAGCAGAAATTTGGTTAGGTTATCACTTTTCTGGCCAATTACAACAAAGATTGCAGATCTCGATTTCAGATCTCTGTGATTTCTGCCACATTGGTGCTGTGGTAAGAAGCAGAACATCTTTATAGCATTGCATTGGCAATGTTCTGTTGATCATTCTTCAACCCTCGTGTAGACTATTCTTGTAGTTGTATATAAATGAGCAGAAATTCTTAATGGCCACAATGCATGCACACAGGGCTTCTGAGAGTGTAGACACACTATGTATGTTTACTTTTTTAATATTAAAGAGGCAAAAAAGCAAATTTTTTAGCAAAATCGTTATTATTATTCCCTAACAATCACTCCAACCCCCAAAAATTTAACATCCAATCCAATAATCAAATAAAAATAATCACTGTCGTATGTATGTGTGTAGCTGTTCGAGGGCGCCACATACAATATGACATAGTTGCGTAACAACAATGGAACAACATCCAAAACATCATTGTAATGATTCAATCTTTGCAATGTGTGGTGTGGTAGTATTATTACAACTGGGTTTGGCTGTGCACAAACTGATGTCACCTAGCAACAACGACACACTGATAGGACAAAACAGAACCAAACCTCATTGTACTAAGTGGACTAATCTTGCAAAGCGCAGCAAGCGAGATTAGTGATACTGACAAGCAAACGCATTTAATGGTTCACAAGGGCGAATGAAAAAGAACCATCATTTTTGACGGTTACCACTAGTTTTAAATAATTAGTTATAAATAAGTAATTTTTTCACGGAGACTGACATATTGTGCATATAATCTGTATGCGTGGTTTTGATTAGTCCTGAACGATGCCTGGTAGGCTACCACTCAAAATTAAATATAGCTACAAGACGACCAATCATAACCGCGCATACAGATCACATGCACAATATGTCAGCCTCTGTAAAAAAATTACTTATTTATAACTAATTATGTTAAATATTTTTTTGTATTTTTTGTTAAAAAATAATAATACGATTTTGCTAAAAAATTATGGAAATTTGCTTGATTGGCCCTTTAAAATTAATATAGCATCAATTTCATTATTTTTTTTTGCCTTAGCCGAAATTCTAATCTGAATACTTTCTTGATCATTGAAGTTGATTCAGAGATAGAGGAGAGAGAGAGAGAGTGCATGAAAATTATTCAAAATTCAACATTTTCGTATCAAGAAATTTTGAAACACTACGGTCTTACTAATTAGCCAAGTGAGTAAACCAGCCCTGAGGTTAACGCGTAATTCTTTTACTGTTTACTCAGTTTTAAATACGACGACAAAAATCTATACAAAGACTCCAACCAACTTTACCGAGTAACCAATTAGCTGCAATCAAACATCCCGGTTCGCCTGAGTTGAGTGCATAATCAAACTTTATAAAAACGTTATGCAAATATGCTAATTACTATTAACATAATAGTAACGTCGCTTGAAAATCCATTCTCCATTACCTATACGGATACCTTGTACACGGAATCTTCAGCTATCCCTCTCCCCCTGTCATGGAAATTAAAAACCAATACTAGACTTTGTTTCCATGACAACTGGAAAGTTATATAGATAAGTTAGCAGGAATTATCCAATGTTTCGTAAAAAACTTTACCTCAAAATTCCGTACAGAGCGAAATAACTCTCATGCCTTGTTTGTATCCATCATTAAAACTAAAATACCGCTAAACGTAAAGTGGTAAATATACTGAAATAAATGAACTGGAAACCTTATGACCAACACAAATTAGTCATCCTACATTTTTATACAACACTTTAACGTGTTTTACTACTAAGAGTCGAGCCGGACAGCTTGACCATGTCCGACTTTGAGCAATCTGTTTGAAACATGCGCAATAAAAACCTAACGACTGCAAGCAGCCGTTTTTAAGCCTAACCATTACGTTTTCAACTGGCAACTGGGACTATAACAAGCACTAGAAATACTCTCAAACTTTTTACTGCTAACCAGAGTAACCAAAGTATAGCATTCGTGTTAAATTAGCCGACTTTTTTTAAAACAATGTTCTGTAATTACATTATTGCATTTTAATCATGTTTGGGAACAAATTGCATTACTCAAATTACTGATAGTATCACAGATTATACAGATAGGCAAGTCGACGCCATTGTTGACTCGTGGTTTTAGGCATTTCCCTGGTGGCTAGTAGACTAAACTCGAAAACATTTTGAATAAAAACCACCAAATATTAGCTAAAATTTATTTATTTTTTAAATTATATTGTTAAAAAAATTGTTTGATTTATTATTAATGATTTCCTTGAAAAAAATGCCAAATGAAGAACATTTCACATGTAGTTGTGCATATCTATGCACCTGAGGGCGCCACTGTAACCGCGCATCAAGAAAATGACGTAAATGAGGTGGACCTGTCTATCTGTATAATCTGTGATAGTATGATTGGATAATGAAAAAACTAAGCCCTTAATATTAACTTAAAGCAATGTGCACAGCATATCGTGTTTCGTTTGTATTTTTAAATTTTATTACTGCGCAACCTATTTTAAATTAAAACATAAACAACCTATAACAGTCAAGAAAGATATGACAATTTAGTTACCTTTTTCCTCAATAGCGCTTTCGGTCATACTCAAAGAGAGTTCTCAACTGAAGAAGGTCTTGACGCGTCTTGAGTGACCAAAAGCGTTGTTGAGTAAAAACGTAACTAAATTGTCATATCTTAAGATGTGCAATTAGTCTGTTGAAGACAACAAAGTAGGTTGTAAGCTTAATTTCAATAATGCTAGGATTTAGGTACATACCGGACCACAATGATGTTATTGTGTTTGTTATAGGAAACTAAAAAGCACCACGCTGCTGTCATGACATTAGAATTTTGATATGAAGTTAAGAAGTTCTTAGAATTCCAAATTAAGTCACTTGGTTGACCAACCTCACCTTTTCTCGCCTGATAAAATTCTGTCAAAATAATGGCGCAAATTTATGCCCAAGAAATGGCCATTGGACAGTAATGAAAGTAAAATAAGAAAAAAAATAGTGTTATGCAGCACCAAAATTCGCTCTAGCATCCATGCCATCATCTTCATCTAATCGAGCTGAGTCGAAAAATCATTGTTTCGTAGCCAAAAAATGTGCGCAACAATACAAAAACACAAATATAAATAATTTTTTAAAAATATTTTACAAGCGTTTTCGTTTGTTAACAAAGGCATGCACATTTTTAGACTACAAGGCAATGATTTTTCGACTCAGCTCAACTAAAGGATCAAAATAAGACATCACAATATATACTTTCAGTACAATGCATAGGCCATATTAACCAATAAGAGTTTCGTGCACGAATTGTTAGACAGAGTTTAATAACTATTAAATATTTTTTTAATGCAATTCAAGTAGAAATCCGAGTTTTCGAGCTCATAAGTGATACAGTATATGGTTGTATTAAATTTAAATATTTGGAGTATTCCTGTGTGAAATGTTAAGTTGTCATATCTTTACTAGCGAAATTCTGTCATATTTGGTTAAATGAAATAAAGTTGTGTGACAATCTCAATTTTAGATGGCTAAAATAAAAATGAAGGCTGCATGTTAGATTGACAACAAAATTCAACCAACATCTCCCAGTCAGATAAGATCATTTTTAACATATATAAGTTTGTGTTTTTTTATCGTGTAAATGCAGTGACAAATCATCAAAACAAATCGCACATTTAAAATATTCCAATTTCAACGACAACATTAAATCAATGTCAAAAAATTATTTGCCAGTTCAATCTTTTTGACTGTAATTGACGAGGGGATTTACTGTTCATGAGTCAAGCCAGTCACATAACAGCCTTTTAACCAATTAGGCGAAGAGAAAAATTTAAAATCACCATAATCTAAATCTCTTGTTGACGGGGTGAATGCATCAGAGGCGTCTTATCGCCCCTCATCACGACATTCTATCAACTTTTCATTTCAGATTCATTTTTTCCATAAAATAAATTAGTTTTTTTAATTGTATTGAATGGAAAAAAAATCCTATTACGAACGGCATTATTTGTCTAAACAGACGTTTAATTAAAAAAAAAAAAATTTTATATAAATTTTATTTAAAATAAAATAAAAAAATCAGATTAAATTAGTTATATTTATGACTCCATGAATGCAGAAATAAGCACATCTGGTTTTAGTATCTCGAAAACTATTCCCAATGCCTAGAATCCGTGATGGTGGTGCACCAGGGAGAATGTGTGGTGAATAAATAATAACTTAAAGAATATAGTTAGAGGTAGTACTTAGCAGTGATCTGAAAGTGTAAGTGTAAGATGTTTGCATTTGTACAAATAAAGCAAAACAAACATACAATATACAAAATAAATACAAAATAAATTTAAAAAATATGTAGAAAAGGAGGAAATCATGATATCATATTACCAACTTGCCCGTGTTTCTGGTCACCAGGTATATAGCGCCATGTTATTTTTATGTTACTTTGATTTGATCATAAGCGATTTTTTCCAAATGAAACTTAAATTTTGTTAAAAATAATGTACATATATTTTTACAGTATATGATAAAACGTTTAAGAAAATTTCTTAGTTTCTTTGAAATAATTATTACGTTATCTTTTTATTTCGGAAACTGCATTTTCAGTTTTGAGTTGACATTAGGTGAGATCAATTGTAAAAAAATGAAGTGACATTTTTGACTTAAAATAAAAGTGACTTCCGAATAAACGCACTGTACTTGACAACAAACAAAGAGCATCAAACTAGGCGGCATTGTATTTTTTATATTTACCCTTCGGCGTAAATAAATAAATAAATAAATAAAGATCTAGAAGAATTGACATTCTACGGGAAATTAACATTTTAGCGGAATTAAAAAATAGGTATTTCTCTATACCGACTTTAATATGTAAATGCTTATTAATAAAAACTTGCAATTTATCAATTGATAAAACTGGTAAACACATCTCTTGAATTGGTAACATCTGCCAGCTACATATACTTGTAAATATGAAATTACAAATTACACGTGTTGAATCAACTTTTAAACTATTACAAACATATTTCTCGGAAACAGCCGATCCTAGCCATGAATCGAATCCAAAACATTATGCAGGTTTAAATATCTACCATCCCTGCAATTACCATCAGTTATGCCAGTTAAAATATATTGTTCATTTTTTAAATCATATTTTTCTAGAGATTAGCACACAATATCGTCCACATCCACAAAAAATTAAATTTTTTTTTTACTCCTCTTTATTTACTTATTTTTTTTTCATTCTTTTTAGGCTCAGTATAGCTCTGTTGTCAGAGTCTGGTAATCGTGCGCCATTTTTCGCTTTTGTCAGGCTCAAGACATTTTTTTATGAATACAAAAACAATTCTAAACGAAATAATTTTATTATTATATTAAACCTACATTTGATTTGATTGAAAAAATATATATCAATCTAATCAGTTTAAATACCTTTTCCTAAAATGTAATTATTTATAATAGAATTTCAAATCGATTGGGAGAAAAAAATTTAAAAAATAAACGTTCGATAGTGTATTTATCAAACTTGTGCATCACTTCATTAAAAATAAATATAAATCTAAAGTTATTTGTTTTTCAAGTTAAAACTTTTCAACTAAGTTATGAAAGAAGAAAAATTCTTTTTATTTCAAAATAACTTTGAAAAAAAAAAAAAATCCAATCGTCTATCCAATTTATAAAATAGAAAAAGTAACACAATTTTAGAATCTGCTGTATCATTGGTTTCATTGCCACAATAGGCTGAGTCAGATGTATGGGCCAAACCCTTCATAAGATTTCGCACAAAGAACCAAATCAGATGATATAAAGTCGTATCACATTATACTGGTTCTTCAATAGAACCCAATACAGAAGGACAGGAAATCGGATGTGACTATGTATACGCATCTGCGCACTATGCATAATTATTAATTTTGCTGATTTGCGTTGCATGCAAGAGCATTCATGGGTTATAATGTGCAATTTAATGTATTTATTGACATGCTTTTTATGTGGTTACAAAATTAAAGCACAAGGTTAGTAATTTATTTTTAACAAATGACACTATAGCATGTCAAAAATGTCAAAAAAGCTCCCACAATGCAATATTGCTCAGATTTGCAAAAACACCAACTAATCGCATCGTGTCTTCAACTTTTCACATTTTAGAATAACATCGAGTTGCTAGTCCTTCTGTATTAAGTTCTACTGTAGGTTCAATCATTAGCGCATTCAGAAAGTGATTCATCAACTACTAAATGCATTTGCACGCAAATAATTACGTATTCAGCTTGTATCAATCTGCTCTAAAATTCCAAGTAAACAGATTTAATCTTACTCCGTGCAAAGCACAATATCAAAAATAAATTGAAACAAGTCACAACATTCAAAATAGATGACTCTAGCTTTGTTCTACCGGTAGGTAATGTTTTGGACAATTAGACTAAACTCTCGTCATAAACCATCATAAATTCAACTTTGAAAACGAATAAAATCAATACGAATTTACTATTTTATGATCTAAGATTTTCCAGCCATCAACTTCGTTTATTGTCACAAAACAAAAACGAAAAACAAAAACAATTCAATGCGCACTGCACATCAGACTGATAACTTTCATTTGCCATCATACTGTGACCGCTGGTCCCCCTTCTGACCACTAGGCGTCCGTATGTCAACCGACATACATCTCCGTCGGTCAGCCAATCGCTGACCTCTATTTCTTATCACTTGTACATATATACTTACATTTAATAAAATCGCCATTCTCGCTTAAAACACCTTAATTAACGCCTTTCTCCTGCATATTACGTTATTTCCAAGCTTACACATACTAGCAATATTTCCATCATTTTAACTATTCATTTTGTCACTCAAAAACGTGGCAAAAATAAATAATGAGTACACAAAAAAAACACTTAACAGCCGTTGCATTCTACAGCCACAATCAATTAAGAGCAGCTTGTATGGTAAAGAATTCTTTTCCTTCAAGTTCCAGCCATATATTTGGATAACGTCAAGATCTTCAGAAAAACTACAAGCGCAGAACTAATTTATATAATTTATTTTCTTCAGATTTGTATATCGAGTTTATGATTAATTAAACTCAAATATTGGCTTAAAAATATACTCGTGCATTGTAGCAATGTTATTTTATAAAAACTCGCATTATTTGTCAAAAAACATAAGCTTCACTTATTTCTCATTTTTTCCCATCTTTGAATGTTTGTTTATTACAACATTTGAAGTGGAATGATTTTTGATGACAATATTTCCGTTACTTCAAACATTACATTTCATTGGTAGATTCTAGCTCGGAAGTTGGAACAATAACAAATAAAAATCAATCATTCGTGATAACAAAAGTAACAAAAACATACACACAACTATTGTTTCCCAAAAAAAGAAGAGAGAAAAAAAAGATATTTTCTTTTTTTTATGATTGAAAATGTCAAACTTTATTGAATTCTCTTCTTTAAGTGACTTCTCTTACCGAGATTATACTTTTAAAACTGATATGTTTTATTTACGAAAAAAATAACAGTAAAGAGCAAATAAAAAAAAAAAAGTGTCGTACCTGCTCTTAGAGTTACCTCTCGGCTGATAATTCTACCAAACGGATTACTGGCTGCACAAGCATAGATAGACGCATGGACATCTTGTCTATATTCTTCAGCTCGAAATGGTGGAAAATAAATGGTGCCATTTGAAAGCACGTATCGTAATCCTTGCACATTTCCCACTACGGCACCGTCCGGTCGAATCCATTCGATGACTGGAGAAGGATTACCTTTGGCTAAGCAGTCTATACTGATCCCGGTTGAGTTTGAGAAGTCTATGACTGATAAGGGTTCTCGTACAAAACGAGGGCCGTACAAATCGATTGTTTCCGCATTCTGATTCACCACTGAAAACAAAAAAGAAATGATTTTAAAATCGTTTCTACGTAGTTTTACGTAGAAATTGTTGTTTTTTACTAAAATACCCCGTATTCCAATATTTATGTCTATTTTTTTCCGGTTTTTAGGGAAGAGACACAACTACCTTTGTTCGCGCCATATTTTTTTCTCCATGACGTCATTATTTATTTCCCCACTAAGCTATGTACACACGGAATGCCCATATATGGGCATTATTTTGCCTTCCGGAACGGAATGGGGTTGTGTGTACATAGCTTACGCTCCATCTATTGCTGAATATCAAATTTATAAGCTAATTAATAAATGCTGTTTTATTATCAGTTCGCTGATTTTATGGCGCACCACAATAACAAGTAAACTAGACATACAAAACTATTGTTATTGTAATGGCTCTTCACAAATTACACTTCGGAATATGTGAACTGCAATATTACAATTTTTCGGATACTGTAATATGCATGAATATTCATTCACTGGAATGTCGAATAAGACAAAAATACAAGAAAATTAATTAAAAATTTATTGTAAAGAGTAATATCACCACGCCACTACAACCATTGAATATTAAAATTAATTATTAAAATTTCCAAACGCAAATACTCAATCCAATATTCATCCCGTATCGACTTATTTTAAAACTTGACAAATAAAAAAACTAATAGAAGAACAGAAAACAAAAACAACAGTTTTTGTTTATACTCCACACACTCATCATTAGTGACCGCCTGACCGGCGGCACCTAACTGTTTTCGATAGCATCTAGACATTAGAATTTCTAACCTGTGTTAAATCAAGAACAACAAATAGCTTCCCTCTGTAGTGTCCTCAGTATACTTGAGCACGGTGAGAAAGCAATAAATCCGAGACAATAAGAGAACACCGGGTGTACTGTATCAAGTTAGTGTAGTTAGTTGTGAATTTAATACCAACTTGATTAAGTATTTGTTGCCATGGAAATATGCAGAACAAAAATAGCTAATAAAATTAAAAATGCACTTTGTTCAATATTTCTGTCATTAATATAAAAACTTGACTATTGTATTTCCACGCCTTTAAATAAAACTAAAACTTTTAATACTGTTGGATTTTCCAATTGACAAGTATAGTGCACATATTTGTAGTTTGAATTAGCCAAATTTAATTATTACAAACAAGAGTTGGCTTTAGTGATTAAAGTCATTTGCTGACATTTATATTTCACAATATTTGCCGCGAGGTAAATGTCAACGGTATGGCCAGCACTGCCACTGTCAATTGTCTGTTGAATGGTAAGCGATTACAACAAGAGTAATTTCACTCGCAGCGCTATTCCTACTGGAACTGCAATGCGATTTCAATCGATTCATTGCAGCTAAACTTGTCACCCTGTCAGAAATTTAATGAAATTATCTCCTGCTTGTCTCCTTTGTCTCACTAAACTTACACCCCCAAGGGACATCCAAATTCACATTGAAATATGACATCGCATTACAAGTGAAAATAAATTCTTGCGAAGAAACCCACCGAACCAAAAGTAAATGTTTTTCTCTAAGGGAATCGTCACTTTTCTCGTAAAAACGAGACCAGTACTCTAAAACCCTTTTTCTTGCTCCCTCAGGACTTGGTTGTGCTCCCATGAAACAAATTGAGATGGTCGTATATAAACAGCTTTTTATACAATGGTCTTTTGTTGGTTTCACATTTCAGTAAGTCACTTGCAATGGTGCACTTTCGAATAAAATTGTTTGTGCTTGTTTTGACCTTTCCTTCTACTCTTTCCGCGAGTCAATTGTATTGCGTACAAAGAAATGACACATTGATCGAGTCCTAAGTTTCCTTTTATTACAAAATGTATCTAGTTACAAAGCATTCATAAACTATAAACTCACAAACTAGCCGCACAACTTTCTAATTGGCTGCCTGCTCAAATAACGGCGGAGCAACGTGTCTTCAGCTCTTCACTGACGACAATTTGAACAAAGAAGAATCATGGTAAACAATAACTTTCTTCTACTAACAAAATTGAAATCTAATCTTGGGGTCACCACCATCACAATTCTTATTGTAGACTCTTTTCATCTAAGGAAGTACAACGACTATCAAGAGAGAACTAGATCCCATTACATCAGTATTTTTAACCTGTTGTTGTTGTTTTTTACCTGAACACAATAAGCCAAATAAAATTCGAAAAAAAAAACCAAACTATAAAACGAAGCAAATATGCTATGACGATTCATGGGTAAAGTATAATTCTTACACGCTCAAGTCAATTTGAAAACACTATACTTAAAAAGAAAATATGACTATAAGTTACTAATATTTTTTTTAAGTTAGAAATGTTGTATATCATTGAAACGCAATGTAAAAGAAGAATTACACAACAATTGTACTTGACTGCAGGCTGCGGCAAGCTGCTCATGCGTGTGCATGCTGGTCATGTGTTCTGCAAGGTTTGCTCGAAATGTAAATACGCAATAAAATTCAGTTGTCAATTTCAACTCACTTCAGCAGCCACACCTAACTTTCCTGCACACCCAACAGCTAAAGACAATATTTACAGGAAAAAAATTGTGAAAAAGAATTGTTCTTGTGCTATATTCATGTTAATATTTAATTCATGTACCGTCAATACAAAAAGACAACTAACGATAACCATCAGGTACTTCCACCAGGTTATGTTTTTGTTACTATAAATATAACAGTAAATGCTATTTCAGCCATTAACTACATTTTATTAGCTATTAAGCCAATGTATTGCAAGTAAACAAATAATATGAGTTCAGTAAATATTCATTTGATCATTACACATAAATAAATAACAAAAACTCAAAAAACATGTCATGACACATAAATTTACAATAGAAGACCACTCATCTAAATATATACTTTAAATCTCCCATTTGGTAATCTGTTATTGTAGAGAATATTTATGTACATTTAATTATCTTCATAAATAGTACTTTATTTTTTTTAATGTGATTTTTATTTATTTCAAACCCAGGGCCGTTGAAAGGATCGGTCATTTTACAGTCAATAAAACTGTTGAAATGGAATGTTTGTTTTAACGTATTTTGACCACCAGGGGGAGAAGACCCCTTGCCTGCATATTATGCATATTTGGCTCTTGACCCAGTTTTTAACCTGTACCTTTTGTAAAAATAAATCAGTCATATTTTTGCATTCAACCACGCACGTTCACTTGTATTTGAATCCACACAAATCCATCCCATAAAACTCCAAAAACACTACAGATTCTCGTTTCACAAAACTCAAGACTCATTCTATATCCCCCCCCCCCGGTGAATTGTTTAACTTGTTTTTTTCAACATTCTTGTACATTTATCTACTTAATCGCTCGCCTGCATAATTTACATTGAATTCACGTCCTCAAACTCCTAAGCTTACACAAAAATGTGCTTGATTGATTCCACCTAACCTAAGGAAACTTCAGTGAGAATGGATTTTATTCAATACAAATTTCTTACAATTCTATTTTTACACAATTCAGTTACAAAGAAATTCCAACACCTTAATTAACCCTCAGTTTAATCCTGTTATACACATTAACTTTTGCAAAACTGTTACTTTTCTTGAGGATGTAATTTTTTTTCTCTCCACATCACGATTCTCGAGTGGCAAAGAAATTTTCCCATTTTAATGTCCCCTTTTCCAATTTATCTTCAGATTTAAGTAATTATTGCTAATGATGCAATTTCTTTCTCTCTTCTTTTAGTCGTTAACGTTAAAACTTGTTATTATTTGCACATTTTAAGAATATTCATTACATTTAATAATTGTTGATTATTAAACTAATTATTTTATCTTGTCAGGCCGGACACCCACGTTCCCCAACTAAATTTCTTTCTCGACATTGTTTGCCAACATAAACGCCAAAGTTAATTACCGTCATTTAAAGGTCAAATGAACCGAGTGTTAATTTATTACAATATAAATTAAAATAAACAAAAAATCTTTAGCTACTTTTAAAATGTCGTGTTATAATGGTTTTATGAGTTTGCGTTTTTGTTTTGTGATGTCACTTTCACCAGTATTTGTTTACAGGTGTTTTGTAGAACCTTCAAACACGACTAACATAAACTCGATTTTTTGGAAGCTATTCTTTTGTGATTGGTTAATAGTATTTTGTCTACAACCATTCCGTCTGACAAGTGTGAACTCCTCTTTCCGATTATACTAAAAAGCGGAAGAGAAATTTTGGGCATTATTAGACATTTGGGCATTATTAGACATTTGGGCATTATTAGACATTTGGGCATTATTAGACATTGGGCATTATTAGACATTTGGACATTATTAGACATTTGGGCATTATTAGACATTTGGGCATTATTAGACATTTGGGCATTATTAGACATTTGGACATTATTAGACATTTGGGCATTATTAGACATTTGGGCATTATTAGACATTGGGCATTATTAGACATTTGGACATTATTAGACATTTGGGCATTATTAGACATTTGGGCATTATTAGACATTTGGGCATTATTAGACATTTGGGCATTATTAGACATTTGGGTATTATTAGACATTTGGACATTATTAGAAATTTGGGCATTATTAGACATTTGGGTATTTGACTGTAAAATAATGACTAAATCCCATTACAACAGTAATTAGGCATTACGCATTAGACATTTTGGGCATTTGACTGTAAAATAATGACTAAATCTCATTACAACAGTAATTAGGCATTAGACATTTTGGGCATTAGACATTCTGGATTAGACATTTAGTCATGAGACATTTAGGCAATAGACATTTCAGAGTAGATCCGTCTGGATTAGTTTTAAAAAATTGCATTTTTTGTCTCCACTTCAGTATCAGATATAAAGAAGCATGCTAACCTGTCCCCTTTATACAATTTTGCTGTTCCCACAAAAAAAATAGTCTAAATGTGAAGTTTTTTATTGTAATTAAGGACCAGGTGACCACATAATAAAATAAATAAAAGACCAAATTAAGAATGTTCAAGAACCGGAAAGAGCCATATAAAACATTATTGTAAACACACTCCAGTTCTCGAAATTTTTTAAATTTAAAATTAAAAACAAAAAGTTGTTCATTTAAAAATCTTCAAATGCATAATCCTATCACATTAAAAAATTTAAAAACAATAGAGAATACATGATTCATTAACCAAGTTCTTAGACCATCCATTCCATTCCATATGCTTTTTAAATTTTAAATTTGAATACCATTTCGAGACCGAACATACAAGTATAGCAACTTGATCAGTAACGGCCAACTGTGTTCCGCACCAAGCTCAAATATGCCGTTTGCTATGTAAACTATTCTTTAAATAACAATCTTTACAAATCTGATAAAAATGCTTTTAGACAATTTAAGGATTGCCGTTAATTATTTAATCATAAAAACTTTGATGTTTAAAACCTATTTTTCTTCTTTTTTTCTTCACAGTAATAATTTAACATTTAAATTCCGTAGACCATACGAGAGACAAGATAAGTTATTTTCATAGCACGAAACAAATTTCGATTACCATTTGAAGTTGTCAGTTGAAAGCAGAAAACTAATATTTTTACCGCGAACAATTTCATTAGAGATAATTGCACGCTTCCACACATGTCATTATTCCAAGAAGTTGAGGAAGGGAAAAAATCTCCATCAGACGAAGTGTAATGAGTAAAAAGCGTGCATGGCAAGACCACACAATTATGTTGTCTACCGACGAATTTTTCCCCATAAATGGACAATAGTTTGTAATGGCAACTACACACTTACATTCCCATCTCTGCTCATCGTTTGCATCTGCAAGGATAATTAAAACTTCGCTATACTCTTTGCAATATTGCATAAACGCCAGCACACAAACTTCATTTTAATACAGATGTTCTAGCTTAAAACTTCACTAAACACCCAAATCATTTTAATTGTAAGATTTACATCAAAATTAAAACTTTCTTATCTTAATAAGTTTTATAAAATTGCGTTAAAATTGCACAATCTTAACATTTCCAGCTTTTACTAGTACTAACTCAAACTTTCTTTCAAATTCATTCTCCTCTATCGATTCCACTTAATCTTGCAAATTTCTGCACTGTTATGGATTATTAATGTTTCTTAAAGAGATGCAAAAGCTAGAGGCGACGTCCATAAATCAGTGATCTGATTTTCCCCAACAGCAATATAGGGACTACAGGGAATTGGAAATGCCTCGAGTAAGTTTCTGGAAATAAAGATTTAAGACAGTGTGCAGTCTACAAGATTTGCAACGCTAGAATTCATTCCTACAAAAATATATGTTATGAGCCTATTATTTAGGACTTATCATGCGCCATGCTTGGCTCTTTTTTTTTGCTTGTTTTGCATATACAATACTCTTAGGGTTTCATTATAGCTCATGTAAGCAAGAGCAAACTTGGTCCAAAGTTCCTGCTTTTCGTAATGTAATGTCGAATAAACTTTGAGTATTTCTTTTAAAAAAATCTGTGACGAAAGAAATACACTTGCGATTGTGAGCAATAAGAAATGATGAGTCATTGGAAAAAAAATAAAAATATAACAACAAGAATTCTTGATTAATAACACTAAAACATGGTTACTTAACAACACAACAAGGCTTTAGTAAATTGCAAGAACTTTTACTTTTGATAGATTTGACGTACACTTTGCATCTATATCCTTATTCTTAGCAATATATGTAACAATACATGTATATGAGTAACATATGTAAGTCGTACAGTCACGAATTGGTAGTAAAACAATACAAAAAAAACTATTTCAAAAATTATATATATTCTACTCGATGATAATCTAGATACGCAAGCACAAAGTGCAAGTCTGTGTTAGCCTGTTAGAGCAAATCTAAAAAGATGAAAAGGACGGCATACCTCGCCTAAAAGATGTAGATCAAAGTACAAAAGATGGAAAAAAAATTTCTTTTAAAAACTCAGGACACAAAAATAAAATCAACAAAAGTCGTACCATCATCGCATTGTTTTGAAACTCCTTACTTCCAACATTTTATAGATATACGCTTATCTATAAATTTTGTGAGAAGTTTCAAACAAAATAATATCAATGATGTATTCAATTCTGTGAAGTAAGTAAAGCACAGTGACTTTTAAGTTACTTGTCATCTTTAAATTCCTTTCAGAAAGCGGAAATGACAAATATTTCATCAGGACTTGTAAAAGTCATGCTTCAAAAGCCACTTTAACATAAGGTCACCAATTGAATTCCTTTTATTGTAAAGATGATGCGTTTATGGATGAAAGCACCAAACTGCAATAAAATAAAATTAGTTGTTTGCTTGGTTGCATAATGTAATATAGTTTTTAATTGTTTGCACGGGCACAATTGTTTTCCTTCGCGTGCACATGTAGAAATTTATTTGTTCACTTGATGCGAACTAAAAGTTACATATAAAGATGTCTGTGTTTTTACTCGTTTGTGTATAAAATATCTTTATCTCAACCGAAATTCTCATATTAATGCCTTCTGGAAATGACTTATATCTGCGCAATCGCAAGTATTACTTAGTACCAGACATTTGAGATTATTTTCAGTTACCAATCCGCATCAAGCTTTGTTTTGATTGTTATTAAATACGGTAATTAAATAAGAAAACACTCCTCCTTTTACAGATTAAATGCAACTTATGTTTTCATTTGCCTCGTGCTTCTATATGGTTGCCTAGACAACCTTCGTGCAATAGCGGCCTGTGTCGCAATAATCATGGATTCTTTCAGTTTAACGCGGCATTAAATGAAATAGGATACAATAGAATACTCTAAAAAGCAGACAGCTGTCAATCTGCCGTACGATAAACGAAAACACAAACCGTGACCCGTTATTTCAACCTTTTCAGAAGTAATGCTTTCCGAAGAGAGTTTTTAACATTGGGGATACTTTCATTTTTTTCAAATAGAATTTTATAATAAAAAAAATCATAAACCAAAAAAATCATAGCATTAAATGCTACAAAAGTATAAATATTAAAATAGCATTAAATATTACACGCGAACAACGAAAATACTGCTAAATATTATAACTTCATTAACTTCATTAAAAAAACAATCCAGTATATGTTAAAGTGATGTATAGAAAGAAGGGCAGTACAACTACACTAAAGTGTAAATTAAAGTTTTGTTATATTACTCATTATATTTGTACTGGCTTCAGATTCGTATACTTCATGATTGATTGATTATTACACCTACTGATGTTGAGAAAAAATCGCTCCAGCCGATTGCTTTCACTGAAATATTAATCAATTTATCAATATTAATCAGTGTATGGTAATACAGCATTTACTCAAACTCTTTAGTTGATTAAATAAAATCAAAATAAAAAGCTTTCAACATAAATTTCACTCAATTAAATTACCCCTCAGCTGAAAACCGTTTTTTTTTCTTTTTTTTTATACTTAAGGCGTTCGAATAAATATACTAAATTTAAGATATTTTTTTTTATTCTTGAAAAAATGTAAATTTACTTTCTTTTGGTAAAAACCAACCTTTTAGAATGCATTAACGACCCCCATTCATTTTTTTTTTAGAAAATAGCCTTTTGAGCCGAAAAAAATCGATTAAAAGCCACAAAGTGTGAAACCCATAGTAAATCAAACTTCCTGCTTCCACATTGTCCTCCATGTATGACCAAATGGCAACAACTCCCAATTTTTGCAGATAGATATGACTTATTACAACCATAAAATTTAAAAAAAATAAAATAAAAAAAATCTAGTCATAAAGTAACACTACGAGAAACCGGTAGTCGCGAAAGTGAACAAATAAAATAAAATAATTAAAGGTCAAGTGCAGTCTAAAATTTAATTTTTATGTGTGAAAGAGTGTTAAC
Organism: Strigamia maritima; assembly: GCA_000239455.1. Lineage (NCBI taxonomy): Eukaryota > Metazoa > Arthropoda > Chilopoda > Geophilomorpha > Linotaeniidae > Strigamia > Strigamia maritima. The sequence continues at coordinate 276,537 of JH431781.1, forward strand.
AATAACATACATTTCATTTTTTTAAATATTTTATTGTTGCATATTTATTATTATATAAGAATTCCAATATTCCTTCTCCACAATGCAATGCATCGTGGTCAAATGACGTTCCCAATCCTAAAATTCAAATGATCCAGAACTAGTTCTCAGGTTTGGTCGAATTTCAACTCTCTGAGCATGCGCATGAATATGCGCATGCTCAGATGGTTATTTTGTTAACAATCAGAACTGGTGACGTCATTCAATCCTTGCTC
>JH431781.1:280501-398643 GCA_000239455.1 Strigamia maritima
GTGGGTGGCTGTGTTCGAATATTCCATATACTATACTCATCTCGACATAAATCCAGCCATCCACTTGAATGAATCAAATTAGAAGATAAATTTAAAAAATTATTTTGTGCTTTTGGGTGCAGCCGAAAGTGGGTAAGCTAAAAAAATATTTTTTAAAAAAATATTATTTACGTTTCAATTGAATGTGAAGAACAAACATTCAATTGAATGTGAACCAACCTTTAGAATTTCAAAAGTAGTTATTGAATCCATAACCACTTTTGAAATGTTTTCAATTTTTCTCTCTTCTTGTTTAGTAAAAAGCAAATGCAGCGCAATTGTACTCTATGCTGTCATCAAATAGCAACACATGTTTGCTATGGTTTCCATGCTACAAAAGGCATTTTCCTATTAAATCAGCCGTACCACTGCACATCCCTATTCAGCATATGTTTGCCTCTCACTGGTCAAGTAAACCCCAAAATATGAACTATCCGCAAGTCTTTAGGGACATGTCTACCAGGAATGAGAACAAACTTCATTAGCAAACATTAAGAATAAGCTAGTTTATTTTCTGATTACTTTCAGCTTGACTGGAAAATGTAGACTTTCAAGATCCAACATGTATTGCAAACATAATCTAAACGTTCTATAATAAATATAAAAGTAGTTCCTTAAAAATTGGATAAAATAGACGGAAAATCAAGGCCATCATCCTTTCCCCTTGTTTCTGGCTATGTTTGGTGTTTTCTAATCACAAAGGCGTGAGCAGTTTTAAGTGTATCAAGTCTGTGCAGTTGAAATGAATTTAAGAGTTTAGGAGTGTTCTGAATGACAGTAGTGAAATTTGTAGCGTTGTGGTTTTGTGTCTGTTGTGACCAATTCTATATATAACCTCAAACGTAAAAAAACTAAAATAAAACTTAATCAACATATAATGGAATAAATGCTATAATGCTTAGTTCCCACTTGGCAGAAACTCCGGCAGAAAATTTTCTGCTGCAGAAAATTTTGAGTTGGTTCTCACGTGTGGACTGAAAAGTGGGCAAAAAAGTGCAGAAAAGTAGAATTTAAAAATGGATGCCAGTTAAGGAAGGCAATTTGTAAACACTGCTGCTTTCTACACTCAAAATTTTTTGCAGCAGAAAATTTTCTGCCAGAATTTCTGCCAAGTGGGAACTAAGCATAAAGGGGTTACAAGAGCCTTTGCAAAACGCTGCATTTCCTAGAGTTACACACCATGCAAAAGAAAGCGACATTTTAATTAAAACTGACCACCCAGCACAATTAACATAGCCTTTTAAAGCAATTAATATTAACTATTTAAAAGCAAAAGCACGTAGTATAGAGTTTCCTTAATTATCAAAAGTTTAAATTTTTCAAAAACATTCACACTACCAATCAGAAAACTTAATCCCTAATTTTTACACATTAAAAGTGAAGCGCTGCTGACATATCAAATGGCTTTTTTCCTTCTACGTCTCTCTTCTTAATCTAGAAATAATCACCACCTTTCTTCCCCACATTCAAACACACAGTGAGTTGTTATTCAAAAATCTACCATTTACATTTTTTCTAACATTTATCAACTCTTGGAATAGCAAGCAATTTAAAACAAATTTCACCCCAGTATTAAAACTGATGATGTCGAACAACTATAAAGGTTTGACCATTAGAGTTTTATCACTCATTTTTGGAGCTCCGAAGTAGTAAAACTGTTTTTTTTTTTTTTTTTTTAGTTTTACGATAGTCCTCTTACCCAACATCAGTAAATTCTAATTATCGATTCAGTTCATGTGCAATTACATTAAATATTCATGGAAGTCTTGGCATTTCGTGTGATGAATGGGATACCATTTGGGCTAATGGCCAAAACAAAAAATTTCTCACATTTGCTTTGCCTGTTGTACAAAAGTTTGTTTATTTTACTTCAAGTTTGGCACTAATAGCGAGTGAGTTGGAGCAAGGCTCGGTACACAACTTACACGCCAAATGCACCTGAGGATCTACCAATCAAATGGATTTCAACTGAGCTGAAAAACAAACCATTGCCGACACGCTTACGGGATTAAAAGAAACTTTCCTGCATTGCTGTTAATCCTCCAGGGCCTAGTATTAGAAACAAAAAAAAACACAATCTGTTAAAGACTGAGCTACGCTTCAGTGACTATAAAAAAGTCGTGCAAAGAAAAACAATTATACAACGGCATATTTTGCTATAAAATTAAATTTTAATTTTTAATTTACATTATTATTGCAATAAAAATTCAATCTGAATATGAAAGTGCATAAAAATTGCAACAATCTGAAAATTAAGTCTGAATTAATTTTAATAAAGCACCTGTTCCTCCGAATCCAAGAATTTGAAAACTATTGTACGTTGCTTTAATTTTCATAATCCCATGCTGAAAAGACATTTCCTAAAAGTACGGTAATAATACAAAACAGGAAAAATTGGATTAACAAATGCCACAAACTATTAATATAAAACAGTGAAATTACATATCAAACTTGTTTGTCTCATGTGTATTTTTTTGGGACGTGACAAAACCTGGGGTAGGGGTACCCCATGGTGTAGTTTCATGGGGTACCAAAAATCACTAAGTGATCAAAAATGATTTTGGCGGATGGCAGAATGAAATTTAATACATAAAATTTAATGATCACAAAAAATAAAATTTAATTATAAAAATTTAAAAAACTGGAGGATAAATAAAATGTAATGATAAAAAATTACAAAAATCACAGAACAAAATACAATTTCCGTTGGCTGATTATTTTTTCTGACATCTTAATTTTGTTAATATTGTTCTTTAATTTACAGCTAATCTTATTGGGAATCTCGACTTCGCAGCGCTCGGCAAGATTTTCCTAACGTCTGCGGCGGGCTAACCTAACCTAACCTAAGCAATTTTTATTAATAAAAACTATTTTGAAAATATTATTAAAAATAAATAACCTATAAAAACAATTATTTTAAAAATGTATAACATTTATTAAAAATTGCTTAGGTTATAGGTTTTGGTCTACTTTCGTCCCACAATGCACCATGCTGCTGCTACTTCTCTACTATTATTGCCAGTGTGAACCAAGTGAGATCACTACTGCAAACTAGAATAACTGATTAACGTAATCATCAAGATAAATACCGGGTTACCAGCATGCTGGATAAATTCACTGTACACCGGCACGCAGTAGATAGTGAGGTACCGTAATACAGAAAATAAATTGCCATCAGCGAGAGTTGGACTTTTGCAGTCAATTTTCATTAACCAGACGCAAGCAGGCTTCCTGATGTTGCACCTGTGCAAACTTCAACTCCAACTTTAAGTTCAAATTGGCGTCAATAAGAGGCGTTTTGGTATTTGCACCCACAACACTACCTTACGCTTGCGTATTGCATGTGGAGTATGAACACAAGTGAAAACCTAGTCTGTCCGTGTATCTCTATATAGTCCATATAACGCAACAATGTAATGATCTCATCAGCAAATGGTGATGTATATGACATCATCAAAATGGCGTCAGCAAACACTTCAATTTATTTGAGACAATATTTTGTCTGATTTTGTTTGTTCCCATTATTAGATGGGATCGGTCACGAAATATTTCTTGCCACAAATTCGCTGCATGTGTAAAAATTCGCTGCATGTGCGGCCGAGGGGTGCGGCTGAGGGGTGAGGCCGCAATTCGAGGGCGGCGTTTAAAAACAACTTAAAAAGTTGCGTACATGAAACGAACGTACGTACGTTGCGTTTATCTATGCAAACATAATAGAGGATTTGCGCACCTGAAATTTACACAAACGTATCGACGTATCAACGTATGAACGTATGTTTCATATGTAGATACGTTGATACGTGATTGTTAAAACGTTCAGATCAACGTAAGAATTCAATTCTTACGTTGGTCCATACGTTCATCGCCTAAATGTATGTACGTATTGTTATGCGCATGCGCATAACAAAGCAACCGGCCCGCTTCTGTTTTTGCAAGCCGCCATTTGCAAAAATGACGGGCCGAGTACTCGGTAGAGGCCGAGGACGCAGTATTAGAGGCCGAGGACGTAAAAATAACGAATCATGTCCACCACCAGCACCAACACACCACCACCATTGACTGCAACAGGTATTTGAATTTGGTCCGAGTGACACCAGTATTAGATCAATTGACACCACGTTGTTACGTGATTTTTTTGTTTGCGCAAACACAATCACATATCAACGTAAACGTATGTACGCATGAACCTACAAACGTATAAATAAAAAAGTTATACGTTTGTACGTTCATGCGTATGTACATATGTTTTTGTGATCAGCGCAAATCCTCTAATAAAAACGTTTGCATCTACTGTATATATACTCTGTATAGTAGAGAAGAAAACCAATTGTGAAATCACTTTGATAAAAATGGCTTTTTTTCTACTACAGAGTACTCCAACAGAATCAGAGACTGAATGTTACTTCACCACTCCACTTCCTTCACCAGTTGATGTCATTTATTAGACGACAGACATCACTTCGTTGCCATGGACAATAAATCACAATGGCAAGTAACCCCTAGCGGGGAAACTTAGAACTACCGCATATTACCTCAGCCTCAAGTGATGTATATAAATTAGAAAACAACACGAGAACACATTGAAAATAAAGTTTCCAACAGAATCAGAGACTGAATGTTACTTCACCACTCCACTTCCTTCACCAGTTGATGTCATTTATTAGACGACAGACATCACTTCGTTGCCATGGACAATAAATCACAATGGCAAGTAACCCCTAGCGGGGAAACTTAGAACTAAAACTTAGAAAACAACACGAGAACACATTGAAAATAAACTGTAAAGTTTATTTTCTAATTTATATACATCACCTGAGGCTGAGGTAATATGCGGTAGTTCTAAGTTTCCCCGCTAGGGGTTACTTGCCATTGTGATTTATTGTCCATGGCAACGAAGTGATGTCTGTCGTCTAATAAATGACATCAACTGGTGAAGGAAGTGGAGTGGTGAAGTAACATTCAGTCTCTGATTCTGTTGGAGTCCCAGGTAGCTTAATAGTAAAGCACCCAACTGGCATTTGGGGGATCTGGGTTCAAGTCCCGGTCTAGGCTCCAATGGAGTCTGGGCTGTTTGTTTTTCACCAAGTACGGTAGTTATGAGAACATTAAAGCCATTGATTTTCAACTTTATTTTCAATGTGTTCTCGTGTTGTTTTCTAATTTAACTACAGAGTAAATATACAATACATTTTAATGTATAATAATGTATATTTAGAAACTGATAAACACTTCGAATAACCTCGCGGCCATAATTCGAGTGCGGCGTTTATTTTGAATTACAGTCGAGGAGCGCGGCCGTAATTCGAGGGCGGCCCTTAATCGACAAAATACGGTACTTATACTCTCTAAAAGTTACACAATTTTCTGGTGGATAAAAAAATTATTCTATCAATTTCTTTTAAAAAAACATTGTCGGATACCGTATGGCATGCCGGATAATGGCGAGTCAGTCCAGGGTGCTGGAAAATTCAAATTTTCGGCATTTTGTTCATTTGATTATTAATTGATCAGTTGTGTACTTGTCAAAAACTGGCCAGTCTTGTAATTACTGGCATGCCGTTTTTTCCGAGGGAATACGGTTAAGATCCATATGGAGATTACTATTATACTGTACTGTAATAATAATCAAACTGACAGCATTAGTATTAATTAAAATTTAAAAGATAAAAAAAAAAAAACTTTTTATCAATCTCAAAATCTTCAGTAGGTACACAAAAGAAAGCAAAAGAAGAAGAAAAAAAAGCAAACTTGGATATACGAAAGTAATGCTGGATTGATAAAATCCAGACTGAAAAAAGGTAGATGATGAAGATGAGAAAGCACAAAGAAACATTTCTTTTCAGATGAAATGCAAACCGTGCACCACCGTTTTTCATTTTAAAATAAAAAAATATATAAATTTTGCAAGAGTTGCATAAAGAAAAAAAAATTCAAAATTCTTCAATTTGAAAGATGTAGAAAACAGATAGAAAAATTTGTTTTCATAAAGATATAGTAACCATCTTAGCTTATGTTCTTTAATACAATAGGCTGACAATGACAAAAGCAGCATCAGGGCCTTTAATTCAAGAATAACGAGTTTGTTTGCTTCTTGTCTGCGATGAAAGGCCTTCCGGTTGGAATCTCAAAGGCCTAATCAAGATCTAAGTCCTTTACTTTGGTCAACCAGCCTTAGTTTCCTCAGAAATTGATTACAAAAAGCTAATAGAAAAATATATCCAATTAATCTAGTGCATGTAAACTGATTCTTCAGCTAGATATGAGATTAATTAAGTCAGTCTTCGATGAAAACAAATAAAATCAAGTAGTGTTCTAACTTTGTTTTTGAAAATGCCACTTTATTTCTATTGAAAGCAAATAAACTAATTAATTAATTCAAATTAATTCAAATTAATATTCATTTTCCTATTGGAAACTGATTCCCACCAATGAACAAATGCAGCCAATAATCCTACAATGGTTTGATTCATCAAGCGTGACATTTATCTGATCCAAGTAAATATAAAAACTTCCACCTACACAACTACAAAAATTACCTAAACTGCTAAAAACATTTCCTCAAAATAAACCCCACCAAAAAAAAAAAATAATTTCTGTTAGAAAACTATGAAAAATCAAATTAAGCTCTGTACCTAGTTTCATTGAATTGCAATATGATGTGATCAATTCTCATTAGCTTCATGCATCAAAAATAATCTTATTTCTACTTTTCTCCATATACGAAAATACTTGAAATTGAAAACTTTTGTCCAACTTCATCCCTCATATGTACAATATAAAAGTAATAATTCCTTATTAATGAACCAGAAAAATACATTTTATCAAGAAAAAAATCAAATAATAAGAATAAATGATTTAAAATGAACTAAAACCACAGAATAATTCTTCTGTCTAAAACTTCATGACCGCTCTATTAAGGCCCAATCCACTTCTATGTTTTTAAATATTTTAGTGGCCATTAAGTTTATAGTATGCTTTTCATTGCTGGCACGCCTGGCTAGCATATTGTTTTTAGGTTGATCGTTTCAATGTCTCTTCTAGGTTCATTAATTCTTGTTTGTAAGGTCCAAAATGTTTCTCTGATCTAAACAACCACATCTTTTTTCTATCATAAGATTTGATGGTGATGTACATCTAAAAAGCCAACTTTTAAACAAGTAAAAAAAAATTTTAATAAATTATATACTGTATACATGAGAAAGGTATTATAGAAAGGTATTTTCACCGTTAAAAATGTGAAATTTATAAGTCTAGGCTGAGTTTATAAGTGAATGCTTTACATTTTCAGAACCGATAATTTACTAAGTTTACAAGAACACGCTTTTCTGGAAAATGACGTCATCATTTATCAATTGGAAAAGGGGAAACTAGAGTGAATACTCCACTTTTTCATTTGATAAATGATGACGTCATTTTCCAGAAAAGCGTGTTCTTGTAAACTTAGTAATTGTTATAAGTGTTACTAATGCTCAAACTACACCAAAAAGTTTTGATTTTTTTAATGCAATGGGCGTATTTGCAAAATATCACTAAAACCAGAAAAAGGTGTAGTTTCCAAGATGGAATCATTTTAGTGAGTTTTTTTTTTAAATTCGACGCTAACCCATAATCCACAACTAAATACTTGCTTTCTACCTTAGATCAGCTTAATAGATCAATAAATAGTGTAAAAAACGTAATATCCACGTGATTGGTCCTGAAACTGAGTTTCGCAAAATCCCTAATCCCTAATAACAATTAGAGTTTTAAATTATTAATTTTCATAAATTGTTATTGTCCAATTACAACATAAAATAACCAGTTTTAGAAACTCATTTTGTGTAGGTTTAATGTTAAACTCATCCTATTAAAATTGGCTTACCAAACTGAAGAATACAAACAGCTATTATAGCGTAAATGTAATGATGATGTCTTATCCCATTATAACAGAAAAAAAGCCAAAACAGTCCTCTGCAATAATGTTTTCGCTTTATACTATATAGCCCCAACCTCAATTCTCAGCAAATAGCTAATGAATTTAATTCTTTTTAATTGATAACGAATTTCGTTTAAAGTTAAATCCGAAAAAAAATTCTTATTTCTTCAGGTTATCGCTTTAATTGCGTTCACTAAAGCGGGGTTTGTACTTCATCATTTAGTCCTCAGCCATTTTATTACTAATTTATATTTTATTATATTTTGAGTGACACCGGGCAGTTTCGCTATAAAACTTAAGGTTTGTTTGACCATTAAATTTAATGTAAGCCCAATTTTAGTGGTTGTAGTACCAGAGTCCATAAAGAACCCTTAACCATGGTTGTGAAAGACACCAAAAATAAAGTTTATTTTTGTTCCTTGATTACTTATTCAATATTCTGCGCATGTATAAAACTTGGTTTGCCGTCATATTGAAATAAATACCGTATACGCTTTTATTCTAAAATTTACATTCAAAAAAATTGTCTTTTCTTTTATTGTTCACAATTGCTGCTGGAAGTGTACACCAAACAGGAATGGTCAGCTCAATTCTTTCTCAATTTCATCTGGCTCGCCCTCTGTTGCACTATAAAAATCGATTCAATGCTAGAATGTGGGTAAGACAGAAAGAGCTATTGCTCCCACTGGATGCAGTCCGGTGTTTAATAGTCACGAAAGAAAATAAGCCCTATTTCAGTGTCAAAAACGTGTGAACAAAAATGAATGGTTCTTTTGTGAAAACTGATAAAATCTACTTTAATCTAGAAATAAACCTTTCACTGATATACTTTTTGCAAAATGATTCATTTATAATTCATCAACGCACCACTGTAAAGACCAGCAAACCAAAAAAAAATATATTTATCATTTTAATGAAGTGCGATATGAAAATTGAAAAAGTTCTTAAGTAATTTCTATTTAATGAGTTGGTTGATTAATATTTTATCCATTAGCTTCTCCACATATCCAATTTGTGATTAAAAAAAAAATAAAAAAAAAATAATTAAAGAATTCTGTGCGCTCGAAACTATGAAGTTGATTAAATTTAAGAAGATGATTGAAAATGTGGGCTCTCATATACCTGTGTAATTAATCTGTAATAAGTGCTTATCCATGACGTGCAGGAAGTTTTGTCATAAGACAATGCGGTTAACATTTGATAAAAGAAGAAATAGCAACTGTCTATCAACATCAAAGGATTCAAAAGCGGTATATTTTACAGTGTAGGTTTCGTTTCGTGTCCGCCCAAACAGATAATGATAAGTCGGCAAAGCGTCACCAAAGAGAGTGCACTGACTCACACGCTTTGATGCGGTATATGAAAGTCATGACTAAAAATAACATTAATATTTTCTTGCATGCAAATGCAAATCAACAAAATAATAAAAACACTCAAAAGCTGTTGTTAAGTCTACAACAGAACAATCTTTGCGGTTTAACAACCCATTTACTCATCAATTTCTGTCTACATGTCTAATCTTTCTATAGATGTCATTACAATATATGTGACGATATGGTTATATATGCAAAGATCCGTCTAGTAGGGAAATTACTAACCATAATACATAATAACCTTCCCTTTAGCTCTTAACATATTTCTCTCACAATAATCGGGTGGTTGTCCAATTCGTCTTTGGTAATGATTCTCTTCAATGGCAACTTCTGCCGCTGGTTTCACTAAAGTCTGTCCGAGTCAACAAAATGGCGACAACAATTCAAATTATTTAGATACGACATTTTGTCTGATTTTGTCGGAACGTGACAAAACCTGGGGTAGGGGTAACCCATGGTGTAGTTTCATGGGGTACCTAAAATTCAATTATTAGACAGTTTTTTGGACAATCTAAAGGTAAATAATAAATCTAAGTTAAAGGGGAAAATATCAGCATAAGAAAAGTACAAACCTACTCCATAAAACATTTTTTTCCATTCATCACGTTTTCGCGAATGCAGGGGAAATCCTGGACTAAGTAATGCCAGTAATGCTAAAAAATCACCATGTGATTACTTTACCGTGTAACTAGTTTACATCTATTTTTGTCATAGTTCTCTGAATATTAAACAAGTAAGTAAATAAACAAATAAATAAATAATTAAATCCATAATCAACTATTTACAGACAAATCAGCACTTGACAGACACATCAGGAAAGATTACAGAAAATAAAATGTAATGATAAAAAATTACAAAAATCACAGAATAAGGTACGATTTCCGTTGGCTGATTAGATTTTCTGACATTTTAATTTTTTTAATATTTTTTAATTTACAGCTACTCTTGTTGGTAATCTGTCCTTCGCTGCGCTCCGCGAGATTTTCCTAACGCCTGTGACGAGCTAACGTAACTTAAGCAATTTTTATTAATAAAAACTATTTTGAAAATATTATTAAAAATAAATAATCTATAAAAACAACTATTTTAAAAATATATAACTTTTATTAAAAATTGCCTAGGTTAGGTTAGCCTGCCGCAGGCATTAGGGAAATCTCACCGAGCGCAGCAAAAGCGAGATTTCCAATGCTGTAACTTAAGGAACAATATTACTGTATAAAAATTTAAATGTCAGAAAATGTAAACAGCCAACAGAAATTTGTAATTTGTAATTTTTGTAATTTTTTATCATTACATTTTATTTTCTGTGTTCATTAAGTTTCATCCTTTACTATTTTTTAAGTTTTATAATTAAATTTTATTTTTTGTGATTATTACATTTTATTTATTAAATTTCATTCCGCCACTCGCCAAAATGATTTTTGATCACTTAGTCATTTTACGTACCCCATGAAACTACACCATGGGGTACCCCTACCCCAGGTTTTGTCACGTCCCGATTTTGTCTGTTCCCATTATCAGATGAGATCGGTCACAAACTATTTTCTATTTTGTGCCGCGAATTCGCTACTTGTGTAAAAAAAAGTCCCAGCCAATCCGATATGGACTATACAGTGGACAGACTATAGTGTCCCTCACTCAAAAACCTTTGAACAAAAAGCTCAAAGTAAAATTCAAGATCATTCACTGGTCATCAAGTCATCGGCATAACATGAAGTAATAAATTGAGTGAATATCATTTCGGGTGAAGTGTTCGTAACAAGCCATCGTTAATCAAAGCGATTTCTAATAAACCAAATTAATTTATTTTACCTATAAGTTAGAAAGGTCACAAATTGCTTGTAAAGTTTCATCAGTTTCAATTAGTACTGGATGAAATGCAAGTGGAAAAGCAACGACTATATTTCTCATCCCAACGACTGTCTCCGCGCTGTCACTTTCACCAATTTCATTTAAGCTTAGCTGCATTGGATTGTCAGTTGCTAATCAGTTGCTGACACAATAAATGGCCTCTTTGCTTCCTGTTAAAGTTGACAAGTAACAGAGCACAAAATCTGTTTGTTGCTCTTCAGCTATAATAATACTGCTATTGTTACAACTTCTAGCAAAGCGAAAAATGTTATTAAAGAAAAAGAAAGAGAAACAAGAATAGGAAACGCTTTTTTTCTCGTGTGGTTTTATTTACTCAGCTGTCTCTATGATCTGTGTGCTTTGTAGGACTCGCTTAAGGCCAGTTTAAATCGATTCGAACCTAACACGCGAAGATATAAGCTTCACGCATAGGCGTGAGCAAATTGAAAATTTTCAATTGTCTCCGATGTAAACACGTTTGACACATTGATGTAAACTATTCTTTTACTTTTGCGTTTACTCTGTAATTTTTTTCTTTTGGAGTATAATTTTAATTAAAACATAAACCAATCGATTTTGTGATATTTTCTTTGTCGTTAAAATAACCCCGACCCAATTATAGCTTTTTTTAAAAAAAACGAAAAAATCTTATGTGAAAAACAAAATATTTACCTTCCATTTTTTTATACTGTATATTTACTGTATGTGGTGGGATTAATTGATAAATAGGTTATTTTCAATTATTTACACCGTACAATCAGCAATGCAAATGGAAATGAATGACCTTTAGCCCCAATTGTCATTTGCAATTCTTAGCTTGTTGTGTTTAAGTGGGTTGGGTTATCACTAAATGCATTTTAATTCCAACTAAGATTGCTACTCCAGTATTGTTTATATTAGGCGTAATAAAAATAGCAATTGATTCTTTTGTCCGGCGAAGTACTTCCAGTGGTCAAATTTATACTGATTGGCAAAAATAAATTGCTAAAACACCACTGCTAGAAAGAACCCTAGCGCCACCGCAGCGGATTATTTTGCAACTAACAATGCAGCTCGCTCCATTGCCAAATAATGTTGTAAGCTATTTTTAGTATGACGAAGTGATATATAAGTGCCTTACAGAAATGAAAATTCGGCCCACAATGAAAAAACATTGCTATTCACACATCAGTGAAAATTATGTGATAAATAAAGCAATCAGCATAATGGGCTTCTAGAACTATTTTATCAAAAGAAAACTGATTGACTCTTCGTGGAATAACAAAGAATGAATGATATGAAATTAAATCATCTTTCAAAAAACAAAGTAAAAACATCAAAAGTAATTCAGAGACTGAAAGATCATTCTTTCATTGGTAAAATATCATTTTTCCTGGGGAAGGGTCATTCTTATCTTATACTTCAAAAGTTAAATTGTGAAAAAAAAGAACCAAATAACAAATATATTAACACAATTTCATGAATTAATTTCGGAACAAGTTCGAATTCACAGCAAATACTAACAATCGCAGATGATTTTTAAAAAAATTACAAGTATACTAAAATACATTTTAAAATTAAAAACACATAACTAAAGATTGGTTCTCATGCACGCATTAACGTGCATTCGTCCTGCGCTAAAGCATGATTCATGTTGCGATGCATGGGCGACGCAAATGTGTGCGAGCCAATGCGCTGTGCTTTTCTGCATGTTATCGCATGTGTGGTTGAAGTTGAAACAATTCAACATGAGACCCGATGGTATTTTGCTGCTTTGACGCACGCGTTTTAATTTTAACGCGTGCATGAAAACTAAACTTAACTGCTTGGAGCATAAAATAACGATTAGATTTAGACTAGTTACATCATGACTTGTAAATTGTATGAGAATAGCCCGAAAATAGATAAAATATGTGAAAAATAATGACAAACTAGTTTGACGAACATTAAAGAACATCGTGACCAACGTAGATAGCTGCAACTATCCTTCTTTTAAACACTCCTGACACTTAAACACTCGTTAGCACGCTGGTTAATCAGGAGTGTTAGTGTTAGGTGTGCAAAAGGAAGTAACACACACAAAAGGAAGTAACACACACAAAAGGAAGTAACACACACAAAAGGAAGTAACACACACAAAAGGAAGTAACACACACAAAAGGAAGTAACACACACAAAAGGAAGTAACACACACAAAAGGAAGTAACACACACAAAAGGAAGTAACACACACAAAGGAAGTAACACACACAAAAGGAAGTAACACACACAAAAGGAAGTAACACACACAAAGGAAGTAACACACACAAAAGGAAGTAACACACACAAAAGGAAGTAACACACACAAAAGGAAGTAACACACACAAAAGGAAGTAACACACACAAAAGGAAGTAACACACACAAAAGGAAGTAACACACACAAAAGGAAGTAACCATTTTTCTTAACCAGGGTTGCATGGGCGCGCTACTGAAAAAAATAGCGCTGCTAGTATTGTGCTACAAATTTATGAAATAATGAACCGCCATTGTGCTACCACTACTTAAAAATTTGTAGCAACGTAGCGCTGCATGCTGATTATGAAGCGCATGTGATGCACTACTTTTCCCGCTATTTCAACGTCAGAGTAATGGAACGTTAAATCTGGCGAGGAATTCCTGCATAAATGCCATTTGAATGACGTTTGTGTGACGTTTTGCCTAGATATGGAAATAGCGAAAAAGTAGTTCAACTTGCACTACTTTTTTGCTATTTAGGGCATAAATGTAATTGGCATTACTTTCCGACTTAGCAATGGAAAGTAGCGAAATTTCAGCGCCGCTACAGTAGCGGCAGCACCGCCACAGTAGCGATAGCGCGATGGCGCTTTTTCGCTCAACCCCGTTCTTAACACACCACAACTAACATATTTGACACTTGAGCTAGTATACTGTGAAAGTTCACTTAATTTGATTTTAAAGAGCACTACGATAGCAGAGTCAACCTTTGATCGGAGCATGTGGACCAACCCTAGGTCAACTACCCAGTGAAACTTAGCTAAGCCTCCAGCTGTAGAGTTAGGCCAACCAAAGCTTAGCTGTTCCACCGGCAGCGCAGTAGTAGTTGCCATTTCCGTGAAGAAAGCGAAAAAATAAGTTGTATATGAACCACCAAAATGCAAAACTCAATTTCTAAAAATTCATTTGCATGTGGGTTGGCAAATTAATCCCCACCAGATAAAAATGTTCTCCCATTCAGCTTTGATACAAAGTACTTCATTTTCACGAGAGCTTCTCTGCACTTCACAAGCCACTTGCGTGTAAACAACAGTGCGGGTAGCATACAAAACCGGTGTCTTTACCAGAAAGTGCACGAATTTGACCACATGTCGTAAAAAAAAAACCCAAAATTTAACACCAACCATATCGTTCACAAATTTGGCTAAAACTAGACTTTATGCTGTCGGCCTTGTAAATACAATTAAAGCAAATGCTTTCCCGAACAAATCAAAATCAAAAGTAATCCAATCCACATAACCTGCAGGTAGAGACTTCAACTGTCTACGTTAGTGTCTTAATTTATTGGCTCCATACTATTAACTTAATTTTATGATGCTCACTTTACTGCCTGTCCTCTCCATAAAGAAAATCAGATCGAAGTTGCAGTTTCCTATCCCGATGCTGTAGGCTTATATACACTACACTGGAAAAAATATGTATCAAGCAGTCGAGTTACAGTACAAGGTTTCAGTTTCCTATTCACTAACATTTCCATATAACACAGCTTCTCGCTGCACGCTATATATAAGCATCAGCTAGTATAATTCACACTTTATTTGATTTCTTGTTGGCTCCCTTTCAGCACCTTTGGGAGCCGTAAAACCGCACAAGTCCCTTGGTAACATCGTGACAGTTCAATTCCTATATTTTCTCATTCGTCTCCATGACAATTTATCTTCTTCCAATGTGCAAGAATGACATTTTATACAAAAAAGAGAGTTTAATGGCTGTAACGCAATTGGTTTTTGTTTCCTTTTTTTTCTGGACAAACCAACAACAACAGTATTTGTATTTATCAGTTGCCAAATATATAATTTAAATATACTTTTATTTCAAGCGAGAAAAAAACAAAGTGAAAAAAAATTTGTATCTGGAAGATTGATATAGTTATGTCTGCATGGCAGAATGATCAACTACTATAGGAATGATCGATTCGGGTGACTTTTTTTTATTCATGGTTTGCGTGAAAAAAGATGAGTTGTTAAATTGAATTTTAATTTGAATTTATTTCATGTATTGAGTACCTGGCGTGCAACATAGCAATCCATTATCCAAATGATTTGTTTCTGCATTTAGCTTTTACGTAATTAATAATTTTATGATGTTTTTAAGATAGTCAGTTATCTTCTGTCTAAGAAAACTATTTTTAACTTTAGTCATTTGATACAGAGTCCCTTTTGTTCTTTGCTTTAATGGATATAAGTGACTTCCAAAAGGCACAAAGGAAGTTTTGGGAGCCTTATGTATATAAATGCCTCATGCATGACGAACTTTACGTTAGATACGCCTTCTATTAGACATTTAAGAAGAATGTGTCACTTTAGCTTCCAGTATTAAACGCGCCTATGTGAATTCATCACTTCATAGATATAAAATTCAAGCTAGTACTTCAGCACGGAAACTTGCACGTGTGTATCTTGTCGTGCTAGTAAACCCTTTCAGATCTGAGCTTAAGAGACTGTAGTGATTGCTCTTCATATGCATCGACATTGGCACAAGACTTGGCACAAATTGTGCCGCACCTTGTACATTGACAATGTTTTACCAGTAATGTTGCAGATGTTTCCAATCACACTATACTGAATATATATCAAAATGCAAAAACATTACCAACGATAGAATCAGTTATTTATGCATGAAAAGTCATTCTCAGTCACAGAACATAGATCAAGTATATGGACGTTGAGTGCACTCATGTCACTTTCAGAACACATGTTTACTTGTTTAAAAATTTAAAACTTTAAAATTTACACAAAACTTTTAAACGAAAAATGCATAAACAAGTATCTGAATGACTTCTTGAACCCTCAGCTACTGAATCTTTTGGGTGCCAACTTTACTTTAGCCAGCTTAAATAATTAATTAACCCGGGAAAAATTTTCAAAATTATACTTTATCATCAAAACATACCTCACATAATCTAATTATATCTTAATCCCTGAAAAGTCCAATAAACTATCTTTTACACATAATCCAAACAAAGTTATAACACAAAATTCACACGTTTTAATATATTTATATATATAAACAAGTATATGTTGGCTTTCTTCCAAGCACCGAAGCAATCATTTAAATATTGCATGTTTTGGGTTTGATGTTCCCCGGAAAACAATTTTCTTTTATGCATTTAAAAAAAATAAAGTTCAGTTGAAAAATGATATCAAAATGGAAAGTCTTTAGATAAAGTAGAACACGTTCCGTGATGTATGTGTTGAAGGATGAATCAGTATAATAAAAGAAAAAATATTTTCTTGCATTAAAACTTAGTGAAATAAAAAAGCTGTTACCCAACATAATTACCTTTAAAAGTGATTAATTATTATTTTCCAACATCTTTTTCTTATCACTCCTTAACTGCTTTAAGGTTTAAGTTTCATTCCCTCTCAGTATATATAGTCTCAAATCTTAGCTTGAATGACGTGAGAAAACCCAGGTGTATCTACAAACAAAATTTAATTCAACTGCATTTCCAATTCCAGCCAGTTTTCACATGTTTGTTTTGGAAGTTCGCAATCCTAACATTATTTACAGTGACAATGCACTCTCAAAACTGAGTGTATAATAATAATAATAAAAAAAAAGATGGCTAGTCATGAATTTAAATGAAATAAGAGTAAAGATTTCTTTGTTGAAAGTAAATGTGCACTAAAATTCCAAATTCCACATAATAATTAACACCTAGTTTTATGTCATGCATAATTTATTCATTTTTTCAATATTATAATTAAAAAATTTTTTTGTTATACTATAGCCCTAAAAATAGGAGCGTGAAGCCACCTGATACAGCGTGGGTCTCAGTCAAGGATAAATATGAGCGAAGAAAAGTAAATATAATATTTTTTTCATGTGGTAATTATATATTGAACATACACAGCGCACGTCCTATTTGGGAAAAAATGTCTGAGACGTCGTCTTGGTGCGCCTGACTCGACTACAACATCTAACGACGTTTGGCTTTGTCAGTAATAAATAATCTTCGCACAGTGCAACTCCCAGACCAGACAATTAAATATGTCATATTATGGTCGGTAATCTCTCTTCTCATTGGCTGTCAAGTATCATGTCCAACATTTAAGATCCCCGACTCGGACCATTCTTGTCAAATTAGAAAGAAATTACAATCTAACTTTGGCTCTAAAGACTCGCTCACACTTGTGTTCAACATAAGATAAGACCTGTATCGCAGTCAGGTGTGAACCAGGCTTAATGCAAGCATGTTAAAGCTTAACATAATAACATTTTACCCACTGTTTACACTTGGAAACTAAAACTTGTCTTCCACAATTAAAACCCATGTACAACTAATCAATACACACAACAATTTCCAAGAAAAGTAAACTCATCTAGCTTTAATACTTTATTTTACCAGCTGCTTGTAGCATGTGTTTTATACTTACCAAAAGTCTTACTTGCACTTGCAAAACTCAATATTGACCTTACATAATATTTGCAAGTTTATTACTCTGACTTTCAACATCAACGCCTGCATAACTACAGTATAACCTCAAGCGTAATCGCACAACAGTATAAATTGAGAAATAATCGATTTTCCTTTGGAATAATAATTAATTAGAAGCGGCTAACTCGAAGATACTAGGTGTAAAACCCCTGTTTACATTCACATGTTCGGCTTAAACTTAACAGAAGAAGTGAATTTCAAAACTTATTTGATAAACAGCAGTGACACATGTCCATAAAACCTATCAAGAAAATTTTAAACGTCTAATAGGAGAAGTAAAAAACATGTTATTACGCTAATGTTTATACACTTAAAATGTCAGTGCAAATATGTCAAGTTTAAAACCTGAGCCAGTCTCATTTTTTCACTCAAATTTTATCACGTCGATAAGTTTAGCCTCCTATCTGTAAAATGCAGTGATTTACGAGCAGAGTCTCCATGATCCTACCCAAGTCGGCGTTGCTTCATTACTGCACCAATTTTACTATACTTTGACCTTCATAAAAGAAGAGATTTAACGATACGCCTTGAGCTATCTAAAACCTGTCCAGCTATTCATCATGGCTGAAAAAACATGATATGATTTACAATAACTTGTCAGAAGAAAATGATAGATGTTGTAAAGGCAGACGACAGCCGTATTGAATACGATATCAGGCGAATAATTTTTTTTCTAAAGATTGCTAACAGTCAGCGGAATCGAAAAAGCCCATAATTTCCTCAACGAAACCGCTTCGAGAAGAACAACCTAAAATCAGAATTTCTTCTCTTTATTTCCATTTTGTTTATTTTTTTGCTTATTTAATATTGCAATGCGTGCGAATGACTGTATAATCATGTGTCATTTCGTGTCTAAGTAGCAATAATATCAAATGTGCACTTTGCAATGTACAATTTTCTAATTTTGCTTTAGTTTTCTGCATCTGTGATGAGAATGAGCAAATAAAAATAAAATTTGCAGCACAGATTATTGTTATGGCCATTCACTTGGTGAGCTCGTGCCAATAAATGTCAACGTAATGAAATACAACTAAGTTAGTGCCATAATGAACATTGCTAACTGGTATTCAAGTGTTTCCTGCTGCCTGTGCAGACAATTCATGCAGAAGTTACAAGTTAATCCCATCACAAAAGCCAAGCAATGGTTGCTCAGCACCACTTGATCGACCAATGAAATCTCAACAAGGAATAAAATCCTTGTTAGTTTCAACGATCCGTCTTGGCAATGGATTTCGAATCGCATTATTAAAGTACAGTAGAAACAGATAGAAAGCTCTCTTTCATCAGATGATAGATGCACTGCTCTGTTCATTTTCCACTGATTAGACTTTTTCTTGTAATATTGCAACTGCTTCATATTCTTTCAATTTTCTTCTTCCTTTATTTCTTGTCTTTTGTACTTCCTTCCTTTGCTGACAAAAGCCGAATCACAACAGAACGTAGTTATTTATAACCAATATAATTGTTATTGCTGCTCCTTATCAACTACGAGGCTTCCTTTAGTGCTCAAATTGAAATACTCCAATATACCAGACTATAACTCAATGACTTGCAGGTTTGTTTGTAAAACACTATATAGAAAACAGTATCACAGAAAAGCAATCAATTTTCCGAGTAAAGAGCGGGTTCTCACTTGACTTGGCAAATATTGAGAATTTCGTGTCAGCTCAGCCCACAGAATTCTGCTCCTCGAAGTGAACCAACCGTATTGCGATAACGACGTGATCGCCAATAAATCATTTTGGCCTTCGGATGTCGTCTTTTAATTTTATGTCAAGGCGTGCACTTAAGATTCATCCCGAAGAAGACCTGCAGTAACTACATGCTCAACCTCATGTGAGTTTGAGACCAGCAGAACACTACAGGCAACAAATTTGTTGACCTTAAATAAAATTTGCTTTCATGCAGCTTCAAGTTTAAATTCAAAGCAACTTTAATTTATGATGTTATGCAAGACCACTTTCCGCGCCCTACTGCTAATCTAGAGAAGAAAAAAAATGTCAGTCTCAATCAAAATTGAATTTTACTCGTTTTAACATATTTTCAAGTTAATAAGTTGTAACTGAATTAATAATGGTTTCTTTATTTTATCGCTAAGGTATTAGACAATTATTCTAAAATTACCGGTGTTATCGTATTCAATTTTTAAAAGTCAACAAACTCGTATTGAAGCAAAATTTTAAAGTGATAGTATAGAGCCTAACAGAGAAAATTAAAAATACTGTATTTGAAAAAGAATGTCAAAATATCCATTAATGTAGTCAAAAACAACAATATGACATGTTTTTATTGTTTTTATAGGATTTTTATGCTTAGGTTCCAAAAACAACTCATGGTTTTGAAGGAAGTTATGACGAAATAGAGGTAGTTGGTCGACTGGAAATAGAGGTAGTTGGTCGACTGGAAATAGAGGTAGTTGGTCGACTGGAAATAGAGGTAGTTGGTCGACTGGAAATAGAGGTAGTTGGTCTACTGGAAATAGAGGTAGTTGGTCTACTGGAAATAGAGGTAGTTGGTCTACTGGAAATATAGGTAGTTGGTCTACTGGAAATAGAGGTAGTTGGTCTACCGTAAATAGAAAAGGAAAGAGATTCAAAAGAAAAAACAAAGAAGTTTTAATCCCCCTATATTTTGTCACAATTTATCCAAGGTCATTTTTGTTTGTTTTTAGCTGCATCATAAAAATGCATTAAAAATAGTTTTTAAGAATATATTTCGTACATTTTTTAAACTAAAAACAAGAAAAAAACTAAAATAAAAAAAACCAATGCACCTAATGTAACATTGCATCCTATTCTATGAACATAGTGTGTATTGTTGTGTTTGAAGCGTACTGTATGTTTCTTTAGCCTGTATACAAATAAAATTCTAATGTCTCATAATAGCATTTGTTGCACCTAAAAATCTTTAAAAAATCAGATATAAATGCAAATTTAAATGCAAATTTAAATACAAATTTAATGCAACTTTTGCCAAGAGAAATGCGACCCTCACTTAGCTCCATGTGCTACGACGACCATCTTTGTTGGAAGTCAAAAAGACCCGGGTTGAGTAAACGACGGATATTTTTTTGTTTAGGGTTGTGAGAGTTAAACGAAAATAACGTAATACAGCAATTTTCCTCCAAGTGTTTATTATGCAAGCCCAAAGCCAAATGACACCCTGCACTTGAATGAATAAATAAATACCGCCCACATATAAGTAATTTACATCATAATTGCCTTATGAAAATTACATACAATTTACAAAAAGTTCCTTCATTTTTTTTGCTCCGGTTTTCACCTCGGTTTACTATATAAACGGGTATCAGGTCAAAACCTCGCCGGTTTCAACGTCGTCGTCAAAAACCTAAACTCCGTTTCCAAAACATTGCGAGAAACTCCCATTGGTTGGAGCCTGTTTGCTTGCACATTAATACAAAAAACCACCAAAAACTACCATATATGGTCATTTTTATGATCGTTTATGGTCGTTTTTTGTTCGTTTATGTTCGTTTATATTCATTTATGCCCTTTTATGGTCATTTTTCGAATTATTTTTTTAAGTGCATTAAAAAATTGCTGGGAAAAGGCTCTGGCCAATGGGAGTTTCTTGCAATGTTTTGAAAACGGAGTTTAGACCACATTTCTTGGCCGACAAAAACCTCTCCCGAAAATAATCTCGCCGACAAAAACCTCGCGTCACTTAAACCTCGCCGACAAAAACCTCGCTTCACTTAAACCTCGCCGTCAAAAACCTTGCCAGGTTAAAAATTATAAATAAAAGTGCTAAGTTTAAAAAAGTTTTTTGTTTGTTTTTTATAATCATTTGAATACAAGTTTACATTTTTTCAATGATTTATGATTAAAACAGTGTTATCAATCTAATACGGACTAAAAATGGATTAAAAATCATTGATTGCTGATGATACTAAAATATGAAAACTCCATTGATAACACTGTTCACTGTTAACACACACCGATAACACAGTTTTAATTTAACCATAAACCATTGAAAATATGTAAACTTGTATTCAAATGTCCATTAAAAAAACAAAAAAACTTTTTGTAAACTTAAGCGCTTTTATTTATAATTTTTTAATCTGGCGAGATTTTTTTAAGGCAAGGTTTTTGACGGTGAGGTTTAAGTGGGCGAGATTTAAGTGAGACGAGGTTTGTGTGGGCGAAGTTTTCATTGGCGAGGTAATTGTTGGGCGAGATTATTGTTGGGTGAGGTTTTTGTCGCCTAGGTTTTTGGCGGCAAGGTTTAGCGGGCGAGGTTATGACATGGAACCCTATAAACATGTCAGCACATTCAAACGTAAATTCTTTATATTTAGACTATGACTCTGTGTTCTTAAAAAATACTTATTACACAAGAAAAAATACTGGTCTCTTTTCTTAGAACCGAATTGCATTTTATGCATATGTGTACCTTTCGATATCAAAAAAGATTTCAAATATGGATTCAATAAGATCTTTTTCTATGTCTTAGCTAGTAAAAAGCACTTTCTACTCTTCATACAATCATACATTGAATGCACGTAGTGAAAAGTCACTTTTCCGTAAAGCAAATGTAGAGAATGACTTCTCTTTTGCCAATGTGAACAAATGTCAAAACAGATCAAAAACCCCTCAAAAAATTATGGGATAGTATCAGGCATTCTCTATAGAATTTATCCGAGTCTAGACGGAAAAGATTAGTAGTCCTCACTGCAAACTAACATTGAACCGGTAACAAACTTCCTTTCCAAGGTATAAGCTTTATTTTCAATGTTTCCTTCCTGCTGAGAGAAAAAGAGAAGAAAAAACGCAGCAGCCCTTAGGTAAAGTTGAACTTGTGACCTTTTAACAAGAAGCAAAAGTGCTAACCACTTAGCTATCAAGGCCAGATGTTATGTGTACCGAATAATACTAAACATTGTAATAAGATTAAAGCTGTGTAATGAAACAGTTAAGTAAAGTTGTAAAACTTATTACTCCCTTCTTATCACATAGCCATCTTGCTGGTTTGATGCATATAATTGTGCATTTAGGAAACAACATAGCTCGAAATCGCACCCAAAAGTGCCCGAAAAATCAGCCTAATTTTCAAAAGCCTGCATTTGCAGTAAACGTTTCCAGAAACATCAAGGCAACCGAAAGACATCCCTTTTTATGGTACTGTGGTATGTGGTGTGGGTGATAAAAGTCTCTGGAAGTTCTGGTGGGTAATTCAGGTTGAGTGTGCGTTTTTCTCCTCCTTCATTCTTTCTTTTTGATCAGTTTTTTTATTGCCTTTTGTATCCAAATTGTTATTTAAATTTATTTCAAGTGTTAATGGAAAAAAAATTCAAACTCGGAATAAAAGATTCTAAACTAATTTTACACTATCTGCTTAGAATCCCAGTTTTAATTTAAGGTTTAACGCATCATTTAATACTTGACAAAGCACATAACGACAGCCAAACTTTTGAAACGGGCTAAAAATTTCCGCAATTATTTTAATCATAAGTAACAATTTCGTCCTTCAATTTATATATAAAAATTACTTTCGATTTTCTTGGCAAAATTAAACAGTATAGAAGCAAAATTATTGTAAAATTATGAAAAAATCTTATGTTGTTATTGTAAACAAGCAAAATTAGCATCCAAAAAGTTGCCACCTAGAGGCAAATCCCACCAACAATGTCATGTGCATGCCATCATAACAAGAGTTTCTCGAAATCAATTTAGCTGCAAAAGAAAAAAGTGATTTTTTTTCTACTTTTATTGTTTTTATGATATTTTCCTAGATGATTAAGATAAGTCACCAAATGACTTGTAGTTGTATACTAACGATGCAGTTACTGAACTTTTGTCTAAACTCACCAATGCCAATAGCTCGGTCTGGTTGTAAAATAAGTGTACCCATTCATAAATCACTTTTAGATAAGTGAGAAAAAGATAAATAATCCTTCTTCTACAAATCACTATTAATACTGGGACTTAATACGAGGCAATTGTAGTATAAATGCAATACACAAAACAGTTTTCAAAAACCTCTGATGATTTCAATTTCCTAAAGCAATTTCATATATCTACATAAATTAGCCCTATTCTTTAGTTCTCATCTAATTATACAGCTTTTAGTTGCAGCTCGAGTGTAAAACGCAATCTATTCATTCAATGGAGACTTAACAGCGTAACATTAATCATAATGCCAGATGAAAAACAAGTGGAGAAAATATTTTTATTGCTTATACCAAGAATCGATTTCTCAGCCAATTTTACTTCAGTGTGAATTATTGGATTTTAATTATTAAAATCCCGAGGTTGTGACACTTAACGGTTTTGCCCTTCCCCCATATTGATCAAAAGGAGCGAAAAAATCAATGTAACTCTCATATCTCAAACAAACTAAAACTTTTTAAGCCCTTTCGGATAGGTTTTACACACTACCACTACTTTACTCGTGATTTTATTGCTCTGCAATAAACCAAACACTTCTCTGACTAAAAATAATGGTCTTTGTTTATTAAATAAAACCATGTGAAAGAAATAATGTACTGCACGTATGCAACTTCTTAGCTTTTAACTCCATAATGCTTAGTGCTTACATGTTGAGAGGTTAAACCTTGAAAAGCAATACATTTTGCCACTCCCCAGTGCCCATACTGCCTCAAATTTGACCTACCCTTATTTTTACATATAATATTTTCATTTCCATAATAAAGCTCCGCCCCAGGAGCAACACAATCATAGAATTTAACCCTAAAAATACTATTAGTAAACACAGCATAGCTTTGAAAAAACTTAAGACATATATAATTCTGGGATTAAATTACCATGAATTTACTTTTCTTGTTTTTTAAATAAAAGATATTCTACAAATCTAGCACTTTGTTTATTCTGGACGCCAGATTTCCCGTCTACAAAACCCAACATATCACGAAAATGTTGTTGTTGCAAAGTTGTTGAGTTTGAAAATCTAATACTATAAAACTCAGGTACCTACCTACTCAATTTAATTGGTCAATTTATCATAATTCCATCAACAACATCAACTGAATTGTTGTTTTCTTGCCAATTGGTTGTGAGAAAAAAACAAAAAAAAAACGCATAAAAGTCTATCCCTGATTTGATTTAATAGTACTTTGGAGCAGGTGAAAAATGGCAGGTCATTCGCTGCTGCGACTGATGCGCCATGCCCGCCTGACGAAATCCCACTTACTCTAACACCGGAACAGAAAGAAAATAATATTACAAAACAAATTGCTTAAAACTCGTTTTCATTCTATATACTTTCTTCATACATTCTATATTAAAATCTCCTTTTCCTTCGTCTTTAAAACCTATTAAAATACATTTCTTTCCTCAGCCAAATTATATTAGCTATTGTTTTTCTAAACCAAGATACAATTACATATATTTCTTTCCCCCTTTTCTGAAAAAAAAAAAAAAAAAAAATTTACTGAGAGTTAATGAATTGGTCAGACTTGCTGAGATTACTTGGCAACTCTTAAACAGCATTTGAAATTGACTTGACAGTTTGCTCACACTGCTTTGATCGCATCGCATTACCTTGATTGCTGAATTGGAAATTGGACCTGTCCGCCTGGACATTAATTAAACATTACAGTTGACGTGAAATGTTGATGCATTTTTCCAAAAATAAATATATAAAAAAAGAACTGCAATGCAACGCACCAATTACATATGTAGTTTTACAATTAATAACTCAAACAAATAATTAATTTGTAAAAATGACTAATGAATTGGACTTATAATTTCATACTTTAATTTCAGTCAGACAATTACTAAGCCAGGGATAAATGATGCCAAAAAAGCAAGCGAAATATGCATAATTAAGAGCGAGGAAGGTGTATAATGATTTATGTGCCATTATGATCCTTCAGGTCCGTCGAAATGTGACTTCCATTTTTTTAAGTGTATATTCATTTCGGAAAGGATTATATAGATTTTTGTTTGGAATCGTTTTCAATTTGTATATTTATGCAAAATATATCGATTCTATTTTCATATCTTTCAACGCCCGCTTAAGTTTCAAGAAATTGTTAAATATTTACCATTTTCACCGGCTGTACCAGTATAGAAGAAAAAACTTAAATTTTAAAGGTTACAGGAAAAGAAAAATGATATTTTACTAAACTCTCATTTAAACCCCAAATAACACTTACAATTTATTTAGAGTGGCAAAAAATACCATCACATAAAGTTATTAGCATCTGAAGTTCAGGTTTGCTAACGTGAAAAACGCGAGATAAACAATGAGAAATGGCGCGAAATGGCGTGATGGCACCAACTACGTCATGCATTAAGGTATGTACTGTGCTAAAAGTGACCATGCATGACGTAGCTGGTGCCATCACGCCATTTCGCGCCATTTCTCATTGTTTATCTCGCGTTTTTCACGTTAGCAAACCTGAACTTCAGATGCTAATAACTTTATGTGATGGTATTTTTTGCCACTCTAAATAAATTGTAAGTGTTATTTGGGGTTTAAATGAGAGTTTAGTAAAATATCATTTTTCTTTTCCTGTAACCTTTAAGCTTTTATGTTTGAATAGAAAGTCAATACTTCCTCTATACTCTAACATTAATTCTTGTTCCAGCAAATAAATTTCTTTTTTAAGTATTAGTTTCAGTTTTACAAATATTATATGTAAACATGCTTCGTGTATACAGTAAAACCTCCGTGGATGGGACACTCCGCGGACGGGACACCTCTGTGGTCGGGACGATATTGGCTGGACCCGACCCAATCAATCCCGACCAATAGAAATAAAATCACCATTCTGGCTTTAACAACCTTAATTAACGTTTCTCTTCGCTTAATTCAACTTATCATTGCTAACAACAGAGGATACCTCGTCCAATCCCGTTCGGTCTAAATGCGGACGGGACAAAACAATAAATTTTGCAAAATTATTTTTTAAAAATTAGAAATTTTTCGAATCTTTATTTAAAAAAACAAATTTGTTAAATTGTTATTGAAAATTTTAAATTTTTGATTGAAAATTTTGAATTTTTGATTGAAAGTTTTGAATTTTTCATTAAAAATTTTAAATTTTTGATTTAAAATTTTGAATTTTTAAAAAAATAACTTGAAACTGACCAACCACAGACCATTACCTCTGCGGATGGGACAAAGAGCTTTTGTCCCGTCTACAGAGGGCCCCTCTGTGGACAGGACACCTCTGCGGATGGGACAAAGTATGGCTGGACCCGAGGTATCCCGTCCGCAGAGGTTTTACTGTATTAAGAATTGAGCTTGTTTACAGCTTACTGTAAAGTACAGAAGAAGTAAAAAAATTCCTATTTCCAGACTATATATATAATTTTGTAAAAAGCAATTCGGCATTCAATACTCTCTCTCTGTTTATGCCCAGACCATTAACTGAAATATGAAAAATGAGCTCATCAGTAATACTTAACATTCATATCACTTATTCAGAATTTTAACGTAGTCAGAAAACTGGACATTTTTTTAAACTCGGCTTAATCTTTCATCACGACAGCTTTGCTACACGATGATGTGTTGATTACGAAAAACTAAATGGCTATTGAACAAACCAAATTTCACCTTTTAAATGATAAATACTGGGCTTATGCTATGGCATAACTCTATAGTCCGTATCGAATTGGCTGGGACCTTTTTACACACGCAGCGAATTCGCTGCACAAAATAGTTCGTGACCGCCCCCATCTAACAATCCTGGGAACAGACAAAATGGAGTCTCCAAATAATCTCAATTGTTGTCGTCATTTTGTTGATGCCACTTTGATGTTGTCACTTGGTTTCGCCTAAGCTTGCGATCAGTTTAAAACCGATCGGTTCAGTTTCAGTTTTAGAACATTTTCGGTTGTCAACCGAAACTGATGAAACCGATTAAAACTTAACAAGTTTTTTCATTTTTGTATTGTTTTTAAGATTTAAGCATGAATTATGACTCGTATTGATATATCATATATAAATGACAATATAAATCATAATTTATTTAAACTAATCATGCATTTTTACATGTTTATTGTTTGAAATTCATGTGCACATGTGCAGTTGGAGACTTCTATAAACGAGTGGAACGAGTGGTGCCACAATACAAAAGTGTAACCTACATCCTGATATTTCCATACCTTTAAGACTTTACCACATTGGTCAACTTACATATGATAATATCAGCAATATAGCGACATATCATCAAATACTAGATAACGTACACAATTAACACAAAGTATAAACTAACATGCAAGTATTATTATTTATTATAAAATTTTATGATAGATTATTACTGTTCTTTTTTTTTATAGAACATAGGAACACCATTTCAACGCCACTTAAAAAAAAAAATAATAAAAAAAAACTTAGTAACGACAGCACTTTTCCAGAAATGGCATGTGCGAGTGTTTACATTGCAAATTGCAATGTGCATAGGACATCAAAACTCCACACTGCTGTGCTATAGTTGAATTTTGTTTTCATGATTTTCACATGTTTTACGCAAAATGGACATGTTTACATCACCATGTTAGAAAACTGAGCTCATACATATAAACGTAGAAAGCCAGTTAGTTGCATATAATATAAATTTTGTTTATAAAACTAACACAAAAAAAACTCCTGTGATTTTCTGGATAAGTACCAATATAATTTGTGTAGTAAACTCATTTAAACGCCTAATAGTCCCATTGTTACTAAGTTGATATTCAATTATTTGCGTTATTTTTTGTATTTTTTGCTTTTTCATTTTAATTCCATTAGGTGCGTTCAAAGTTAAAACCATAATTTGACTTATCTTAATCTGGCATAATCCTGACTTATTGGTAAGCCAGGTAAGTCATTTAGATTGTGAACGCTCCTTTTTAAAAAATTATGATTAAAAATCATGTTTGTGTTAAGGTAGTTTTTTGAGCTGATTTTTCGCTTGAAACACTTAGCTTTAGCTGATAAATTGTCAATTCTATCATGGCCAATTGATTCCATGGAGAAAATACTAAAATTTGTGATAAATAATGAAAAATTTTTTGGACGGACCATCAGTGAACATCGTGGCCGACGTAGGTGCATGTTCCGCAGCCACGATGTTCGGTGGCTTCCGTCAAAATTGTTTGTCATTATTTTTCGCTATTTTTATGCAGATTTCTTATGGAATCGTTTGGATGTGGTTAAATGACATCCCCACTTACAAAATTTACAGGTTTTATTCGCTAAAACCTCAGTTTGGAGTCAAGAAACATCATGCTTGATCCAAGATGGCTGCCAGTGAATGACTTATGCATAAGTCATGTCATAATTCACGATTGGTGTGACTTATCAAAAAGCCACTTATCACAGTTGACTTATCTGTTTAGTGACGCAATTTAGGTCACTTCCGGTTTGCCATAAGTCATTTCAGACATGACTTACATATAAGTCATGTAAGTCATTTGACTTTGAACGCACCTAATGTCTAATCGCCAGCAGATTGCCACTAGATTGTCAACTACTTTGACTATTTTTGTTTGAGATAAATCTTAAATTTTAAAATGTTTATACTTCTAACATTTGCATCAAATTACAAAGTTGGTTTGAGATTTGAATTAAAGAGCATGGCAATTACCACAAGACTAATTATTCCCATAGATTTATATCTTACAAATTGACCTTTGTTCTTTAAAGCCACAGATTGATAAACATCTTAACATCATGGTTTAATTAAATGTTTGTTTCGTGATTCGCTTACATTTTCTACAAAATTGTTTTAGAAATTGTGTTAAAGCACCGCAATAAATTAAAATAAAATTACTTTTAACTGTTTTAAAACTCTGGTTTGTAAACAAATAACGAGTTAAAATCAAAACAATAGCCTAACAATAAGCGCGCCTAACTTTTTAAAAATCATCAAATTTGGTGGCTAAATAAACAGATTAAACGCCAAAAAATTAATTCATAATAACCATGATAAACAATTCCTAACTAATGCTATGGTTTATGATGCATTTTGTTGTGTTTTTACCTTAAATAAAAATAAATAGACAGTTTGCATTGTCACGAACAAGATTTTTTTTATTTACGAATGGTGAATTAATACAAGATTTTAAAAATTAAATTTGTATTTAATTTAACGTTCGTATTACGAATGTACAAGATTTATTTTTAAATTCGTTCGCATATTAGTTGATAATATACAAATGCACTGTACATACGCAGTGTGCATCAAACTTCGCACAATCGCACATGCGCATTTGTTCTGCAATTTGAAGCAAGCTTGATCCATCTTGCTTTTCATCGACTTGTTGTATTTTCGGTAGGTTTTTAGTCCAACAATTTGTGTACAAAACTGGGAAATGAACTTTTTTGCATTGTACTGAAAATATATATTGTGGTATCTTATTTTAATCCTCTAGTTGAGCCGAGTCAAAAAATCATTGTTTCATAGCCAAAAAATGTGCGCAAAAATACAAATACTCAAATGTAAATAATTTTTTAAAATATTTTACAATCGTTTTCATTTGTAATAATAGCATGCATATTTTTGGACTACAAAGCATTAGTTGCATTCGAAAATGAAAACCAACCTGGTTTTAGCCGTTTTAGAAACGTTGGTTTTAGCCTGGTTTTAAAGACTGGCTTTTCGAATAACCTGGTTTTTTAACTAAATTCTAGCTTAAACTTAGCTATGGGTAAACCAAGTCAAAATCAAAATCAAAAATTAGATTTAGCTGATCAATTGTCTATTCCATATTGACTAATATATTCCATGAGAATCCAGCTAGAAAATAGTAAAGTTTGTAAAAAATAAAAACAAACTATTTTGACGGACATCAGCGAACATCATGGCCGACGTAGGTGCATGTTCTGCGACCACGATATTCTCTGATGTCCGTTTGTCATTAATTTTCGCAACTCTTACCTATTTTTATGTCAATTTCTCATGGAATCGTTAGGATGTTGTTGAATGATGTCCCCACCTACAAAATCTGCAAGTTTTATTTGCTAAAACCTCAGTTTGGAGTCAAAAAATATCATATCATTTCCAAGATGGCTGCTACAGAATGCTGCTGAAACCCTTATGACCAATATAAGCAGGTTTAAAACGACCAACTGGAGATCGTTTTGGTTTAAGCAGTTTTTGAGGTCTAAAACCAACACCAGGCTAAAACCAACTATTCTAAAACAGCTAAAACCAGGTTGGTTTTCATTTTCAAATGCAACTTATGATTTTTCGACTCAGCTCAGAGGATTAAAATAAGATACCACAATGTATACTTTCAGTACAATGCATAGGTCATTAACCAATGGGAGTTTTGTGCACAAATTGTTAAATAAAGTTTAGGTTAGAAATTTGTTTGCAACTAAATATTTTTTATATAAAAATGTCATTAGACACACATAATTTACACATTTTCTACTGGAACATTACCATCTTTGAGCAAGCCATGTTTCTCGTTCATTTGTTTATTTTGTCGTATTTATTTTGATTTTGTTTGTGCGCAATCTGAATTAATAAATATGAATTTATTTCATTGTTATTAATTTATTTAACGTTCATAATAAAATCTCGTTCGTAATAAAATCTCGTTCGTAATAAAATCTCGTTCGTAAAAACACAAACTGTCTAATGATAAAAAAATTTACTAATAATTGTACAGTACTTGACTGGCCACCCATCCGATGTAGTAGTTATGTAAATTATATAAATCTAATCTTCAAGAATAAGAATATTGGTGGATTTTAAGTTTACCTCACTTATTTGTTTAAAGTAGCCAAGTTCAAAAGTATTTGCAGTTGCACGCACTGTGTAAACATCTGTGCAAATCGCTCTTATAGTATCAAATCAGATGTGATAAGAGCGCTGATGTGTGTAAGTTGAGTATCCAATATGACGGCAACAAAAGTACCAACAATCCACCAAAAATTTAATCATCCGATCCACTTACACAGACCATTAACTTATAATATACTTCTAACATGCAAAATGCACAATTTTTAAAGTATAATTCACTCATGCATGTTTTTATCAAAATCCATCGAAATTTTGCTTTAAAAAGTTGAAACCTGATGTATAACTTTTTGACTCTGCTATAGTATAACTATCCTAACATTCCTGATTAATGTCTTCATATATAATCTTATTTTATTAGGGTTTAGTATTACGGTACACTCATTCCATTATTTATATCATGTAGCGCAAATGCATTTACAGCACTAAAATCCTAATTTCGAAGTATATTTTCAACCACATTAGGTCGTGCCTAGAAAAATCTAAAAAAAATTGAAAAAGGTAGTTTAATCTCGATATACTTATCGCTGCCCCTGATTCTCAATTTGCAATAAAAAACATTCTTTGCACTTATTTCACATCTAATACGACCATTATACACTTTTTGTGGCAGTAACTGTAATTCCACTTCACCATCACACCAAGAGGCAACACGCTGCGAACGTAAGAACTAAACCTCTCAAAAATTTATGGCAAACAGGACTGTTTCTTTGCGCCATTCTTTTTGCCCATTTGTCACGGGTTAACTGAGCATGCGCAGCCAAGTGTCATGTCCATGGTGGACTCGGTGTACAATAAAGCTACCAACCGTGACCGTGTTACCAAGCATTCTACAATAGTGGTCAGTCGAATTTATGACATTGTCCGACATCATGTGAGGGTCAAGACCTCAAAATGGTAGAAGGAAGAAAAGATCATCAAGTTATATAGACTGCAATACAGTTGTTTGCTGAGCCATTGCCATCAGTTGAGGTTATAAGATTTATTTCACGGATGGCCTCCTCATTATACTTAATGGTTAACATATAAGGAAGAGACAAAAAAAAATGAGCTGACTTTGCTCAATTTTCTGCATTCCGTTTAGCCAGCTAAATTTAACTTGATTACTTTGTTTTTAATTCACATGACTGGCTTTATTTACATTGTCGACAAAAAGATGCCCATTTGTCATTTTAAGAATCATTATCAAACAATTTGGAGTAATCAATCGTAAATGCCGGGTACTTGTCTTTTTATTAATGATCTGTTAAGTAAATTATGTACAAATAAATTGCCGAGTTAAATCAATAGAAGTTTGCGGTGGATGGAAGCAGGTGAGTTTCTAATCAATGAGCGGTGAACGCGGGGATTTGATTTCGTATCGATTCAGTAGTTTGTCTCGTTACTTCACCTAAGTCGGCGTCGGTGGAAATGTTTGTCAAATTAAATTGAACATCTGTGAAAGTTACATTAAATACATTCCAACTGATTTTCCTTATAAATAGATATCAATGTTAATAAATTTGGATAAACTAGTTAGAAGTTATAGCGGGTAACGCTAGTTATACTCTATCATTTCGTGCGCGAAACTCCAATTGGTTAATGACCTATATTGTACTGAAAGTATATATTGTGGTATCTTATTTTAATCCTTCTAGTTGAGCTGAGTCGAAAAATCATTGCTTTGTAGTCTAAAAATGAGCATGCCATTGTTAACAAATAAAAATGCTTGTAAAATATTTTTAAAAATGTATTTACATTTGGGTTTTTGTATTGTTGCGCACATTTTTTAGATACGAAACAATGATTTTTAGATTCGGCTCGACTAGAGGATTAAAATAAGATACCACAATATATACTTTCAGTACAATATAGGTCATTAACCAATGGGAGTTTCGCGCACGAAATGATAAATAGAGTATATAGTTGATTCGATGCAACGGGGCTGGGCTGTATGTACATGCAAGTTACAGACCATTTAATTCAAAGTTTTGACACCTTTCAATGCCTTATTTTAAGAAAACCAAAGATAAAACCAAGATAAAATCTATGGAACCATCATACTTCTAGATGAGTGTTTATTGACGTCTAGTGTCATTAAAAAAAATGTAAATGCTTCAAAAGTTTTAGCGTCAAATTTGAGATAATTTCCTTTTCACAAACTATTTACCATTTACTATGCTAATTGCTGCTTGGAATAAATTGCTTAGCTGTTTAATTATACGGATATTTATTGTGGAATTAGAAATACTTTGCCCACCCATAAATTTAACTTACATTAGTGATGCAATGCAACTTTTCTGCTTCTGTATTCAAAGACAAGTCGCATCATCATATATTCAAGTTTTAAGAAACTTATGTAATAGCAAGAAGTTTTTTAATTAGCAATAAACTTTCTATTAAAGAAAGCCAAGTAACTGAGTGCTATAAAGCAGAGATAGCACGAAAAGACAAGAAAATAAATAAATTTAGAGAAAAAAAAATTGTGAAATAAGAATAGAATATAAATTCAATATTCGAAAATGTAAAGTCGGCACGAAGAAAACATCATCCCAAGCCCAGAGCGATGTGAATATTACATTTGCAATACTAACACTTCTGCAATCTAATCAAAATGACAAACAAGTAGCTACTATATAGTATATGGGAGAAATTATTAATTTAACCAATGACGTAGAAATTGAAAAATAGAAGTTGATTTCATCAACTGACATACAAAAACGCCGAGCCCGTGTCCAATTTTTGGCATTATATAACCACAGTAATGTCCTGTAATGCAATAATTTTACCATCTAGTGACAAAAACATGAGTTAAACTTTGATGAACTATTTCTCATCTTTCCAGCCAGATTAAGAAATTATTTGCACAAGTCTCTGCCAACTTGCCTGTGTAAATATCTGTACAAATTGTCCACTGTTTGAATATTGGAAAACCATTATGGCCATCTCGAGTATTTTATTTGCACAGATCCAGTATTGATACACCATATGGTATAATTACACCACTCTAACTTCCGTGTATCAAATCAGATGTGACAGAGGATTGCCTATATTGGTTGAATATCCAAAATGATGCCAATAAATGTAGGCCGCCTGCCAAAAATGTATTCAATAATAATAAGGTGTCGCATTAACTTACATATTTGAACTGACATTTACTGTATATCCTCTGCTAGAACCCAGGTGTTGTATATCATGCGAAAACAGAAATAAAGCTAAAGAGTGTTTAAGAAATGTGCCGAGATGTTGGTTTCGCCTCTTAACAGGAAAATAACACTTCAATATCAGCTTGTAACACCATGCATTATAATAACTATTTTAATCCCCGTTCTATAATAAGCTTTAAAAACCGCATATTAAACGAGATCAGAAGGCTGTGCTCTATCAGAGCATTTTCGTTCATACAGTATATATATATATATATATACGGATCGAAACATGTATTTATTAAACATTTAATCAAGCATTTGTACATATTTGAACAAACTTCTCGAACTCGTGTTTTTGGATGTTTTTAATCTTATAATGCAAACTCCTGTGACCCGCGCCCCTAGTGTCGCTGACCCTTTGCTGCGACCCTGTTATTTAAATATTAATTGTATTTCCGGTGAATAAAATCAGTTTGTAATAATTCGCCATTACACGCGTGTCAAAATTATCTTCTTCCACATCTCACAACTCCAAAAATTAATAACATTTATACAAACTTTTAAATAAAAAAAAATAAATAAATAAATAAAGAATAGAAAAAAAAAAATAGAAGAAAAAAAAATTATAATCCAATTGCATGGTTACTTCATGAGACCAGATTACATTATTAAAGGCTTTTCTTTTCAACCGAAATCCAATTTTGCTCTCTTTCTTTACTCGTATAGATAAAATTCAACACTTAAATTTAAAAAAATTTTTTCGCTCGCAATTTTATTTCTTTTGTTTAATTAATCTACAGTTAGGTTTAGAGTTTAGTGAATGAAAGGATTAAACACACTGAATGAACCAGTAGTCATTTTAATTACATTTACACAATGCTTTCTCTTTATGTTCGTTGCAATGGGTAAAGCTCATGATTATCTAAGCTCAAAGAAATTTTTTTAAGAGTATAGAATAACTTGAAAAACAATCCCATAAACTTCAAAAATATTTAAAACCTCCTAAAATATTTTCCACAGCTCTAAAACATATTTACATGTTGTGATTAATGAATGTAACACGTGTTGATGTAAACAGACTTTATTAACGAACACGACAACAGCAGAACAAAGAACACAACCAGGATGTTGTGGACATTTTAAAACTGGAAACCATAAATCAATCTTTCCCCACTAGATTTTCAAATTACTTCTGATGATAAAAGGATTTTTCTGCATCCCTTTAAAGCAAATACACAATTGGTATTGTCATATGTCTTGATTCCATTACAAGCTTGACCTGAGATTGGTTAAGAAAATTGATGGAGTCCACCTACAAACTCCACCAGCAACCAAAAGTAATCTTTTAAAAAACAGACAGTACCTTTGCGGTTTCCCCCAGGCCACTATGGCCTGTCCAAATAGTGCAAAATGTGTTCTGTTGCCTGCAGTTGAGATTTGAAAAACAGAAAAACTGGTTATTGTTTCGATTTAGTTGTGCCTGCAGTCTTTTCTACATGGTTGTGTTTTTTTTTATGCTTTTTGTTTTGTTTGACTACTTTTTTGATTTGTTACTACGCACCCACCCATCACAAACTATAAACACCATTCTATTTGTAAATGAAATCTTTTGTTTATAGTAATTAATAATTATTATTTTCCTGTCCACGATATAAAAAAAAAGATTTAATCAATTTTGTAGGAACTGCTGAGCAAAGTGATGAAGCATTTGTTAATTTATATTAAGGGTATTGAAACTGGTCTGAGAATAGAAACAGATGCATTCGACTCGCTTTTGTACTAACAAGTAAGCCAGCTTATGGCATTTTATTGACAGACGAATTCTTCGATTACGCGCGTTCTACAACACGTTAGTGACGATTTGGCAGGGCGCACAGCATTCCAAAGCGTTTTTTTGCTGACAAGTAAGAAAAATGAAATATAGCATTCAATTTGGTAAAAAGCAGACACGCGAGTTTGCATAATTGCTTATGTTTGCAGGTGGTGCAGACATTTTGTTCATAGCGTGAAATTGCAGTTCGATGTTATCGTTTGGGGGTGTCACATGTTACATCGATAAGCATTTCCATTTGAACTTTGCTTAATGTATTAAGATATTCGCAACTGGTTTAAAACATGGTTACCCATTAACACACGTTGCCATATTGAAATTTCGAATTTTACTCGTGTTTTGTTTATTAGTAAATGGATTTAACATGATTTGTTGCGACTCTGTAATTTCATGTAGGGTGCCTTTCTAGCAATACGGTAATTCGGTTTTGATTAAAATTTATTGACACAAGTCACGACAAAATCATTTTATCACAAGAGTAAAGAAAATATCTTACCTTAAATGTATAGTTTATGAAAAATATCTGTCTTAAAGTAGCGCTGCGGTTATAAAATAGCCAGTTGTGTGATCAGTTTATCATCTACCGTCAAAATTTCCTACAGTTGCGAAGAACAAGTTTTGTCGAGTGGAATGATGAACGCCATTTGCAATTTTATGCATTGCTGTACTCACGCGCACACCTGATATAATTTCCAAACACGCTTATTAAATCATGAATCATTAAAAATTATGTTGTACATATCTTTTAATTAGTAAAGCTAAAGAAAAATAATTAAATAATACTGTAAACATGAAGTGATGTCCGAATTTCCTGGTGACGAATTCTGTAAACAAACCGAACAAACCGAGAACAAACCCATCAATTTATCTTTTGAGAAAATGGCTGCCGATATGAAATGTGAGATGTAGTTTATAGTGCAGCAAGCAAACCGATTTCGTCGTGTCAAGAATGTAACAACACGACAACAAAACTAATTGACCCAACTGCTGAAGATAGATTGATCATGCTTTTGAAAGTTTATCGCTCTTTTCCAGGCAAATCGAATTTTTCATTTAACATTTTCCAAAAAAAAAATTAAATTACAAGATAAGCACTTTCATAATAGAAAACTGCTCTCATCTTAAGTTTAATATAGAAGAATTTAAGAGAAATTTAGTTTGCTTATTTAATTCTCTTCCGCATTCATTTTAATGTTGAGTGTGTACATATTTAAAAGCATGTTATACAGCAGGCAACCATTCTCCTAAAAACTGTTCCACTTCCACGTAATTAATTCGAAAGACTGAAATGAGTCTGTGTGATCAACACAGCCGAACCTTAACAGCTCATTAACTTTTCGATTTAAATGACAAAAAAAAAGTGATTATGTGCTCGAGGACTTGATATTTGAAAAGGCCGTTACTGTCACACGCAATGGGTGTCTCTTAGTCACCAAGTTTAATTTGATAGATCCATAATTCACCATCTTAGAGAACTGGAGCAGACACAATATGTAATGACGAAATTTTTGGTTGCAAAATGTCTTCGCGTGGTAAATTTTTTCCTAGCTTACAAATTTAACTTGGTTACCCATTATCCCGTCGTCTTTAAATTCGTTTGGTACTTTGATATTAAAATTTTAAGCTTTTCTTGGTTGAGGTTTACATGTATTTGCATATTAAAAATTGTTATGCGCAGCCCAAACACACACTAATTTTTTTTTTTTAATTAAACATATCTGGCAGAGACATGGCTTATTGGAGACGGATTATCATTTAGTAAACGTATCACGTTCAGGGCACCCTTAGATTTATTACTATGCAAAGACTCATGGAATTTTAAATGGACGATATTAATTGATGTTGTGTGAGTAGAAAAAATGTTCCAAGCTATGTAGAGCTTGACGAACATTACATTTATGTTTTGACGTTTTCTTACCAGTGGTATCAAGAAAACATCAAGATTCACTGACATCAGCATTGGTTCGCTTTGTGTGGTCAACTTCTTGTCTCCGCTCTTGACCACCCAAGTGCTGATGTCATCGAATGTGTGTTTTTTATGCTGCTGTAAGTAAACATTCAAAAGGAAAGTGTTTTAATTTTTTTTTTTTTTTTTTTTTTTTTTTTGTGTGAACTACTGCTACTGTACGGCGTACTGAACATTACATTTGAAGGGAGGATATAGCTGCCAACGAGTTTTCAACTTTTCGTTATCGATTGTGTATTCACACATGCGCGTGCGATATTTCAATGCAAAACAAATGGCAAGCGAAATAATCGATTTTTTTGGTTTTCAGATTTCGTTTTGAAATATTATTCTGAAATTTCTGAAAACAACTTTTAATGAAGGAAAAATTTATTTCGAAATAAATTTTTAAAATGCTGGCTGCTGCAGATTCAAACGCGCCAACATTCCAAGAACCTGGCCAAGAAATACGGTACCATCAAATTTTATTTCAGACCTAAAGGAACAAACCGGTCAGCTCCACTTTCGCAGGATATATTAAGCCGATTTGACGGAAGAGTGTTAAATCCAATACTGTGCTCCGCCTTCATGCGACCTCCCTTATGGGACAACTGATGGGTATGGATTATATCTCATTTTAAATAAGATTTCTGCTAATTCAAATTTCCTCTCTAAAAATTTCGCTTTAAGTTTGTTTTTTTAATACATGATATTTTTTTCTAATTTGCCTTTTGTCTAGCAGTGTCCTTTAAATCCTAAATTGGATACCAAAAACTTTTTTTTGTGGCACTGCATGTATACCCGTCTGCTGTGCGAATTCACTCTATCTATACCCCGTTTACCTAAAAAAAATACTTCTAAAGGGAATAATTACTATTTAATAATCGGTATCCTTCGCTCTTTGTAGTTAAAATTATGGATCAATATGAGACTTGTTTCCATGACAACTGGAGAGTTATATAGATCAGTTAGCAGAAATTATCCATACAATGTAGAAGTAAAAATGTTAGCTCAAGATTCCGTATAGTTATCTCTTTGACAGTTGAAGGAGTGTGATAAGAATTTAATAGCACTGTAATACCAGTGGTCCTATACTCCAAAAATCTGATCAAAAAGTTCACATGTCGGACATCTGAACCCATAAACAAGCTTAAGTCCATAAAACAAAATTAAAGAGTGAAATAATATCCCCATTGGTCATTATCGATTATGGCTCAGCAGTAGCTGCATTCACAACTTGTGAATCGGCCATCTTGTAAATTGACTTAAAAAGTTAACAATTTAATTAAAGTTCTTATTAACACTAGATAATTGCTTCAGTTTTAAATTAGGTTTAATGTTTCTATAAAAAAATATCACTTTCAATTGGGATCACTTTCAATTCAAAATTACTCACTAGACGACTGACAAAGCTCAGTAACTAGAAATTTAGTACTCTTGGGTTCAATATTATTACTCAAGCAAACCTGCTTAACAGAAGAACGAAAAGTATTAGCAGGAGACAGTAATATCACATGTAGCTTCTACATTTAAAGCCTTTGAAAGGCTTCTTGGATAATTGTAACTGGTCAAATTAAAGCCCTATTGTGCAGAAAACCATTCAGAATCAATTAGTCCAAAGTAAAACATCAGTTAAACCAACAAAACCTGGACAGTCGTACATGGAATTTAATTATATATAAACATATTCATATATTTACTGGGCCACATCCAACTCTTGCATGTACCTCACTTTGCTTAGTAAATAGAGGATTTGCGCAGATCACAAAAAAGTATGTACGCATGAATGTACAAACGTATAATTAAAAAGTTATACGTTTGTATGTTCATACGTTTACGTTTGTATGTTCATACGTTTACGTTTGTATGTTCATACGTTTACGTTGATATGTGATGAGTGTTTGCGCAAATAAAAAAATCATTCTATCAACGTGGTGTCAATCAATCTGAAATTAAAATTCAAAAATATGATTCAAATACCCGTTG
The DNA here is from genome assembly GCA_000239455.1 of Strigamia maritima. Classification (NCBI taxonomy): domain Eukaryota; kingdom Metazoa; phylum Arthropoda; class Chilopoda; order Geophilomorpha; family Linotaeniidae; genus Strigamia; species Strigamia maritima. Next base: position 320,984 of record JH431781.1, read on the forward strand.
CAGTCAATGATGGTGGTGTGTTGGTGCTGGTGGCGGGGATGGTTCATTATTTTCACGTCCTCGGCTTCTAATACTGCGACCTAGGCCTCTACCGCGTGTTCATTTTTGCACATGGCGGTTTGCAAAAGCGGAAGCAGGCTGATTTGTTTGTTATGGGCATGCCCATAACAATATGTTCATACGTTGATACGTGATAGTTAAAACGTATGGACCAACGTAAGAATTCAATTCTTACGTTGATCTGTACGTTTTAACTATCACGTATCAACGTATCTACGTATGAAACATACGTTCATACGTTGATAAGTTGATACGTTTGTGTAAATTTCAGGTGCGCAAATCCTCTAATGAGTAGTGCGCAACACTTGTGCAACAATCTAATGAGTGGTTGATAACACCAAGAATCTTTTAATTAGCCTCGACCAATTAGTATTCCATTTGGCCACTGCTAAGTTATTCTCAGACTGAAAGGTCAAATCTATTGTCTGCATTCTTATTTCCATTCCAGGATTTACCCCTTCTTTCAGCCATTAACTGTCATCACTAAACTGATTATTTGATCCTCTATTAAGCTCTCTGAAGCTTGGGTAGAAGCAAATAAGGTTTAATGATTATGATCGACTATAATGACAGTTCTTTACGACCGATAATTCGCACAATATGCCGCATTATTAATAACACACCTGCACTTCACTTCACTCGCCAAACTGATTCAAATATGAAAATATGAAATGGAAGGGAGAGATTGCATGTAAATGCCCTCACGTCTAAACAATACATAAATCATAGGCTTTTGGATCATCTAATTTGTAGAAAATGAATGGTTTCATTTTGCCAATTTCAATTAATTATACATTCTAAACACTTGTAAGTGGGTGAATATGTATGTTTGGCAGTGCTTGTATGGGCTGTAATTTAATCAGCAGCCAATGCAATTTTTAATAACTATATAACTAAATCATCAATTGAATTTATGTCTATTTCACTCTTTCTAATATATGTGACATATTAGAAACTAATTAAGCAGCATATAGTGTATTCATCTCAACTAAAGCATAAATCAATAGTGCAAATCAACTTGTAAATTGCTTCCAGTCAAGACAAAAGAAAATGCATTTTTTTTATTCATCTAAACCTATTAAAGGAAAGAAGCGAGAAAGGGTTTCGTCTAATTGCCAAATTTACGCCCTTAGATTCTTGGCAACAATAATAGGCTATTTGCATATGCAACACTCGCAACATTGGGTTTTCTTCGTCTCTAGTGCCTTTTCAAGAAAACAAGATGTGGTGAATATTGGTTTAGTTTTTTTAAATGCTTTCATCGCAATACTGGTCAGTATAGGATGTCGTGACCAATGATCCACAGTGGATCAAGATCAAGGGCATTGAAAGGACTGAAGAGGGCTCTCTGGCTTTGGTTCTGTGCTTTCAATGCAGTCAGTTCACTCTGATGAGGTGAGAGATTGTAAAGAAGAGAGAAAATGGGTTTACCGGCGCACGCAACGACAAAGGCCATACTCGCCAAGTCTGACTACACCCTAAAGTTTAAAACAAGGAAGATTTGAAGAGACAGTTTTAGTGTTACGTTGACCTCGTGGGCCATGGTAGACTCAGTGCCGTGACCCACAGGCTGATTACTGAATTGTGAGTGGCGCTAATGTATGTAGGTATAAGCACATGGGAATTGAGGGCTCGACGCATTGCTCCTGCACAACCATAAATAAGACCTATAAAGTTTGAAACTAGCATCTGTCTTCCTCTTTCTTTAGGTGAATTGGGTGTCTGTCTTCCCTCTGGTTACCGCTAACTGGTGGAAACATGCCATCAGCTTTCTTGGTAGTTTGCAGTTTCTCGAGGCTTGGTTTGGATGTAAAGGAAGTAAGATGATGTTAGATTACATCATTTGACAGTCTGCTACTAAGTTCGGCAGTCATCTTGAAGATGGGTGTGTCAAAAGACCAAAATGCTTTATCGGGTAGTTCCTGGTGGAAGTCATGCGACAAATTATTTGACGCAGCACGTTGGTCTTTTATGAGGTTTGAAACGTAAGGAAAAAAATCAGATTTCAATTTTATTAATTTGAAAGCTTACTGATGCACAATATTAATTAACAAAAATCTGTCTTGTCAGAAAAATTGGTCTGAAGAACTTATAGTGTTTACACTCCTCTCCTGAGTTGAGTTAGAAAACAAGTATTTGGAATTAGAAGGAATCCTTTTTTAATATTGAAGCATTTGAATTAATGATTTGTTTTTAACATTTTTTTTTTGTCCTAATTTTAATTGGAAACAAATTATCATTTCATTGCACTTGACCTTATGTTCGCATTTTATTGACATCATTAGTCTACTTGTACCAAGCCAGCATTAGGAAAATGAATGAAAAATCAGCAGAATATCAACGAACGCCGAACGGAATGCAAAAATGGCTTCTAATGGCTTAAAAAATCCAATTACTTTTAAACTGACAATGTTTGATGCTATCCAATATACATCACGTGTACAGACCTAATGGAGTTTCGGATTATGTTACTTCAAAATTTCAAGCTTCAGTCCCATTATCACTCGAATCTGAATTCTAACCATGCTGGCACTATAATAAGGTTAGAGCGTATGTCCTATTCCAAAAAGCCACTTTCACCATCAGAAGATGTTGGGTCAACAATTTTTTAACTTAAGTGCATCATTTATTGATTGAAATTACTTTGCAGGGGAAAAAAATTCATTTTAAGGATAAAAACAATGCGAAGATTTCCGTATTCGACCTTTTTTCCCACTAATACTGACAATCTAGGCCAATCTATCCTTCTAATGCCAACGTATGTTCAAGAATTGTCAAAAGTCATGAGCATTGACTGCCTGTGACATTTTCCAATAGGATAGGAAGATTATTCGACTATATGACCAATCGGCTTCATAGTGTTGTGATTATCTCTCCTGGGGAAAAAAACTAAGATTATTGAGAATTTATGAATGCACACAAAAAGATATGTATTTATTGCCCATGTTTGGAGCATTAATGTTATTGGGATATATAAGTGAAGTCCCAACATTTCCCCTGTCACCACCATCTTACTGCTGTCATTCATTCTCTTTAAAGCAGGGGCTACACGATCCCATCTGCAACAGCCCAGAATGAGTTCCAAAGATGTGATCTGCTTACTAAGCCTCTTGCTTGGCTGTGAAGAGCTGTATGAGAGGTGACATTGGCAACGACGCTCTCCTGAATTTTAAAGGTTGGTCTACACCACGAAATCAGGTAGAAACAGAATTGTAAATTGAAGAATAACTTTCAAGCCAATCTGAATACAAACATTGTATCCTCCTCCTGCCTCAAATTCCAATCTACTACGTGTGCTTTTTTGATAAACAATTCGAAACTTGAAGCGCATCTGAAATCACAGCAACTCGAGTCTTGTTTGGTTTCACGGATCAAGTCACACATTGTTTCCATTTATCTATTCTCCCAAATTTCTATTGTTCTGCGCAGTAATTCATTTTGACAGTTTTTTCCTATTGTTTTGTTTGTGTGCTGAAATACGTTGAGAAATTTTCGCGTGTTATAAGCCCGAGCTATGATTAATGAGATCATTTTGTTGTATAAATGTTTTCAATTTGATTACAACAAATGAAACAGATGTTGTTTGTGGTCGCAACTACACGTACAACGTTATCTCCCTTCGGATCTATCAATTTAGTCACAACATTACTAAACTAGGCAAGGTTGAATTGCTTTGTCTCTTTACACCACATTGTAACTCGCAATGTGTTTTCACATGGGAAGTGTTTGTCAATTTATAACTACATATTCTTATTTATAAGTCACATTTATTTTTTTTAACACTCGAAATTACTGTGGCATTTGTTATTTTTAGCAAATTCAACGTCTAAAGTGCATCGTTTAATGAAATTCATATCTCTCTCTAGACATTCTTCAGACACTTTATGGGAAAAATTTGCATTAATTTTATTTGGGGGATTATTATTTCTGTATAATTTAACTAAACAACTTTCAAACAAACTGAAAGTTTAGTTTTATTTGAATGTTAGGAGAAAGGCTTAAGTATTAATCGCTACATAAAAGGCGGCGAGGCTACGAAAGCAGTCATATGACACTCGTTAAAGTGAATTCTACAGATGAAATATCGATATGCTGTTGTATTTGTTTATAGAATAGAGCTTATGATATTTATAATTTATTATAAGTCAAAATTAAGGCGTGATATGATGAATAATTCATTCTAGCATACAATAACTTTCAATGATCATAAGATTTGTCGGTTATTTAATATTGGGAATAACAGGAAATTAAAATCGGTTTTCATGATTGAATTCAAAGCTAGGTCATTGAGCGGCTAATTTAAAAAATTTTTAAAACTAAGAATTTAAATTTTTCTAATTGTTTATGAAAAATCACTGGAAATATTAGACACTGGTTGCGATTTTTTCCGAAATAAAAAAATTACGAAACAAAAAAATTAATCAATAAAAAATTACGATTTTTTAAAAATATTTTGTTGCTATTATTTGGCTTTTCAAATCTCATAAAACTATTTCGTAATAATATTTCGTTGAAGAAAGTCGTGTAGCGCATGTGTTGCTCACAGTTGTTGTTCAGCCATTTTTGTGCCGATTTGCGTGTTATGACCGAGCGTCCACGGAAGCATTGATAGAGCTTTAACTATAGCTCAAAATATGCGATTTGTGTTAAGGTTAAGGAGTTTAGACGCAACGCAACGCAAGGAATAGAAGTAGCTTGTGGCCTTGCGTTACTGTACTAAATCAAATCGAGTTTGATTTAGTGCAGTAACGCAAGGCAAATGTTTGAGTCCAACCAATCACAAGCTACTTTTATTCTTGCGTTGCGTTACGACCAGTGTGAACCTACCTTTATAGGTTGCCATCTTTTTCAAATTGAATTTTTCGTTATTTTATTTTATTTTGGGAGTATAACTATTTGGGGAAAAAATTCGCAATCTGGGATACGAAACTTTATTTACGAAAATTCAGATACCGCACAAAATAAAATTTTAAAATGAAATCAAAAGTTGTGTTGTTTTTCTATTGTCATCCATGCGTATATTGTGTACAATGAAGATGAAGCATTGCATAAACCTCATCTTGTATCCTCTTGTACACTACAAAGAGTCACATGAAAAGATCACTGAATTAGATCAAGATCTACACAGCGACCTAGGTTTCGATCTGTCATTCATGTGTCAGAAAATTCAAAAACAAATGATACAGAGTATATGAGGAATTTACATTTTGTTGACTGGCTGTCGATTTTTGTGGGTTTTATCAGCTAACTACATAGGCAGTATTGATTTACTTCTTCTTTCATTTTAATGAAGTCGTATCGATTTAGCGGAAAGTAAACCGATCAAAACACCATTGTATCTCGTTAGAATGCCAAACTCCAGAGCAAAAAGTTAATGACATCTTGATTGATATTTTATTCAAATGACAATGAATAACATCTATCTTCTAAATATCCGACCTGATTTTAGTTTTTAATACCGTATCTGAAGTTTATTTCAGTTTTAAAATTCTCTTTTGTCTGTGTCTGCTTAGTTTTAGGATAACATGTGCAGAAAAAATGAATTGCTTTAGATGATTGATAAGCCTCATAATTCTTGTATAGCAAATATTTCTTTTCGGGGAAGCATGCGATCATTTATATTCACAAGTAGATATTCCAAAGTTTCAAACTCAATTCATATTAAAAAAAGAAAAATAACCTCAAAAACTTTTTCAGTCAGAATTGTTTTTATAGATCAATTTTTTATTCATGGCTCTTTCAAGACCGGACATTTTCTTATTTTTGCCAGTGTCCAATCTCCAGGGGTACCATTTTTACCTGAGCCAAATGATGTTCAGTTAGGAGTTAGTTCTCTGCGCTTATATTTTATTAAGTCCTCCTCTTATTAACATTGGAATATGAAATTTCTATGTATAAGTTGAAGTATATGTGTAAGTTGGGTTTTTAAAATCTATATCATGTGTTGATTCCCACACTACATCCTCTTTACAATGCCAGTTGGACAAGTGTTAATTAGTCAACAGCATTAGCGTTTTACAGAGACCGGATACATTCCCAAAGGCTTCGCTTTATTATGCTCTATTCAGCCATTTGGTTCATCGTGTACGTGTTCAATACTTTCAACTTTTAAAATCTTTTATCAAACAATTCTAAGTGCTGAAAAAGAATTGGTAGCCTACAGTCATCATCAAATAGCAATGATCAAATAGCGAACGCTTTAATCATTGCTATTTGAAATATTCACATTGAAGTTGCTCATTTTTAAACTTCAGGAATTTGAAGCAAGAGAATTCATTTTATAAGTACTGAAACATTAGCTGCATTCAATCTTGAAGGCAAAAGTGACTTATGATGCCTTTTGCACCATGATTAAGATACGCCAAGAAATTACTTTTGTTTTAATCGTGACACATAACGCATCATAAAAGTAATAACAGTCGTAAGAAAAAATTACCTTTGCCTTCAAGATTGAATGCAGCTATTGAAAAAATTATTGTGTAACTGTAAAGAGTTTAGTTCCATAGCGGAATTTATCTTTTACGCATTTTCTACATACTGCACAACAGTTTGGATGTGTCCTGAAGCGTCTTTGCATTTTAATTTAAAATATTCCAAATATTCTAATAAAAAATAACTTGAAACAATCGGAATTTCCCCCTTGAAATCTCCGAGAAGTGGACACTTGTCTTCAAACCATACCGTTATTTCAAGCTGAACCATACGGTAGCTTTTTTAGAAAATCCGGTTCCACCATGGGTTCCACTCACTGCTTCTAATGTTGTCACAAACAGAAGCGCTTTTACACAATGCAAATTCGCTACAGAGACTCTTCAGACTAAATTACTGTAGACCTGATTTAGTTATTTAATTATGGCCCATTATTTGGTTTAACTTTATTGGTAAAAATCAAGTTACCAATTAAAATAAACCAATTTAAAATGTTATACATCAACCGAACGATTCAAAAAACTTGATTTATGTTGTTAAAATAAATAGTAAAATATTTCTCTATTAGAATATCATGGAACGTTGAATAATTAACAAAGTCCAGATTTCCAGCCATGACCTTTACAACATAGCCAATTATCATATCAAATTATTTAATAGTACAGTAAATAACATCCTTTCATGGTTATTTTAAAGTTTAGTTTGTTTATTGCTCACTACTAGCTCTTCCTTCATTGTACTCTTTATTTTTTCTAATTCCTAACTCTCTATCGTAATTCCTTTATATGCAATCAACTACAACAGTGCATCTTCACCATTACTGTTTAGCCTTAAGACTGCAAGAAACTGCTACATTGCTCATCTGATGAAAGGCTTAATTGTAAGATGATGCCCTGATACTCTGAACAATAACAGTATAGGCTTAATTAACTTGGCTTGAGTAACAAAATCTTTTACTCTTTTCTAGGTATGAAAAGTTTTTTTTTTATCACACTTTTTCTTTTCCTTTTTTCACCCTGTGCTTATTTAACTTTAAAATGTTTCCCTATTCCCCTGTAATGTAATCTCATTTTGGTTTTGATATTGTCTTTTATATCTCCAGGGAGGTAAGGATTTCAGTCGTTGAGCATCGTGCACGATCCCCAAAAGAATTAAAGTCGTTTTTCATTTGAAATTTACGCCAAACTGCTTTTTCCCTTAGGGCTAAAGTTTCCTTTGAAATATTCAGAAAATATTTAATTTTTAGCTTTTAATTAAAGTCAAAAAGGTATAAAATGTTTCTCTATAGTTTCTTTAAGCTTTAAGCAGGTGTCATTGTGGTAGATTGACAAGCCACAATGATCAAAGAAACCACATTTAACTTCTATGGAATTCTAACCTCCACGTCTAATGATAAATGAGTTTTACTGCTCCAAACAAGGTGGGATTAAAAAGAAAAAAATACTAAATGACAATAAAATCGATTTTCTAAGAAAAACTTCTTCTTTTTAAAGTCAATAGGTGCATTCAGTCATTCGAAAATAACTTAGAAACACATCGAAAACGTGAAAAAGTGTTTTATGTGGGTTTCGTGCTTTTTTTTAAATGTTGACTGTGCTCTATCAAGGTAAAAGTCACTGACAATTGCTCTTACATAGACGCTAACTGTTTTCTATTGATGAGGCAGTTAATAAGTTATTGCGTGCTATTTCAGGTTGAGTAAATTCTGAAAAAGTGTGATGATAAGATAACTATTCTTACTCGGTTTAAATAATTGAAATGTTTCTTTTATTTTGGTACCAGTTCCCTATATTTTTGTCATTAAGAGCATCGAATGGATTACGGGAAAATCCCATTATTTAGATTCTCTAGAAAAAATCATTTAAGTGCTTTCTATTGTATTGTAATGCTTTGAATTTGCAGGTAATTTGGTCTGGTGGTAATCTTTCAATTATTTTGTTTTGTTCTTAACTCATTAGAGAGTATTGTATCGCCATGTGCTTATTTTTAGATACAATTTGAATTCAGATTACTGGAATTCTATTGGTGTATTGATAAATTAACTATAAACTATAAATTCCAAAAATAGGTTTCTGCAATTGAAACTACAAATAATGAAAATAATTTATCAGTTGTAATATCACAAGCGCTACTGTGATTGTCGAAATAAGCTTGTAACAATGAATTTTTTACGCGGTAAAAATCACGAGTGCATCAAAAATTGCGACCTCGCAGGGCATGAGTGGTTTATTCTGGTCGCAATTTTTAGTGGGTTTTTAGTTTCGAGTGGGTTTACCAATGAGTGAAAAAATGAATGGTTGCAGGCTGTTTCAACAATCACTAGCGCGAGTGGTATTCGCGAGTGGTATTCAGGAAGAGAATCTAACGAGAAAAACAACAACAACAAATCTATATCTATATTTCTCAAAGTTTGTATGTCTCTCCATGTCTGAAAGTGATCTGATTGGCCGATTTCAATGACGTCATATTGCACGGAATTTTAGCTGGGATTCCACGAGATTTTATGAGATTTTGCGAGATTCCACGAGATTTCGTGAAATCTTGTGAAATCTCGTAGAATTTTGTGGAATCCCGTGAAATTTTGCGGAATCTCGTGGAATTCCGTAAAATCCCGTGAGATTTTACGAGATTCCGCGAGATTTCACGAGATTTCACGGGATTTTAACGAAATACCCGAGCGAATGTAAATCCCCAACGCGCTATCGCCATTTTGGGATTGGGGTGTAGTGGCTCGCTCTGACAGCTAATTGTTACAGAGGTGGATAAAACACAAATTTATTTTCGGATATTTTTCATGGTGCTAAATAATCATAACAATAGGCGCACCGACCAATGAGATTCGACCTGAAATTCGAATTCAACGAATCCGTGTGCGCGCTCTCGAAGATAGTTTTTACGAGTTAGATTCTCAAGTTAAACACCGCTTGATGCTTATTGGGAAATTATAGTAAGCTCATTTCATATTTATAGTGCACTAGTTCATACTTTATTAAGCAGTATAAGATGCTCACAAATGAGTAACGCGACTTTATTAAATAATATCTGACAACTTATAACAGTGTGACAAATTCAATTGAAGTAATATATTATTTCTGTGACGTTGGACTGCCCATTAAATGATGTCCTAAGACTCCCATTCAATAAATCAAACATGAAAAGCACTATCCAGAATCAGTTTTCTACTTCACAGTACGAATTTGCATTTTATTTCAGCTTCATCGGATCATTTAAACCAATTAAGGCGATTGATTAAACAAAAATATGTTTTAAAAGTAAATCTCAATTACTTGACAAAGCAAGCAGAACGACCGTTTTAACCGCCTTGCGCCGTAATAATGGCAATAAACGGATGCCATAAACCAGTCGGGATTATATGATATATTTTTGGTAAACTTTATTTTATATTTATTTTTTTGATGGACTGTTTTGGTCGACTATTGGAATTATGCAGTTTTAGTTCAAAACTGTAAGTTTTGTTTGCACACCTGGCATTGTATCGTGAATAAAGATGATGTTTGTTGAAATTTACGTTTGTGTGACCCGATAATTTTGTTATGGTGTTGTGAATTCAAGAGAATTTATTCACCTCAAAATCGTTAGACATGTAAAATGGGAAATCAACAAATGACTGAAGCAATTATTGAAATGAAACTATATTACTGAGAAATAAATAAATGACTTTTATTGCGTTTCTGTTGAAAACAATTTTTTTTATGTACGGTATAAAATTTGTGAACACTCATGGGAAATGTAAATTGATTTTGACAACTGCTTCACAATGCGAAATACAAAAGAGTTGTGATTTCTTCTAAAGGATTTATAATAAATGTCTTTTCATAATGCAGTGCAGCGAAGTCCCAGGGGCAGCACAACAAACAATAAGAGGCAAGCGTGCAGTAGCTTTTTTTTAATCCAAGAAACATAAATAATGAAAATTAGTTTCACTCTTTAGCACTTGGTGCGGAGTGCGGACTGTGCATTTTTATCAGTTTGAATAATGTACATCCGAATGCTTAGCAACGCTAATCCATCATAATTTATACAATCGGTTTAGCAGCTCGGAAATACACACCTGATCCACAATGTAAAACGCAAAGCTTTTAATGCTACGTTTTAAATTCTAAATGCAAAACCTTTTACCTCATTTGATTAATTTATGTTGATGTTGTATATAAAAAATGAATCAACGGGCAAATCGGTTCGTTCGAGTTATAAACTGATTGAATTTTCATAAAAATCGTTTGAGATTTTCAAACTGATTTGAAATCACCTTCGTCAGCATCTTTCGCCGCACTAAAATTCGATTGTAGCCAAAGAGAATGAAGTTTCAATTCAATCTGCTTTTCTTGTCGCTATACGATTGGATGTGGAACAAATTGGAAAAGAGTAGAAAATAATTGGGTTTCAAATGAATTCCTATGTTGGCTACAAATGAAATCGTAAACTAATAGATACTTCAACCAAAATGTCCTTTTATGTGGTGGCAAAAGAAATTACTCTTTATTTTTGTTTTGTTTTTGTTTCCTTATTTTTTTTTTTTTTTTTTTTTTTTAGTTTTTTTTTGTTTTCATCTTCTGACAAAATTAAATTTAAATATTAATAGACAGCCCTCTTCTATAAATTCTGATTTTAATTAATTTAAATGGTTTGCACATCGAGATTTCAATCTCAACTCATCACTTTAAGGCACAATTTCTTATTTCTCATCATATAACGCATCCACCGAATGAATATTTTATTTTATAATAATAGGAGAAAAGATGGTAAAATAAAGCAGAATCTAATTTTAAATGCTGATTTTTTTGTATTGTTTTACAACTTAATATTCAAAAGTAGATTCCACTTTTTACTTTTACTATTTTCGGTTCCAACACATATTTTCAATTTATTTTAATAATGGAACTAACTTTGTATGTAATTAAAATATATTACCATTGTACTAGACATAAATATTTAAAAGCGTTATAAGTTTCATTCAATTACATTATCATTTCCCATTATTCCCACACAAAAATTTCACACACAAAAAAAAAAAAAAAAATTTAGTTTCTTTTAAATGGAAAAGAAATTGGGATAAGTTAATTAATTTCCACTTACCTAAACAAAACAAAAATAACCCCAGATTTGTCCAACGATCCATATTTGTGTTGATTGTGTGGCACAACTCTTCATATCATCATCAACATGAGCATAGCTACAACTTCACGATTCTATCCGTGCTTTCATGAAGATAAATTTTCCTCCAAGTGCTTAATTTCTCGACATTTGATCCCATCATGGGCTGAGCAGTTCTACTCATGAGGAAAAAAAATCGTCATGCCAGCTTCGCTGCAGGTCTGAGCTGCTTCGCGGTGCAGGAGAAAGAGAGGACTGACGTTTCGCTGCTCACGATTTAAGTACCGAATGACTAGGTCGCTGGCTTGGGAAATAGTCCGCCACTCACCTGTCGTACGCTTCAATCCGGCGTCTTCAAGTAACTAATGGCGCAGGTTGCTCTGCTTTGAGTGGAGAAAAGACTGGGTTTGCGCGGTTCAGCACCTCGCCCCCTCTGGTGGTGGATGGTGAAAAGAATGGAAAGAAATCGATATTCGCCTCGGCTTTTCTTTTTGGCTCAATAAAAGATGATTTCAACTATAATGAATTAGGGATGTGTTGTGGATGAATTATTCAAAATACTTTAATTACTATTTCGGATATGAAAAAATAAAATTTGTTAAATAAGAAAAATATAAGAAATTGGGATAATTGTTGTTTTGTGAATTTGGTCTTAGTTCGGTTTGAATTCTAATTTAATTAAAATGTCGTAAAAAAATTTGATAATGCTCAGTGTGCTTTCCTAACCTTTTGACTCCTTTGCGGCTTATGTCAATTTCGTCTGCGCAACACACTAGTGTGGTTATATCAACAAGGGCTACTCAAAGGTCATAGTAAGCAGCAGGCGAAAAATAATTCAATTCATAAAGCTGAGGAGTTTTGGATAAAGAATAATTAAGGTTAAAAGCGGATATCAAAAGATAAGACTTTCTTTTTATGGTGATATTAACAGAATTATGTAAAATTGTTGGAAGACAAATTTATGAATTTAATCAGTTTGCTGAAAATAATTTAAGTCTTTTGTATAATGCATGGAACTCGCCTTTTGCGTCTTAACATAAAAATATTATGCTTTAATCATAATTTCGACATATTGTAAACATATAAATGGTAAGGTTAGCTTTTAGATGCATATTTTTATTACATTTATGGTTTTTTGGTATGTAAATATTATATTAAATATTTGTTCAATATATTTGTTTCCCAGAATATATTGTTGATAATACATTATTCAACAACAGGAGTTTAATATTTTTTGTTAGCATTTTTCAAAAATAAGGTAACTTTTCAATCAATATTATCCAAGATTAAATATTCAACAGAGTGTATTCCTGCGATGTTGCCTGTTTTTTTGTTGTTTTATGCTGCTCCTTAAGCTTTGCTACAATGATTTAAATGAATTATTGTAATTTCCACTATAATAATATTTTTTTTGAAATTAATTAAAGGGAATAGGTAAAGCTCTTTTTTTTTAAACAAAAATCTCAGAGATTCAGCATGGGCAAATTACTAATTCGAGAAAAATAAAATAAAAAATCTTATTTAAAAATTTTAATATTTTAATACACACTGGACACATGCATCAGAAATTCTAAGCATTGGAATTTCTAGGTCAAAGGGCTTACTGATGTTAAACAAAACATGAGGAGAGGAGAAAATTTCATGTTTACATACTTGCTTATATCCGTTAAAACATTTTAAGAACCTATTCTATTTGGGAGTCTAAAAATTAAGGTGACTATTTTTTAGTACAAAATTGGCAGTTCTAAATATAAGACAAAGAATTGATTGAACTGGGTTTATGTCACAACTGGTAACAATCGCGCAAATTCTCGATTTGGTCTCGCTTTTATCTCTCACTTTTTTATATTGTCGTCTGCTCGTTTTCACAACTTTAACATTGGGTTTTAACAGTTTTAATATTTTTCTAAAAAATTATTTAAGGGTTTTAAATGATGCTTGGATCCAATGGGCCAATGAAAAATGTGATGTCGTAAACCCTTTAACATGACAAAAAGTGTTGTATTTCTACAGTTGAAAACTATTTTTTTAATATAAACTTGAAAAAAAAATTTTTTTGATGTGGAATTCTAAACTTTTCTGCAATAATACTCTAAAACTTTTCAAAGGAAGAAATTCTAGGAAAGAACGAAAAAAATAAAGAAAATATTCTAGGAATTATGAGGGTTAATAATAAATAAATATGATCTGCGGTACGATAAAAACATTTAATATTTCGACCGAATCTTCTTTAATAATAATTTAAGATTAGGAGTACCAGTATCGCATTAAACATGGCTTTACTTGAGAGCAAGATTAAGTTTTAATTACGCTCGACAGTTTCAGACACAAAATTTATTTCTTTAAACTATATACGTACTGTACCTAATTAGAAAATTTTAAGAATCGTGAATTGTAAAACTTGCAAAGTTTCATTAAAGAGGCCCAAAATGTCTCATTTCAATAGGATTTTATAATAATAAAAAAATCAAAATTTCGTATTGATTTCGAGAAACGAAAAGAAAAAACTGAGAAAAAAAACTGATATGAAACAAGAATTTTTAAAAAAAATGTAGAGTAAAATGTGTAGAAAAAAGTGAAGAAGTAAATGGCAAACTGGACGACTTAAGAGTCAGAAAAATTCTCAGTGCTAGCGCCTTATGTCGGACATTTGTTCAATTCACTCTTATCAATTTGCAATTCAACAACTTTTTATTCCACAAGTGTAGTTGCAAGGGGTCAAATCAATAAAAAAAAATCGATTTGTATGCCTTGCATAGCATATATTATGTCAAAATAGAATAAAAACTAGTTTGCAAAATGCATTTTAAAAATTGATTTTTATACATCGAAATTTTGTTTTCAACAGGCAATTGTTAAAGTAACAAAAGCAGTAAAGTAGCGCTATAAAACGAGACGTGCCAATAAATACCGCTGCTTTTTTTCGTTTTAGTATTGGAATGTATTGAGGAATATGTAATAAATGGTCACTTGAAGAAACGTCAATAACAGAAGGCTGATGCACTACAGATCCGAGTTATTGCTTATTGGCTATTCTGCGAATTAAGAGTTATCGGGCTTTTTTATACCAGTCTTTATGAGATGGAAAATTCGATTTTTATTTGGTTATACACAACTTTTCTGGATATGGTTAGAAACCTTTTTTTGCAAATGAATTGATAAAATTGAAAAATGTATTTAATTTTTTTTTTAATATCTAATTATTTATTTAGGGACAATTTTAGCTGACAGTGCTGCTAAAACTCTTTTTTAACCATTGCTCATCACCTTTTGTTAAAAGATGCGAACTGAGCGAGAAGATGGCTGCTGCAAAGTCAGACGAAAGACGGAAATAGAAGTTGAACTGTTGAACTTTTGGAAGTTATCTTTTTATGTAAAAGATTTTTTTTTAATAAAAGATTCACATCTTTTCACTTTTGACTTTGGCTTTAAATTAATGATTTTTCGATTCAATTGCTTAGAAATTAGTTTGAAAGAATTAAAGTGCGAAGATAGATTTTTCCAGCTGTTCGTCAATAGGAATAAGGAGAAAGTGAGATTCGCAGTTGAAAGGGATGCTAAGGTCAAAAGTAAATGATGTCACATCTGGCAGAAAGTCCAAGCTTTTATTGAGTAAAGAGGAAGTGAGGAGATCGTGAGAAGTTGATCAAAAAAAAAGAATTAGAAAGTGTTTAAGGTTAAAAACGAAAAACGTGAGAATTTCAATGGGCTTAATCTTACTTTATTTCATCCAATTTGAGCAATTGACAAGTAAGTGGAAAATCCAAAAAATTTAATTCTTAGTTCTATAGTTTTCTGATTTAAAATGTCTATATTATTATAAATTTAAAAAAGAAATTTGTTTTGTGTTCCAGGTTAGGATTGTTCTCTAAATGATTATTTAATTAAAGCTGATATGAGAAAAAATACCGATATTAATTCATCCGATCATGCGGCGACTTGAAGGTAACAAGTTAATCAAATCAACTGCGTTTGATGTTCACTTCGTTAATATTCATTTTTCGATAAAAATTAAATAAACTTTCATATTACATTAGTGCCCGAGCATATTGGTGCAAAACAAATAAATATACTGTTTAGTATACCGGTAAAACATCGACCTTTAAAACTTCTTAAATGTAATTGTGCATTGAAATTGCCATTGTCATTATTAATGCACATCCTTTCATGAGTCAAAAGCTTTAATTTTTGTGAAAAAAATGCTTTTCTAAATGTAATTAGTGGTATATTGGTATATTAGTTATTTATAATTTCAGTTTCTAAATTTTAATTGTAAATTCGTGTTTTTAAAATTTTCTAGAATTCCTGGCAGAAACTTTTTTTGAATTATTGCACTAACAGCGACTGATGGAGTACTGATACTTGTAGATGAATTGACAGATGACAATTACATTTTTACTTAATTCTAATAGATTACTCTATCTCAAACTTATATGGTGCATAAAAAATTAACCATCCTTGTCTAATCAAACCTGAGTCAAATGAAGATGCATTGTGTAAAGTGGCAATTGCTGTAATCATTAGTGTTGAAATTACTCTATACATAGCTGCACTGAAAAGCAATCATAAGAGGCGCCTTGAGTGCGAGTGTCTACAATTATAGGTACTTAGTAGCTCTTGCATAAGTTTCTGTACTTAAAGCATAATAAGAAATCCGCATTAAACATAGACTTACTGAGGACTATGCATTCTATTAATTAGGATTTCTACTTTTTAAGAGCTTTAAAAAAATTGACTTTCAATTAGTGTTTACTATTAAAAAGAAATAAATTACTTTTTATTGATAAATGTAGAAGGACAAGTCTGCCTTTAGTCAATATGTCAATACTGGCATTCTAGATTATTTAAATTTTTAATTTTGCATTGGAAATTTAGAAAATCATTCTATCAAATGTATAATTTCGCCATTTTTTGTTTTTATTTCCTTTTTATTACTATTGCTGTACCATACTTAAAAAATGGTCTTGTTCTTGATTATATTTTGAATGATACTTTCTGAAAATAGATTTTGAAATAGGCTATACGTTTGGGAATAATAAATGCAAAATGAGTTTTTGTTAAATTTAATCAGAGATGAAATTGTTTTGTGGATAGTCAACTTGAGTATCTAGACAGGGAAAAAAATAAACAAATTAAAAAAGTTGAAGAAACTTCATGGTTAATTGGCCTCCAGGCTAAAACTGTATTATTTTACCATCAATTTCACCAAATGGCCATTAAGCTGAAGCATTTAACATTTCACCTTTAATTTCATCCTTTACCCATAATCCATGCATTGCAAACTAAAGAGACATAAGGAATCGCGTCTGTACAAACGGCGCTGGCACGAAATCGTACACAAGGGTCAAGCAAAGTGCAACCCCAGCCGCAAACAGAGTATGTACTCAATCTTTAAACCAAAAGGTTCTTTGCCATTTCTGGACTTGTGGTAGATTGGAGTAGTACTTGTCCTTGGTGCACAAATTGGCTTACAAATTCAAGATGTATGTAAATTTTGTTACTGGTTTTCACTTAAACAACACTTTATTTTAAACTCAAATATTTTCTTTTTAAAATTAAAAAAAACTAAGTATAAAATTACAACGGTAAGTTTTTAATGCATCAGTTGGCTGTAAGCTGTAAGCGACAGGTTTTGGCTATCGATCACGTGAACCGTCTCCTTCTTAAACCTTTCTACCCTGGTGTAGTGCAGTGCTGCGTGCTTGTTTTGCCCCTTTTAATTTTATTGTTGTTTTTATTAGTAAAGTGTAGCACAAAAATTGCACATTTTACTACTTTTAATATGAAATTTAATTTCTTTGGCTATTTAAAGGTCTTTGTTGTTTCTATGGTTTAGATGAATACAATGAAGACATAGAAGATTTGTTTTTCAAAACATGCCATCTGGTTTTCATGCAGCACGAAAAGAAATGATGGAATTTAAATGCTTTTGAGTCATAAAATTGCATCGTCATATGATGTAAAACGCTGCCTTTAGTATGGGGAAATATGAATTACAAAATAGGTGTTTGCCGCAAGACAGCTTTACACCTTTTTTATCCACTTCTTTAAGGTATTATCATGGTATTATCAACGTAATGCTTTTAATATGAGTGTGGAATTTCTTTCAAATTTATTTTTTTATGGATATTATATGCAATAGATGTCCACATCCACCATTTGATCATTAATTTTTATATTTTTATCTCAAACTACAATAAAATATAAAATTTTTATGGCATCAAAAATGTACTAAAAAAGTTAAATCCAACTGTATGGTTGACAATTTAAATGCATACACTTTAATTTGATTTGGCAACCTTAATAACTAATAAAAGTTCTCTTAGCATTAACCCCTGTGGGACTTTTATACAGTAATGACCTCATGAGCAAAGTTTATCTTATCTCTCGTATTCATAAATGAAAATCTGAGAATTCAAATGGCTATACTATTTGAAAAAGTTGTAAAAGTTAAAGATTTACTTTTGATGTTATGGACGTTGTTAAAACTTTTATACAAATATTTAAATTACTTCCTAGTATATTGGAGTTAGAAATAAGACTTTAAAGTCACAATAACTAAAACGATTAATATTACTTAAGCTTTGTATCAATAATCAGGAATGTAATTTAGATTGATTAAACTGTTTGTTTCCAATTCATGATTTTTTTTTATGGGGCAATGACAACGTACATTGCTCAAGTGGCAGTCAGATCTGCAAACAGATTGCAAAGAAACTGCTAGACATTCAAAAGAAATGTGTCTTCTTTTAGCGCGCACTCGAATTCCAAATGATTTCCTTAAACTGTTCCTATTTTGCAGCCAAGAAGATATCTCCAGTAACAAACAAAAAAAAAGAAAATGTGTGAGAGAGAAAAGAAAAAGCACTCTTCTGATACATTTGTCTTGATTTCACAAGATTTCCTATTTCTGTTCCAAAAAAATCGGAAGGAAAAAAAACTGCAAGTAAAAATGTATATGGTTAGATTAGAGGGATGAATTTCTGGCAAAGTCTTTAGTTTCACCCATCAGAGAAATAAATGTTTTCTATAATTTTTTTCTCTGCACATAAAAGACATAAAAAAAAAGTTAAATTTATCACTTGCCACAAAAACACGTCAATAATGTAACACCATTTTCATATTTATGCTAAATACTTTTAATAATTTTTAACTGGATGCAAAATGATATTGATTAATATAGATAAGAGAAAACATTTAAACAGTCACTAGAAATAATATAATTATCACCCACAATTTCGAAAAAGAAAAAAAAATTTCTTTCGGCAGTGAAAGAAAATGAATTTTCTCTGAATGGCTCCATTGGGCCACATTGCAATATAGGTTCACTGTACATTAATAAGAGAACAGTTTTCTCGTTTCCGTGAGCATTAGTCTATAATAAGAAATAAAAGCGGAAATGGAGATTTATTTGGAATGGTGCAGCGCAATCATAACACTTCAGGGGCTATTATTTTCACTACTCCCTCTCTTAAATACCTAGAGTTAATAAAAGGAGGTAAATAAATATTGAGTAAATAAAGCTAACTCACATACTTTATTCTGGGTCACTCTTACACAATGTTACCGGTCAATAAAGTCGTAAAGAGCTCTGTATAGGTAAAGACTTCCAAGAAACAAACTAAATATAAAATCATTAAATTTTAGTATTTTTGAGATTATTCAATAAACATAAAATTAAATAACTAATAATGATATTTATATGGTGCCGTGCCAGGATGAATGATGAAAGTCTATGAGCAGAGCCACTACTGCTTAGAATCCTTTTTTTGAGATAGGTGGATGTAGCATAAAAATAGCAATCAATTCAGCATGAAGGGTAATAAGAAAGTGTTGAAGCTTCAGTATATTCTCAAAGAAAAAGGTGCCAAGATTAAATCTACTTTAGGGTGTACCTTTACACATGAAGTGGAATTATTTGCATCTAACAAAAAGTTATTGTTACATCTAAAGTCTACACATTGAATTTTTCCCTGTAAAATTGGTATATTTGTGCAACTGAAACATTCACAGTGTTATCCAAAATGATGTTTTCCTGTTTTGTTATCACATTCCACTCTCCATCTCGTTTTCCCCGCTCTGAGTCATCTGGAATTTGCTTTGGTAACCAGTTCCGATCTGGCGCCTGACTTCTCAACAAACCTAATCTCACCTGATCCTGTCTATTTTTTTGCACTTACGCCTTATTCTTTTTCTATACAAGGTAGCGCCACCCATCGTGTCCGATTTTATACTCTTATCCGCACTTTTTTCCTCCTTCTTTAAAACATTTTTGGCTTCTGACACTTATGAGGCCAATCTTTTACTCTCTCTTCATTCCACCCAATCGGCCAGCTGTCATTGCCAAACATCACCACCTGATCTAACTATTTTCCCCATTTTGTTTTGTTTTTCTTACTTTTTCTTTTATTTGTCTTCCATTTATTGGTTTTTGGTGCGAAACATTTGATCTGTCAGTTTCACATTTTCTTTTGCTTTTAGTGTATAGAGGGATATATTTAGTTTATATCGTGTAAAAAAAATTCAATGAAAACTTTTCATTTTGATAAAAATAAATGAAAAAAGAGCATTTTCTATACGCCAAGCAGAAGCAGCTATATCTAAACTTATTACGTCGTGAATTTATACCTCATATCATATTAGTAGGCCTATCGCAGTTCAATTTTTTTTAAAAAGATAATATATGAAATTAGAAGTCAAACACAGGAAAAAGTCTTTGTCACACAAAAGTACGTTGGAAGTAAACTTGTGAGATAGAATTCTTTACTTTCTACACAAGAGATGAAAAGATGACACTCCTGAGCCAAAATCAGCAGAAAAACCTTATCAGATATGCCAGACATGCACATCGTAATCGTATCCTACAGCATTGGAAGTGAAAGACGAAGAAAGAAAGTTCTCGTCTCAAAATCAATACGTTCTCAACTTAGGAGCACTACTGCCACACTTTGAATTAAAGGAATATATTGCTGCTTTAATATATTTAATAGATTAAAAATGAAATAGTAGTTTTTTCTATGCCTTTTTCAAAAATTCAAACTTTTTGAAAATAGAAAAAACCCCGCAATGATATTATAGTTGCATTCAAAAACTAAAACTAACACTAAAACTGCTTTCTTGATGTTGTTTCTGCTTTTAGGTTTGTGCCAGTTTTAATTAGATCATGTATAATGTTTTGGCAGTTATCTTGGATTCCCATTCTACATAATCAATCCATTTAGTGTAAAAGTTTTGAATAGAATAGAACACGTGTTTGAAAATAGAAAAAGTTATGGAAACCCACATACAGCACATCAGGTGCAACTTGATGTTGTAATTCAAAAGATGCTATCTCTTGATATTGTAGCTGTGAACTGGATATCCCCAATCTATCCATGGACATCTTTGAGACATCCAATATGGACTAGATGCAAAAGGTCTGTGATTTTAACTTTTAACTTTTTAAAGAAATCTTCTGACCACGTTACCAAAAAGGTTACAATGATAAGTGTTTATCAGGCCGTAAAACTGGTGAAATTTGAAAAGATTTTGGACATTACTTGTACACACGCATCTTATTGCTTATAGATGTATTCTAACCGGTTTGACTCAACAAGATTGCTGAAATTAAATTCTAGTTCTTCTAAAAACTGCATTCTTGGTTTTTTTTTCTGTAGGGTTTATGCTTTATCCAATGCTAACAATAAAATAAATCTTGGCAACCACCAGATTTGAGATTGTGAAAATTTTAAATCATTTTGAGAAACCGCACACATGTGGGCAAACACATTTGTACATGTTTAATCATTGATTTATTGATCGATGGAATCAGCTGTGTTTACGAATTGACTCACTCTTGATATTTTATTCTTACAAATGTCAAACAATTTTAAACTTTTTATTTGACATTTAATGAACCTGATAAAATTTTATATGCAAACAATACCCATAAAAGATAACTTTTTAATTTTACACCTTCCAGCAAAACAAACTTATAAATATAAAGTAAAAATAGTCGATTTATAACTGCAGTTGTAGAAAAATTACATTCAGATTTAATTTGAATGCATACACTATAATACAAAGCATTATGGTTGTTTTGGTTAACGTGGAATGACATTTTATAGGCAATTGGAGGCAATAACCACAACCAACAAACAAGAAATGGAATACCAAATAGCACTACAGTAGAAAATTGCAGGGCTGAACGCAACATTTCTTCATCCACAAATTACAGATCAACCAAATAAAAATAATTGTTTATGAGCAAACGTGACTATTAGCATATTTCAAGCTGCTATACCCCAACCCCTATCATTACAGTCAATTAAAGAGGCAAGTTGCACTCATATTATGGCAAACCTGTACTTTATTCACCTATACAACATTTAATCTGAGAATCTTTTTTATTAACTAATTTATTTTACTGCATTAATACTTGACCAATAAATTATTTAAACTAATTAATGTCAGGTGTTATACAATGGTGCAATAAATACAATTAATTTATTAATAGGGTACTAATAAAAATTGTAATGTATTGCAATGAGTACTGTTTTGAAGATCATTATAATAACAAACTTCTTTTTTTTTCAGTGGAAGTGAAATGATGATACAATTTCACACTCTAATAAAATATATTCTTTTGAATGTTTATGTTATGGTTCGTTAAATCTCATCAGAAAAAAATATTAACAGGCTAAATGCAGCAGCAAATTATTTTTATGGCAATAAATTTAGAAAAGGTACAGTTTCCAGTCCACCAATTCTCAATAGCCAATGTGTCTCTATGATAATTTCTTCAATTTTGAAGTAACACACCCAAGGTTTTCCCAACCTTTTCTCAATTTCATACGATAGCTGGCAGTGTTCCAGTCACTTGTGTGGCATCTCTTGCACTTCAATGTTCACATTGATTGCTTGCCGTGACCAGCAGCTTGGAAACTGCAAGTCGTTACAGTCGCTTCACATTACACCACACATGTCAATCAAGAAACTTAGCTAGAAATGCCGTACCATAAGTCATAATCTACAAATTGGATGTCTTAATAATAATAATATACGCAAAAATTCACTTTATATGGCTTTAATTGTCATTAATTACTTGTACAATGACTCCTGTGGAGACAGCAATCTAAACGAGTAGTGAATTTGTTTTGCTTGTTACTTTACGATCCAATACCGTAATATATTATGAATTGCCACCAGAGGGCGCGATTTGCCAAAATCGCACCAAGTTCAAAATAAGAATTCAAGTTTTTATAGAAATAAATGCTAAAAATGTTTAAATAAATATATCTTTTATATTTAACTAACTTGTAAGTATGAAGAGAAAAATACACAAAGAATTTTGTGATTCATTGTTAAAAGAAAAGTTACGATAAATCATCGATAAAAATGATTATTGTGGCAAGACAGTAATAAATATTGTTGTAAAACATTTATTTAGAGAATCTAACTTGTGAAAACTATTGACTAGAGCGTACGCGCGGATCGAATTTCTGGTCGAATTTCATTGGTTGGCGCGCCTATTGTTTTGATTATTGAGCACCACACAAAATATCCGAAAATAAATTTATGTTTTATCCACTTCTGCAACAAGTAGCCATCAGAGGGAGCCACTCCACCCCAATTCCAAAATGGCAATGGCGCGATGTTTCACTGGATTCTACGAGATTCCACAAAATTTCACGAGATTCCGCGAGATTCTGCAAAATTACGCGAGATTTTACGAGATTTTACGAGATTTCGCGAAATTTTACGAGATTTTGCGAGATTTTACGAGAATTCGCGAGATTTTACGAGATTTTGCAAGATTTTACGAGATTTCGCGAGATTTTACAAAATTTCGCAAGATTTTACAGGATTCTACAGGATTTACATTTTCTTGGGTATTTTGTTAAAATCCCGTGAATCTCGTGGAATCCCGTGAAATCTCGTAGAATTCCATAAAATCCCGTGGAATCTCGCAAAATCTCATGGAATTCCATGAAATCTCGTAGAATCCCATGAAATCTCGTGGATTCTCGCGAAATCTCGTGAAGTTCTTTGAGAAATATAGATATAGATTTGTTGTTGTTGTAGTTTTTCTCGTTAGATTCTCTTCCCGAATACCACTCGCGCTAGTGATTGTCGAAACAGCTTGCAACCATTCATTTTTTTACTCATTGGTAAAACCACTCGTGCATCTAAAAATTGCGACCAGAATAAACCCCTCGTGCCCTGCAGGCACTCGTGATTTATAAAGGTCGCAATTTTTGATGCACTCGTGATTTCTACAGAGTAAAAAAATTCATTATTACAAGCTTATTTCGACAATCACACTAGCGCTTGTGGTATTACACCTGAGAATCTAACTCATAAAAACTATCGACGAGAGCGTACGCACGGATTCGTTGAATTCGAATTTCTGGTCGAATCTCATTGGTCGGCGCACCTATTGTTTGGATTATTTAGCACCATGAAAAATATCCGAAAATAAATTTATGTTTTATCCACTTCTGTAACAATTAGCCATCAGAGCAAGCCACTCCACCCCAATCCCAAAATGGCAATAGCGCGATGTTTCACGGGATTTTACAGGATTCTACAAGATTTCACGTAGAATCTCGCCAAATCTCGTGAAATCCTTTGAGAAATATAGATTTGTTGTTGTTGTAGTTTTTCTCAATAGATTCTCTTCCCGAATACCACTTGTGCTACTGATTGTCGAAACAGCTTGCAACCATTCATTTTTTTACTCATTGGTAAAACCACTCGAGCATCTAAAAATTGCGACCAGAATAAACCACTCGTGCCCTGCGAGCAATCGTGATTTATTCAGGTCGCAATTTTTGATGCACTCGTGATTTCTACCGCGTAAAAAAATTCATTGTTACAAGCTTATTTCGACAATCACACTAGCACTTTCGGTATTACAACTGATAAAATAAGCATATGTAAATTTGTTAAAAGAAATAGGTTTATTATGGGATAAACAATAGGAATCTCAAAATGTAGCCTGTGACAGAACTTAAGATTTTTTATTACCTTTTTTAATATTTATGATCTCATATATATTTTTTTATATAATTTTTCTACAACCAATAACATCACAACTTTTTTTTTTTACTTTTGAGCAAATTGGAGACTTAATTCAGTGTGTACGTTTTACTTATTTTTAATGAACAATTAAATTAAGTCTTGTACGTAATTAAAATGTAGAATTAAAATATTAATTTTACATTTTGCTGAATTTTATTTTATGGTATTTTATATATTTTTTGGTTTGTCATTTCAAGTGGCTTAAAATAGGTTTTTAATTGCATTTTCTAATTTTGTTGCCAGCAAGGTGCTGATTGCACCTCAAGTCTTTGATGAGCTTACAAAAATTCCAGACATTAATTGCAGTTTTATTCAATAGTGTGCAAACGAACAATTATTAAATGTTTAAAAATAAAATGAAAACAACTAGGCAAAACACATATTTCAATTTTCAGATTTTAATATTTTATTTTTTTACGACATCAAAAATTTTATGACTGAATAATGTTCGCCATCTCTTAAAATGGCCGAAATAATTTTGATTTATTTTTAAAGTGTCCATATTACGTTTAAAAAAATCTTTTTTTTTATCTCAAACAGCTTATTTGAGCTTGTTAAAGCCCACGAAACAAGAACAAGTCTAAACAACATTCAGAAAATATTTTTTATAATCATCAGAAATGTTGATTCAATATAAGAATGTCTTTTTTATCAACATTCAAACGTAACAAAATCTTGATTTAACATTAAACGGATGTTGCATATCAATATTTCATCAATCAATCGATATTTCCGAACATCTACTGAATGTTGTATATTAACAACCCATATTTAATATGGGTTGTGCAACATTCAGTAAATGTTGTATCAACATTTTGATACGTTTAAATGTTTAAATGTTTAAATGTAAAAAAGACATTCTTATATTGAATCAACATTTCTGGTGTTGATGTTTTATCAACATTTTGATACAACAATCAAACAGTGGAGATATCGGTTGTTGATATGCAACATCCGTTTAATGTTAAATCAACATTTTGTTATGTTTGAATGTTGAAATAATGTTGATAAAAAAAGACATTCTTATATTGAATCAACATTTCTGATGTTTATAAAAAATGTTGTTTAGACATTTTCTTATTTCTGGGAGGACATTGTTGGCCACTACTGGCATGACACTGTTTCTGGCATCACAGTTGGTATTCCTTGTGTTAAATCATAACCACCTTAGTGGTTATGGTTAAATGCATAGAGTTTATGTCACAATTGGTAACAATCGTCCTCATTCTCGATTTGGTTTCGCTTTTATCTCTTTTTTTTCAATATTGTCACCTGGTCGTTTTCATAACTTCAACATTAGCTATAAACCCTTTATATTTTTTAATTATTTAAGGGTTTTAAAACATGCTTGATTCAATGGACCAATAAAAATCTGATGTCGTAAACATAAAAATTAACAGTTTGGCTTTGTTGGACATGAAACTATTGTTGTTATTATTCATTATTGTTAAAATTTTCCATTTGCGTACGGTACGTACTGCTGTTTCCAACCGAATTCTTTAAAAGTTCAAATGTCCAAATGCCCTATCTATAAATTCCGTTTAAATATTTAGTTTAAAATGACTATAGAAACAGCTTTTTAGGTTACGTCGAACATTGCTTAAACGGGAGACTGGGGAAAATAACTGATGTCAAACATCCGCAAAAAAAATTCTATATACATTATTATGGAAAAAAAAAGCTTTAGATTTGTTGTAATCCATCATTGACTGGAAAAAGCACTGAGTTACAGTACACAGTAGTGACAAAACATTTAAAGAAATACATTTTACGGTAATTACATCCGCAAAACAAACAAATTAGCATATAAACAAACTGCATGTGAATAATTTATTTACTTAATTACGTCAATCGACATAAAAAGTGATTTTACAACAAATTTTTAATTTATCTTTAGATATTGATTATTGACAACATCTATTTTAATCTTCTTGTTTATGTTCTAAAAATACTTTTTAAGTTGTTTAAGTTGCGGTTGTCTAATCCTCAGTTAATTATTTACACTGCGAGAGGTATTCGAAAACAACGTAAAATTGCACACAATATCACATGAGCTTTGAGTAAAACTTGTGAATTGCGTAATAGCTGCATGAACGCGATAAATAATGTAATAACCATTCGTGATATTACATATTAGGTTCATTCAATTCTAAAGTAATAAACTGTTTATCTTGATTCTTTTGATTCTCGCTAGGCGGAAATGACGTCATTTTTACATACCTTATATTAACTTCACTTTATATATGTATGTATGTATGTATGTATGTGCAAAGCACCAATCACCAGTGTTGTTAACTTAGCGGATTTCCCGCTAGATTTGGCTGATTTTTGAGACCCCCAGCGGGAAAAAAAACGAGGCAGCGGACTGCGGAAAATCTAGCTTGGAGATTTTCCAATCGGCGGATTTTTGGCGGATTTTACGATTTAAAAAAAAATTATTTTGTAAATTTTTTGACCAATAAGAAACGGCCCAATGTGGGGTCTTTCTTATTGGTCAAAAAATTGACAAAATGTTTTTTTTTTTAAATCATAAAATTTCACCAATTTTTTTCAGAAAAAGCTAAAAAAATAAGTAGGCCGTGTGGGGTCTTTCTTATTGTCAAAAAATTGACAAAATGTTTTTTTAAAAAATCCTAAAATTCGCCAAAAATCCGCCAATTGGAAAATCTCCATTAAAAAATTAATTCCGATTAAAAATTTATTTTGATTTTTATGGGTTTTTTTTTAGCTTTTTCTGGAAAAAATTGGCGGAATTTTAGCGGATTTTCACCTTTTAGAGTCAGCGGATTTTAGCGGAATTTAGAGGTTACCAAAGCGAAATCCAGATTTTAGAGTTGGCAACACTGCCAATCACGATCAACTGTGTGTGATGACGTCAGAATTGCAAATGGCGCCCAAATTTAACCCCACTTCAAAAAATAAAGTTGCATTATATGCCATGTTATTAATACAGAAAGAAAGACCTTTTCAAGCTGATTACAACCGCTATGTTTATTTTTACAGAACTTCTGGAAAAGTAGTTTAAATTGCGATCGAAAGTTTCGACCGCATGGTAAAATACGCATCGTACGGAAGCCCCCAGGGGTCGGCGTATTCAAAAATTGCAACTTTTTCATCTTAAAAGTCAATTTAAAAAAAAACTGTGCGGTAGATATCTCTGATTTTTGGCGAAATAATGTATTTTCATCTCCTTTATCATTTAAAACTCACAGAATTCATATCCTGTGACATTCTGAATTGTTAATTGCGATCAAACTCAGAAAATTGCACTTTTTCATCTTAAAAGTCAATTTAAAAAAAAACTGTGCGGTAGATATCTCTGATTTTTGGCGAAATGATGTATTTCCATCTCCTTTATCGTTTAAAACTCACAGAATTCATATCCTGTAACATTCTGAATTTATAATTGCGATCAAACTCAGAAAATTGCACTTTTTCATCTTAAAAGTCAATTTAAAAAAATATTCTGTGCGGTTGATTAATCCCTGATTTTTGCTAGAAATCTGTATTTCCATCTCTTTCATCTTAAAAGTCAATTTAAAAATATCTGTGCGGTTGATATCCCTGATTTTGCAGAAATACTGTATTTCCATCTCTTTTATCGTTTAGAACTCACAGAATTCATATCCTGTAACATTTTGAATTGAAAAATCAAATGTTTCGCTGCATGGTAAAATATGCGTGTATTGGTAACGGAACGCCCCGAGGGGTCAGTGTTATTACGAATAAATAAAATGACCAAATAAATGTCAAATTTTAAAAATTGTTATAAGAGAATTTGAAGGACTTGAAATGTAACATTTATTTAAAAAACTAATAATGAAATCGTTTTTAAAAAGAATTTTCTAAAAATAATCAAGTATAACATTTAAAATTAACATTTTATTATTCATTCATCATCCATATTGACCGCAGCTTATCAAAGGACCTGTTTTTAGATATTACATAAAAGCACTGTTATCCAGGCTTTGCCATGGGATTTAGTTGAAAATATGACTTCTGATTTCATGGTTTTTAATGAAATCCACAGGCTTTATAAAATTAGCCAAGTGGAATTTCACTGAAACTAAGATTTTAGATTTCTGTTTGCAAAAGCAATGATTTATGTATTGGCCTTTTGTTTTGTGGTTTTCAAGGTTGGTTTTTAGTTTTAGTTTTCTTAGTTTTAAAACTATAAAATAATTTTTTAAAAATATCATTTTTATATATCATTGTCGCCAAATTCAATGTTTTCATTAATTTTAGCAGAAGGTTGGTTTTTCGTTTTAGTTTTTAAAATTTTTAAAATATTAATTTAATGCTTACACTGTGAAAACTAAAAAAGTAGAAAATAATTAAATAAAAAAACTTTTTTTAAAAACATACCTTATATTAACACTCTCTTTTCCCAAATGCACTAAAAAGTATAAAATAATTTTTTTTTTCTCTCTTTTCCCAAATGCACTAAAGAGTATAAAATAATTTTTTTTTTTCTTTTCTCAAATGCACTAAAAAGTATAAAATAATTTTTTTTCTTTTTCTTAAATGTACTAAAAAGTATAAAATAATTTTTTTCTTTCTCTCATTTCGGAAAATACATAAGGTATGTGGCGAATATTTAAACAAATGTCGTGCCACATACCTTATGTATTTTCCGAAATGAGAGAAAGAAAAAAAAATTATTTTATACTTTTTAGTGCATTTGGGAAAAGAGAGTGTTAATATAAGGTATGTTTTTAAAAAAAGTTTTTTTATTTAATTATCTAAAAATCAGTTTACCCATAAACCACGTTTACATAAATCATGTTGAGGGTTGTTTATGCTGCTGAAATCTTGTTTTTAGCAGCATTCTTGACAGCCATTTTCGATTCGAGATATTGGCACTCGATTGACGTGTCGCGTTCACTTTTCAACTTATTTATTCAATCATAAAATACAAAAACCACACTACGATATTACAATCCAAAATAATACGATGTACAATAATGATTGATGTTTCTCAACAACTTATCGCTCTCGGGCTCGGCGAAACACGATCGACGATGCAGCACTGGTCTCCTACGTCGTTTTACAGCTCGCGGTCCAGGTAAACCGGCCGATGGTAGGAATCAAGCGGGAATTTCCCGGCAGACAAACACACTTGCAACAGCCAATGCATTGACGGCACTCAGGAAAAGCCTGATCTCTCCAAAATGGGTATTAGCGCTAATTGTAAGCGCTAACAAACAAAGAATATCTAACAATCAGCAAATCCAATTGTTAGAAAATATCAATAAGTGAATACTTACCAATAAAGCGTGAGCGAATCCCTCTTCCGTTGACTATGCCTTCGATCACACAAATGCGGTTTAGTAAGTGTTTGACCAAAAGAAGGACTGTTGTATGTTCGGAAGTAAGATTATGACTGAAACATTCAGAGAGGGGACTCAGCTGAGCCAGCCCCTAGATCATGTTGTTGTTGCGCACCAAAGCTGCGCAATGAGCTCAAATGAGTGCAACTAGGATGAGTCAGATCATTTCCCCTATTAACAAGTAAAGACTTGTCACCCTAGTTGGGGTAAGCAACTCAAGTGATGTAAGATTACGCAATAAAACACTGATATTATTTACCCCTAAATAACATCATAAACTCAAATGAATTACTGACATAAACCCTACATGCGATAATTATAAGCAAGTTATATAATTAATCTTCATATATTTACATCCATTAAACAATATTTACACTAAGACATGTTAGATTGATGCACAACATATGCACACAAACCAAACACGCTTAAACCTGCTCACAACATAGGAAATAGTCCAAGGTACCCATTAGGGTCAACACAGACTTTATTAAGAGATTTCGGTGCTTTTTATATATTTTTTACTAGATTACAACACTTATGGTATGCTTTAATGTATACTACTATTTTATAGTAGCTTAAAATGTCAACTGAAAGGAGAAAACTACAACAATCCGGATATGGATTTTGGATTAAGAACTACCCAGGTAATATCAAATGTTGCTGCAATGTTGCAATGTTGCTGCAATGTTTCAAATGATACTTCTCCTAACATTGCTGCACTGTTGGCCAACATTGCTGCACTGTTGGCCAACATTGCTGCACTGTTGGCCAACATTGCTGCACTGTTGGCAACATTGCTGCACTGTTGCCAACAGTGCAGCAATGTTAGAAGAAGTATCATTTGGAACATTGCATGCAACATTGGTGTTACCTGGGTAGTTCCGATCAAGGAACTTGACCCTAGAATATTTAAGTTCGCAACTGCTCATTCGCAGACAGAAACTTAATAACACGTTCAATGCTTAAAGCAGTTTAAACTGATTCTCTATAATCAGATTTAATTATGCTTTTATAATCACTTTGGAATTGAACGCACCTACTATCTGATAATTCTCTCCTACGACACAAATTTGTTTACCTATAGTCAGCTCTCATCCAAATAATGTGCTTTCGCGAGATTGAGCTCCAAAATAACGAATAGTTCAAAGCTGTCATTTTAACACATTTATATATGTAGGTTTTGGGATGGGAACTGACGTTATTGGGCGACATGATAGTTACCAGGTAACATCAATGGCAGCAGGCGCTCGCAGTGCCTGGAGCATCAGACAAATTAATTCTAATATTTTAATTCACTTGGAACTTATTAATTTAATATTAATAGAAATAAAAAAATAAAGAAAGATTTTAAGCTTCCATCTTATCCAAAAAAAATGTCTATAACTTTTATTTTCTGCAAAGAACTTTGAGCAAGTCGCCCATTTGCTAATTAAAATTACAACCACCAATACACCAACATGACCAGCACCTCACTTGCTTTAAAAATAACTTCTTCTAAAATTTAAAGATAATTCTCTCTGAAGTTTCACAACATTAATTCTAAAAGAACTTAATTGAGCTATTTTTATCTTTTAATTTTTAGGTTTTTTTGGTTTTTTTGAATATGTGTGTACATGAAGGGTCCTAATTAAAATCAGCTCGTTTTGATTTATGGTAGTTAGTGCAAATGAAGCTGATGTTGCTGAAACGATTCCTAAGAGACGACACAAGCTGTTTCTCGCTGCGTAATTGTCACTTCATAAAAAGACGCAAGAGATAGCACGTTTGGGGTGACTTTTTCTTTCTTTTTTTTGCTTAAAAAGATCTTTTTAGACTGATTTCCATTTGCTATGACGAGATGAACAAACTCGACTTTTTTGCCAGGCTTCAATAGATGAATCATTAGAAACTAATCCATCTCCTGCACTTGGCAGTAATATTTCATGGGAAAATAAAATAAAAAAAAAATAAATAAAAAAACGTACTCTAAGTTTTTTTAAGGCTTTAGAAATCATTAAAAAAAGTTTCCAATGCGACTAATGAAAGAAAATATTGAGCTGGAAAACTTTTTTATCTGGCTTAAAGCCGGGATTAATTCTCCATGACTTATAATACTTACCGGTACTTTTTATGATATGAATATGTACATCAAATTTCAAAAATCTATGCCATCAGCCTAATAATTAATATCGTATTAGACTATTGAACGCTATTTGGAGCTCTGAATTTTTTATTTATTGGTTTATGTGCACTCCTAGTACTACACAATCAAAAACCTATTGCAGCATATTTTTCAAATATTTTGGCAATTAAAATTGACATTGTAGTTTTATGAAAACTTCAACTGCAGCAAGTCTCGCAAAATATCGTGGCAAAGTTCAGGGCAAATCTCGTCCAATCTTACAAGAAGCTTCGCAGCTAATCTCTTATGGTGTATAGCAACAAATCCCGAGTTATAAATCAACATCTTGTTTAGTGCAATTGTATTAGTAGACCCAAGTAACACCAATGTTGCATGCAATGTTCCAAATGATACTTCAAATGATACCAACAGTGCAGCAATGTTAGAAGGGGAGTACAGTGCACAGATCAATAGCAATGTACGTTTGTCATAAGTACCGTAGATATTCTTAAACAGTATATGCATTCTAAAAGTCAACTACGGTAAATAAATTTAAAACTTTTAAACTAGTGCTGTTTTGCATGTTAAATAACCCATTTGCACTGATTTAAATGCTTTAAATGCTTTAGACTTGTTTAAAGTAACGAATAACTTGAACAACTGATACTTTTGGTATTTAATTATACTTACAAATACACTTTTGCAATATTTAAGACAAATAATAAGCAATAAAATTTTTAAAAAAAATTACTGTGATTATTCAATTTTGATTTAAAAATGCTATGAGCATTATGGCATTTTTAAATCAAAATTGAATAATAACCACAATAATTTTTTTTTAAATTTTAATGTTTATTATTTATCTTAAATATTGCAATATGAAATTAAGACATAGGACAAAGGCTATCGAGATGTCATGAATTGGACACTTGCCCAAAAAATTTAGAAGAAAAATGAAAGAATTCTGATTAGGTCATTAATTAGTAGAAAAAAGTCGATTACTGACATCCACACTTAGCTACACGGACCTCTTTATCAACCTATCATTGTGCAGCAGTGCAGATAGCGTTAGCTTTAGGAAATTGCACCAGTCCACTTTATATCCTGTGACAATTTGGCTTACACTCTTCGACATATTTTTCTTAAGTTTGTTTGTATGTTCCCCATTATTAAGCATTCAAACCAGATGCTGGCCTTACAATTACCTTCATTAACCTTGCTGTACTGCTGAAATTAGATTTCCGGAAAACTGTAAATTGCTGAAACTTTGCATTACTACGCAAAAATTAAATTAGATCAAAATTATTTCAGCCGCACTCCAAAAAAAAAAAAATTAGAATGTACACAGAAACATCATTTAAATTTAAAGCATTTCAATTACAAACAGTGGATGGCCTTAATTTTAACCCCTTTTACATAATCTCACTTAGAATAATTCAAGAGTATAATTGAATTTTTTTTTATACACTTTATACATTTTGTGTATTTTTATACTTTTGTTTTGGTTTTTTTTTTAAATATAAGCTTACACGTTTTTTCCCCCCTTTAATCGTTGTCGAAGAAAAAATCATTCGACAAATTTCTAACAATTTGAAAATACTTCTTTAGCAATTTATTGTAATTTATACAACAATAAATTATCGTTATAGGAGCCATTCGAAGGGATAACTCAAGCCGAGTTTACATCGCAGCCAGTGGGCGGATTTTCGATTGTATTTCTTATTCCAACCAAATTATTCGTTCTTATATAGACTCGAGCTCACAAAAACTACATGAATAATTTCATTTTTTTTCATTATTAAGTCCCCGAAGAAATACACGCGTGAGTTTTCTTCTTTTTTTTTAAAGTTCACTTATTTTTTTTTTACATTTTTAAACTTCCTTTAGTATTATTTTTTTCAGTCCATATTACTTCTAGGCGCAGAATAGAACTAGCAATGTGAAATCTTTCCCTTCTCTTATCGACCCAGTCAATTTGCCATGATGCAATAACAAAGGTGCAGGATTCAGGAACTTGCTATAAAATGTTTTAACTAGTCTGCTCAGCAGCCGTCAGAGAGAGCCACTCCCACCCATTCTAGAAGGCTATTTCTCTGCCACCTAAGTTTTAATTAATTGTGATCAAACGGTCCAAGTGAAGTGCTTTTCTTTTTTTGTTCCCAAGCGCTATTTGTAAGCTAGCATAATGAGTTTACAAATACCAACATCTTCTTGAAGGGAGTTGAAAGGAGTGCGCCAAGTTCGATGCTAACTACTGTGTTAATTAAGTTACTGATTTCGAAAAGTCTAAATAAATAAATCTTGCAAAAATTGTAAAATGTTTGTGTTTATTTATTCTTTGAATTTCAATATATTTTTAGAGTGGATATTTTTATATTTTTTATTACAATCACTCATCAGTAAAACTTCTATAAAAGAACGTAAAAATGAAAACGTTATTATTTAAAAATTTACACCAAAACATTTTTTGTCTTGTTTTTTGCAATACATGCACTGCCATCTGCAGACTTTAAGCGTTAGTTGAAACTTAAGGTAAATTTAAAAGTGGTCTTTTAAGATAAACGTAATTTTGGACAACACTTGAACATTTTTTGGGCCCTAAACAAAACAATACAATAATTGAATAAATTTAGTATGAACAGACAAAATTGTTTAATTTCATCGATAACGAAACGCTTAACGTGTAGTTGCGACATCTTTTGGTAAAAATAATAAACTTTTTTCGTATATTTTTGGGAATTAAGTCAATTAAGTCTATTTGTTACGTCAAAACCGACATTCTGGTAATAAAAATTTCAACAGGGATTTAATCAAAGACCTCAATCCAGTGGATTCAAATACGGTAAGTTGAAAATATAAAAAATATTTATTGTACTTGTAGAAATTTTTCATACGGTATACTAAGGTTAGAAAATGTCTTAGAGTAAGTTAGAACATGTAAATTCTACTTTTGTTGCTTATAATTTAAATAAATCCTGTCAAGAAAACTATTTGAAATTACCGCTGTACAATGTACGACATCTTCTGACAAAAAAAAAACAATAAAAATAACAACTTTTTTCAATCTAAATATTATGCAAAATTTAAAAAATTTAAAACTCTAAAAATTCATACTTCAATTTGTTTATTACCAACCACATTTTCATTTTACGTCTAATTGAGCCTATGTGACGTAACCGGAACCGGAATGACCTAAAAGTAACACAATCTTTATTCCAGGCAAAACCTATCTCTCAAATAGCCGTCGAAATCAAACATGGCGCTACAGTATGTAAAAGGCTGTTTGGGATTGCTATTATTTGTTAGCTTTCCTCAATGAAGAAGCAAAGTGGCTACGCCTACAATGAAAGCAGCAGTGCAAGTATTAAAGTGAGTTTTATACTGCGCTAGGTTTTTTACAGATTACATTGTTAGAACTAATTAAAGAAAGTAGTAAGTGATCGTGTAGGCCTAATGTGAAATTTGTTACTTGAAAATGAAACGGCAGTTAAATAATATTTACGATCATTTCCAACGTTTATCTGTGCAAATTGTTTACATGTTTATAGCGTATATGCGCGTCGTATTCGCCAAAGTCGTTTAATAAGGAAATGAGTCGATTGTTTTTGTTGCGGTATAAGTTACACAGATGTTAAGATTGTTAAATGATTCGCCAGATTTTTATTTATTTTTAAATATAGAATTAATCTGTTGATTCCATTTCGTTTCAGGCAAGCAGAAGATTTAAAAGAAAAAGTTTCAGGTGATTAAATCATTACGGGACATAATTTGTGTTTTTTGTTTACATTTTTGGTTGGTTTTTTTATTTTTATTAAATTAGGAGACATTCTTAATGACAATGAAGCATGGTCCTCTCATCAGAAATTGCAACAGTTATACCAACAGTTACTTATTATGGATTTAGAATATGCACTGGATAGAAAGGTTGAGCAAGATTTATGGAATTACGTATTTAAGAATCAAATTAATACATTGCAGCATCAAGCGAAAGATAAAAAGGTGAAATTTTGTTGTTTACAACTGTTTTTATTTACTAATTTTTATTTTAATTGTAGAACCCACGACAGAGCGAATCGCAAGGAAATCTAGCATGGTTTTTGGAAGCTGCGAGTGGTTTCTATTTACAGGTATGTTTTATTTAATTGAATTTAATTTATATTTTTATTTAAAAATTTTGTTTTGATTTTAGTTACTGCAAGAATTATGTGACGCCTTTGATTTGGACCTTCCTTGTCGTCGAAAAGGTTCTGTTTATGGAATTATTAAAGGTATATTTTAAAATGAAATTGTTGTTGTTATTAATTTATTATTAATCATTTTTTAATGTGCAGGTTCTAAGAAAGTTAATTGCAACATAACTCCACCAGAAAAGAGTTCGTGTTTCTATGTTTGTCAGCATTGCCTTGTTCATCTTGGTGATATTGGTAAGAAATATAATAAATGACAAAAACATTTTACTACATATTTTATTTTTTGTAAAGCGCGATATCGAAATCAATCGCTACAAGCAGAAACGTTTTACCGACATGCAGCTCAGCTTGTTCCAAGCAATGGTAAATTTTTTTTAATAATGAATAATTATGTTGTCTGTATGTAATTAATTTTTATTTAAAGGTCAACCATACAATCAGTTGGCAATTCTTGAAGCTGCGAAAGGAGAAAAACTATCAATGGTTTTTTACTATGTACGGAGCATAGCTGTTAAACATCCATTTCCAGTGGCTTCAACAAATTTACAAAAAATGTTTGCAAAGATTAGCGGAGATGAGTAAGTTAGCAATTGAATTTTAAATTTTTTTTTTTTTTATAATTACAAATATTGTTTTAAGCTTGAATATTGAAGGTAAAGCAAAGTTGTCTGTTTACGATTATATCAACACATTTCTGCAGTTTCATGGACTTGTTCATATGTCATCGGGTAAAAAAAAACAACGAATTAATGTTGTAAAAATACCAGACATTTATATTTTTTAAATTTAGATTTAATTAGAGCTGAAAAGTTGGTGAAAGCTTTATCGGGCAATTTGTCAACTTTGATCGCGACTGAAAGCTTGAGTTCTTGGAAACTGATTCAAATGATAGCAATCAATTTATTTGCTGTTTTTCATTCGACTCACGGATTTGAATCACAAACAAATAAGCAGAATATGAGTGAAGATGAAGTTAAAGTCTACAATTTAATGCTGGAGTTACTGGGTAAATATTTTTCTTATAAATTCTATTTCAATGTAATTTTAATATTTTTTTTATTTTGCAGCTAACGTATTAAATGGAATTTTATTACTTGTTTACACTATGAAAGATGAAAACAGTTTTAAAGATTACTATGCACTTCCGGTTGTCAAATTGATTTTAGATTGGTTACAGCAAGATACAGACATTTTGAAATCTCAACCTTTCGCAAATAAATTTCAGTGAGTTCAACGCATTTTTTTAAAAATCTTAACTATAAAATTATAAATGATTTTATAATTGTTTCTTTAAACAGAATATGGCCGAGTTTGTGCAAATTATTAAATGGTATTCAAGTTGGATCAATGAATGGCTTTGACTTCAGCAAATGTAAATTTGAGTTTAATTTTTTTACTCTAAATACAAACTAATTTTTTTTTTATAATTAGATCAAGACGTTCCCCTTCCTGAAGATTGGGATTTGCAATGTTTTTTGCCATTAGCCAAAACTCATAGGTAAATACATAAATTAAACTATAAGTCAGTTCTTTGTATTCATTAAAACATCCCATTGCAGGCAATATAAATTTAAAGAGACTACGCCAAGATTGACCGAAGAAGAAGAGGCGAAATTAAGAACATACAGACTTCTAAGTCATGGCAAATGGATCTGCGAACAAGAAATTGCAGGGTAAAGCAAATCAAAATGAAAATAAGTAATAATAAAAAAATACAATTGTTTTTTTTCAATATATTAGAAGGAAGTTGATGACTATGCATCAAACTGCAGAAGGTGATGATAAACTACTTGCATTTGAAGCTATCATCCAAGAAGCACCGTCTAGTGAGGTTCTGCTGCAATTAGAAGAAGTTAGTGGCTACAAGGGAGCTCGAAATGGTCATGTTATGGTTGAAAGCTTTGGCGATAGCAGCAGCAACAGTGTAGGTTCTCAGGAGACTTCTATAAGTCATGCACCGGAAGAAACCGATAAATACAGTGAGAATTTTTATGGCTCTGTAAAGGGCATTAATATAATTTTATTTTGTTATTACAGATGTTGTCCAGGATAAAACTGAGAAGATTAAACCAGTAGTTCAGAAGGAAAATATTCGTTCCTCTCAAAATAATGCGCGTGAAAGAAAATTAAGGCAAAACGTGGCTATGCAGGTTGAAATAAATATTAAAATAGTCTGATAAACATTTGATGTTAATTTATTATTTTTTATTTAGACAATATTACAAAAGAAATATCCAACACCTAAAGATGAGGCTACTGATAATTGTACTTTGAAACCAAAAATAGAGTCGAAACAAGTGACGTTTAAAACGCCAAGTCCGAGTCCACCTGTATCGTCGGATGGAACACCACCGCAAACAATTACGCCGCCCCAGTCTATTAATGCCCATCGTACTTCAGTAGCAACTTACCCGACTATACCAACTGTTTACCCATCATTAATGGTGAACAATTTCGGTTCACAGAATCAAAAAATTAGTAATACAAACCTTCAAACGGTAGGTACATAGTATTTTATAAATTAACAATTCTAAAAATTATTTTTATCTTTTTAGGTGGATGTAAAATTAAATAATGGCGCATTACACTTTCCATCAAACAGAATGTCACTGAATTATTCCGCAAATGTTGAGGTTAGTTTTTAAATTTTTAAATTAATTTCTAAATTTATTATTTAAATTATTACAAAATTTCAGAATCGTAATTCAGCAACACAGGAGCCAATTTCATCGACAAATCCAACAAATTTTACACCACCGAGAATGGAATTTTACAGTCTTCCATCATCTGGTCCAAGTTTTAATTCTTATACTTCACAACTTCCAGCAAGAACCGATTTTCCTCAAATACCAGCGCAATATCAATTTAAGGAACCTTTGAAACAAACAAACAATTTCATGCTGCCAACACAGCAGCAACAACAACACATCTACGGATCAAATCACCCGAAGCTAAATTATCCCCTATCAGATTCAACTCCCGGCACTTTTTACAATCAACAAGTTCACTGGTATCAACAACCCCAACCTGCGCCGACACAAACGAGTCTGTCTTTGGATCAGTATTTTAATCCATCTCCAACTGATATCGCCAGTCAGGCGTCCTCCCTGCCTCCGCCACCACAATTACAAGCTCTGTCACCCGGTGCTTATCATCCAATTTTCCCGAATCCCCCATCTCAAGTCCCTTCGCAAAACCGGAATCATCTATCGGAGAATATGGTGTATCAAATTCAAAATCCCGTGTCCAGTTTGTCATTCGGATGTTCGGCACCTCTGCAACTGCCTCTCACCAAGAGTGAATCTCAGACGAAAATAACTGGAACTGGATCGAAGACATCATCTGGTCAAAGGGCTCAAGTGGATTGTGATGGCAGTGGTGACGTCGTTGGAAACACTTATTCCTTGTTTAATTCACCCTGGTCTTCGGGACTCAATCCTGCATCCACACCATCCACCACGGAGGGTAAGTATTTATTTGCTTTTTTAATTTTTCTTTATTATTGATTATATTTTTGTATAGTTGTGAGTAACCAAGTGCCATCAAATGGATCGAATTTTAACAGTTTTATGCAACCCGGACTTCAGGTACTAAAAAATTCATTTTTATTTAAATTTTCATGTTAAAAAGTGAATTTTTATAAAAAAAATTATTAGTCTTTATGGTCTGGTCCTGGTCCATCGCCATTAGAGCGTCTTTTGGAACAACAGAAACAAAAACGTGATACAGCGCCACAATGAAATGACTATTCTTAAACTAAAAAAGAGGAGTACGTGGTTTGTTTTAATGTAAAATTGATGAATTTAATTGATTTATTGTTTGTTTTGTATAGGTTCTGTTGATTTTTGAGACCACTGTGGTACTAGAGTGCTGTTATGGGTTTGTGAACCCTATACCGACTACAGCAAAGATAGCTGCTTCTTCTGGAATAAAGCTACAAAAAGGGATTTTCTTGCCACTAATTGCAGTAAAGAAGACCTGCTGGCAACATTCTCTGGTGTTATTTCTCGAACACAGAAATACTAAACATTTTTGAAATGAAACACACGCAAATTTGTTATCATTATTATTTTTGCATATTTTATTTGGGTTTTAAAAGTCAGGAAACGTCATCCAAGATGGATTTAATAATTTGCAATTTCTTTTTTCTTTTTTAGAAAATTGAAATTTTATATTACGCAGGAGATAGACGTTTGCTAGAATAAATACAAAGAAGAACATATCTAATGGTTAAATTTTTGATAGCATCGATGTAATCCGTCAAATCTGTTTTAATCTTAATTTTTTTAAAAATTCATTTATTTTATTTTATTATTATGTTTCTTTTTCCTGTCTATGGAGATGGGTCAACTATATGTGAACAAAATTGGAATTTATCACAAAGATAACATAAAAGATGATGTAATAGGAACAAAAAATTAATGTTTTCATCATTATTATTATTACTGTCAATAGTGATGTTCGGCATTGCACAGTTTATTTCTCAGGAAGAAATTCACAGGAAATTTAAAAAAAAAGAAAATACATTTAGCTTTTTTTTTGTCTTTAGTACTGCTAATACTATTAGAGTAGCGAGTTAAAAATAATCGAGCAAAAACAAAGAGCAATACAAAAAGATTGTAATTTTTAATTTTTTTTTTTTTAATTTACGACTGTCTTTGGAAAATTGCTTTTGTAAGTTTGTTTTATTTGAATTGTAAATCTCTTTTACTGTGTCCTAAAGAATATTTAATTGTTCGGGTCAAATTTGACAAATAATAATGTGCACCCAGCTTTTTATCAGCAAATTGGTGATTGTATATGCGTTTAAAGTTGTAGTAACTTGTGTATCTAAGTTTTGTGAAACCCCAATTTGAATACAGTTGTTTTGTTTGCGATAAATGATTTTCATCATAAAAATTAGTAAAGATTTTGTCATTGCATTTAAGTTGTGATAATTTATTCAAAAAAGGCGTGGCAGAGTCTTAATTTTTTTCTCTATAAAATGACAAACATTACAGAAGAAAACTAAAAAGAATTTTTCTTTATCAATTAAAAAAAAATCGATAAATTAAATTATTATTATACGTCTTCAACATCAAAGAAAGTAAAGACACTCGAAGACCAAATTGAAAACAAACATTTAATCTTCGCGCTTCAAAACATAACGGTTCTGAACCACGTGCTTCTTTACAACCAACCAAATACTTTGTAGGCTTCGGATGAACCGGTCACTTACGATATTTAATGAAAATAAAATTTCGAATTAATTTTAACCGCAATTCTACCAAATTTAATCTATATTAAACACAATAAATTTCCACCGATAAAAACCTTATTGAAGCGCGATGATTACTCTTGTAAATAACATCACAATTGTGACCTCAAAATAAAAAGATACCCATTTTGCAGCAATGAGTACCCATATTGTGGCTCCACCAAGCGAACATGGCTAGCAATATGGGCAGCTGAGAACACAGAAAAGGTCATTGACATGATACAGTTTCGCGGGAAGCAAATGTGCAGGGAAATTGGAGCGTGACTGGCTTGGGAAACCGTTAGCCTGTTGACGCACCAACAACTCAGCAAATTCACTGGGCTCTATCATTGCATCTCAAGAAAAACGGGCCTAAAGAAAGGAGAAAATTAAGCGACGACGCGTGACATTGTCTACGGGAGGCGTGCGTCATCCAGCGGCGTGGTTGATGCGGGGCAGGCGGTGAGTGCAGGGAATGTTGTGCCGTCGACTCAGAGGACAATGACCCCAAGCATGGCTGCACACAAACTCCATCGCTACTTAAAGATGAAACAGTAAGTGTTTTACTTACATATTTAACCTAGTTTATGTAGATCTTTTTTTTAACGTCTAATGAACAGTTTAATGAGTTCATCAGGGTTTTTTAATGTCCGGGGTTTTTTGTTCGAATTATTACTCACGTTTTTATTCGAAGAAGTTTGAAGACGTTACGCGAGTATTTATTATTATTCATTATTATTATTATTATTATTAAATATTACTATTATTATTTAATATAAAATAAATAAATAAGAAAAAGAAATTTGTTTTCCAAGTGGTTATTTCAGGTGTTTTGTTTTTTAAGTGTTGTAAACTGAGTTAATAAATGATTTATGATGGATGTTGGTGGTTAAAGCAGAAAATGTGTCTGGTTGGTTATTTATGGCTTCCGTAGTTTTCAAGTTTAATTGGTATATTTTTTTTTTTTGAAGGGGATGTTTTTAAATCAAATTTCCTCGATTGTGTGGATATGGATTTTTGAAGGAATTTTATTTCGTTTGTGCCGTTGTTGGAACCAATTAATGGTTCAATATTTGACGATGTGGTGCAAGTTTAATTTAATGTTCGACATAAAGGGTTAAATTTCATCTTCGTGATCAACGGTGCCTTTATTAGGTCACTTTTGTTCTTGACGTTGAGTTAAAAAGTCTCCCCTAGGGCAATGGGTGAATGACGATTTCAAACTGGTTTTGGTTTGCAATTGGGTTAGCGTGATAAAGCCGGAAGGGAAGCTGGTGTGCAAAGAAAAATCGCCATTGCTATACTCGGGTCATCCTCCGAGCCCGGTTCACCCCTTTCCCTTTAACGTTTTCTCATTTTGCCACTAGGGTTTTACTGCGGTTAGTGAAATACGGCTTTATAAAACTGGATGGCTCTCGAACTGATTTTTCTCTCCTACCAAATTGAGCTTTTCATTTAAGGACACTTTTCTTTTATTTATTTATTTTTTTGGAAAATGGGAATTAATTGATTACTGGAGTTTTTTTAATGAGAAAATTTTATCACAAATTTTTTTTTAATTCGAATTAATCCCACGATGATAATAAATGAAGGTATAATCGTAAATAAAGCAAAATGGGTTCATTGATTTCTTAGTTTTTTTTTTTTTTTTATTTTATTTTTATTTTTTTTTTTTTAACTAAAAATGATTTATTAAATTTAAAATTAAACATAAAATTGTTAAAATACAACAAGAAATCCATATTTCATACAATAAATTTCCTAATTAGTCAAATAAACCCCAAACTTGAATATCCACATTAATAACAACACTAAAACAAACATTTCGACTCATTTGAATCGACGTGGACAAGGCGGCTTATTCGCTTTTCAGTTACCACGAAAACTAAATGCTCGATTCTCCGCTTAAAATTACGCACATAACAATTTACTACGTTTTAATAATAAAAGGTGATTCAAAAACACGCTTTCTTCAATGCAATTTCTACAGAATTCTTAATTTTTTTTAAATCATAGAGGTAAATAATGAAATTTAATTAAAATTTAAGTGATGCAATTCTGCACTGATGAAGCGTCGCAGTTTACATTGCTCAATAAACCACGAGGCAAGAAAAAGAACACAACACACGTTCATAGGTCGATTAATAACCTTTGATAAAGATCAAATGGGATTTGACAAAAAAAAATCTAATCAAATACCGAATTTAAGGTACGTAAACTACCTTTTAAACATTAACACGCAAAATATGAATCAAAAAATAGAAAATTATTTCTTTTTTTATAATATAATGATAATACAATAATGAAACTGATAAAAAAAAAGATTTCATTATTGTTTTTCGGAAGAGGAAATTATGGCGTCATTTCGCACGTGAGTTTTGTTTACATGTTGATTTATTTCCTGGAAATTTGTTATAAAACAAATTAAATTTTGTACACTTTTTATTGGGTATTGAATTACATTATTTCTCATCCAATAAAAATTCTTATAATAATAAATAAATACTTCATGTTTATCTTCATTCTTCAAGTGCAATGACATTTATCTAACTCGCATGTTACCGCAAATGACGTCATTTATAGTCACACATTTGAAGTTTTTTAAAATATCAGGATTTGGAATTTAATAATAAATAAAAAAAAAAAAAAAATTACTGTTGATCTTTGAACTACACATTTGATCACCCCTCAACCGAATAGAACAGGCGATGACATCACGCCCGTCATTGACGTCATTGACCGGCTGAGAAAAGATATGTTGAGGCTAGTTTGGTTGCACAACAAGACGACTGGCCTTGCTTAGAAAATGGTCCAAGGCCCCACCCCCCTTATTCGTTGGTGGTTGGATTGCGGGGGCGGGGGACACTGAGGGGTGCGCGGACGGATGTGGTGACTCTGGTATTTCCTCCGCGTCTTCTTATTGGTCACTGATTTTGCCCTGGTTTCGCTTGGAGAGAGAAAGTAGTGACCTCATAACCAGATTCGGGTCAGTTGAGGTGAAGTTTTCCCTTTTTTTTCAGGTTTTTGTTTCTATAAACAACTCGGAATACGTTAATGTAGGTTATGGGCGATGAGTGGATGATTATAATAGGAAAAAGTGAAGTTTGATGATGTTTTTATTTTTTTTGGGGGGAGAGGGGGGGGGGGGATTCAAATAAAAAATATTATTTTTTTGGGTTTATTTTGTAGGTCTTGAAAAATTAACCCAGAAAAATCAAGTTCTGTGATGTTATTAACCTATTGATAATGAGATTGGATTTTTAGGGTTAAATGGGTAAAAAAAATATAGACAGCTAAATTTTTGCTTTAGGGGTTGAAGACAAGGAAGAATTTACAGGTCTTGAAAATTAT
Organism: Strigamia maritima; assembly: GCA_000239455.1. Lineage (NCBI taxonomy): Eukaryota > Metazoa > Arthropoda > Chilopoda > Geophilomorpha > Linotaeniidae > Strigamia > Strigamia maritima. Next base: position 365,858 of record JH431781.1, read on the forward strand.
ACCCTAAAAGAAAAAAAGTTCAAGTTCTTTAATGAAATTAACCTATTAATAAATTGAAAATGAGGAGACATTCAATTCAAAGAAAGTTGAGTTTTAATTTTTCGGCCTAATTTTAGGTTGGGTTGGTAGGTTTTACTTTTTTAAAATTAGGACATAGAAAATGGAAGAATTACCGGGATGGGCCAAGGTGTGGGCGACCGATTTTGACGAGAATTTTTTTTAAGTTATGAAAAAAATTTTTCTTTAGATATAAAATCAATTTTTACAATTTTAACTCAATTTTCACTCGTAAACATGAATTTTGACTAATAAAAAGCTAATTTTAACAGGTGAATTTACCTCAATTTTTACAACTTAATTTTTTCATGCCAATATCTAATATATTCATATAATATTTTTTTTTTTAAATATATTTTGACATTCAAATTTGGGACACTTATGTACCCCGACATATATTCCCAATGTGACAAGACATTGAAATACGGGATAATCCCAACGGGACACTCCAACAACTTAATTGAAGCAACAAAAAAAAAAGTTGAATTGAAATTATAAAACAAGATTTTTTTTGTTAATTTTTTCATTATTAAAAACCTTCCAAGTGTAAGAAAACAAAACCAAAAAAAAAAAAACACACTAACGATATAAAATATCCGGAAAAAAAGATATAACGTACTGTAATTTAATTGAGAGTGTATCCCGGAAAAACATTTGCACTAAAACAACGCCACCTATAGATGAAATGAAACCCCGGCCATTTGCCTCTGATAGGCGGTATTGGAAGCCCATCGGGCGGGGTGAGGACGAGGCGGGCGGCCGTGGTTCTACTGGTGCCATCGTCACTAGTTCGCCCTGACCCTTGACCTAATTCCACACATATCAGTGGGCGCCTTCACTCCCGACTACTCGCAGCTTTGTCCGATTCGTACTCCTCTCTTCCGCCTTTTGCTCGCGATTACGATTATGGATTCAACGATTCGGCCGTCGCCTCTCAGCCGTCCTCGTGCCGCCACCTTCCCGCCAGCACGCTCGCAAGGTAGGGACTCATTTCCGCGTGCCAGTGAGGTTGATGTTTGCTCGCGGAACCCCTTCATCATGTTGTTTCGAGTGTTTTTAAGATGAAGATCATGTGGATGGATACAAGTTTCTACTTTTCTCGTTTTTACAAGAAGGGAAGTAATTTTTATTTAATTTTATTTCAATTTTTTTTTTAAAAAGTTATTATTAGGATTTTTTTTTTTCTTCTTGTGATTGGAAGTGGGGTTGGTGTGGAAGGGGTTGTGACAGAGGATTCTTTGGTTTATATTTAGTTATTTAATTTATTTTTACTTTGTTTCATTGCTAATGGAACCCCACATGGTTTGGTGTGTAGAAATGGGTGCGTTTTTTGTGACGTCATTGTAGTAGGAAGCATGTACTCTTCCCACGCAATTGATCTGCAAGCGCAAGTGATTCAGGGGTAAATTCACTGACGCATATTGGTAGTTGTTGTAAGGGTTAAAATAATGGAATTAAAAAGAAAGTGAAAAGTTAAGAGGTTAAACAAATGCGGATGTAGAGTCCACCCACAAGTTTGCAAAGGAATATTCGAAAAAAGAGCAAGAGGAAGTGATTGGGAGCGATAAACGGGTTCCATCTGATCACGTGAACAACCGCACCCCTCCCTTCAGACTGTCAGTTCATGGAACCCATTTCGACTCAAGTTGTGTGACCAATATAATACACTTATACAATGTAATTATGGCTTCCTTTTCTTTCTTTATTTTAATATTTAACTCGGTAAAAATGTGTAAAATGTAAAATGACGTCAGTTAATGTATAAATTGCGTATGAGGAATTAGGCTTAGATGTTAGTAATGTAATAGTTATATTTTATTTTTTACGTTTTTTTTTTTTTTTTTTTTTTAAATTAATAAATTTAATAAATTAATTTGATGATTTTTTTTTATTTTACACAAAATTAAAGTGCGTTTCCTATAATGCAATGACCTTATTCAGAAATAAAAAAATAAAATTATTGAAAAAGGAATAATAATAATAACAAGAATTATTTAAAAAATGAATTTGTGATCAACTGTTCGTGAAACTGGTCCTAATTTCTAATTGCACTACAATTAACTTTTATTTTGAGAGGTAAAAATATAAATATCTCTAGATTCTGATGAAACTTAGAGGGTATTTCCATTTAAAAAAAGGTTAAATATTAAGGGAATGGGTTTGATTGGCATTTCCCCTAAGCCAGTGTTGTGGGTGCGCGGGGGCCGTCACACAACCCAAGGACTCGGCGCGCTCGCTCGGCTGGAAAGTAGGTCAGCAGCTTGACTGTTATAAACTTGCATCTATTGAGGTTAGAACTTAAAGAGGAAAAGATGGTCGCCAGACTAAAATAATTACCCCTTTTTTAACATCATTTTTTTTTTATCATTTTTTTTCTTTTCTTCATTTTTATTTTTAAACACTTTTAATGCAACACATTGAAAAAAAATCTAAAAACATTTTAAAAAATTAAGTGAAAATACCTTATTGGGTAATATTTTCAGCCATTTTTTTCTGCATGACTTAACTCACATAAAAAGGTAGTACCGTACAGTATTTTTAAAATTTAAAATTTTAAATTTTAATTAACACTTTCATTTTGACATTAATCCCATGAAAATTTATTCACATAATTCCAACTCTTTAATTTCCCTAAATTAAACTTTAACAAAATGTATAAAAAAAAAAAAAATAAAAAAGAACCTAGGAAAGAAACCTAATTTACTTCAAGGTTTTCTTTTTGTATCCCCCAAAAAATCTCAATCAGTTTTAATTTAATTATTTATTTTATTCATTCCATTTCCAATCTTCCTATTGACCATTTTACACCTAAACTTAACTTGTCCCTGGCTCTTTCAACGAGAAAATAACAAGTGCTTTTGATTCAAGGTTGTCTGCCTGCAGCCAGGGTTGTCTGGGGAAGATTTTTCTCCTTACAGGGACGAATCCGGGCCAAAACGTTCAATATTTTGGTTATCCGGGCACTATCAACAACAATAACAATAACAATGAAGGAGGAAAAAATGGCTGGCTTACTCAGTTTATTGACAGTGACCTTCTCAACGTGGCCTGGAGGATAGGGTGGGGTAGTGAGGAAGGGAAGCCACCCCGGGTACTCAGGTGGAACTGGTGACCCTCAACTTGGCATATCTCCAACTAGGTCATTTATGGGGGTGGCAGATTGAAAAATATGTTAACCTTTTTTTTTATGGTATTTTTTTTTTTTTAACTTTAAATAATTTTTTTTTGTTTTTGTTTATTTTCTTTATTTTTAGTTTCATGACTTGAGGACAGAGTGAAGGTTAGAAAATCAAATGTTAGAAAATTATAGAAAGTTGAATTTTTAAATTAAATTAATTAATTATTCGAATGATAAGCTCTTTCTGATACTATTAATTTGTGGTATTAGATTTTGGAGTATTGAATTTGTAATAAAATCGATAAGAAATATCGAGTTTGCATGGATAAGAGATAGGAATATAGGATGAATACTCGATACTATCGAGTTTTACGCAATATCGATGTTGAATTTACTGTTACTACTGATAATAGTGAGTAAATTAAACGTGAAATGTGGTGTTAAGGATATAGTAAATGGTGTTGATAATAGTGAGTACTGATAAGTAACTAATAAAACTCTTGGCTCGATGTTTTCCAATGTGACACTTGAGCTTTCTTCACTGGCTTACTGACCTCATCTCAAGGAACTGGTTTAAGATGTAAGTTACATTGACTTACATCCCGAGGCCATCGGGCAGCCATTGCTCCTCGGACAACAATCATAGAAAATAACAAGTAGGCTTTATGTTTTCAACTAATTTTATAATTCTTTAAAATAATAATAATAATAATAATAATAATAATAATTCATTTTTTATTTTTATTTTTATTTTTTATTATGTAAAGATGGAATTAGTTGGCTATTTGAAATATTCATATTATTAGGCTTAATAAGCTAATTAAGGAGGAAAAGTGGTGTATCAGTTTAATTGTGGTTTACAATGGTAAATTTATGCAACGATAAGAGTTTTTAACATCCAATCACCGCTTAACAATACTTAAAACCCATTTTGACATTGAGATAGTTACTTCCATTCTATATGAATGATGCAAGAATATTGCAAAATGATATTTATTATTGTGGACATAGACTTTGTTGATGGTCTTACTCGCGCGCTCGAAACGTCAACACTTTCTGTGTTTTGAGTTACAACAAAAATGTTACAAAAATTGCTTATTTTTTTTTATATTACAAATACAATTGATCACTTAATTTAACATCGAATTAATGTGTTGTGGTTTTTTTTTGGATGTTGAAGTTTCAGATTTATCATTCGGTACAATTGCGTTGATTTCACAACTCTGAAAATGCTGATTCAGCCAATTGTTCATGAATTCTTATAATTTATAATGTGACGTTTTGATCTTCATCTGAGATCTGCATCAACCATTGTATGAACTCTACAAATATAGTAAGGAAATGAAGTTTGTTTGTATTTTTTAAAAATTATTAGTTAAATATAGGCATTTATAACGTCTATAACACCTGTATAACAATTTATAATAATTTTTTCTTAATTATATATTTAATTTCTAATATATATATATATTTAAAAAAAGTAAAACCTAATCTAAGTCACATTTTTCAAGTACAAGTTTGAGCAGAGGTCATTTTTCAATGTTTACTTCTACAATTTGAAACTACTTCCTACTTCCTTCTAACATTTTAGACTTTATACCTGCCCTCACCTTCTCTAACAGCTGGGGAGGGATATTAGGTCACTGACCCATTTGATTTCTGTGCCATCGCCTAGGGTAGTCATTAATTTTTTTTTTCTTTTTTTCTTTTTCTGCTGTTTCTTTGCCATTGAAATAAATTCTCAATTTTCACGTGGCCGTTCACCTCGAGGGGGGAGGGGTCATTGTATGATGACGTCATTATTGCTACTAGGCCACTAAGGTTGGGGTTGAAACCCACATACCAAAACGTGGGTAGGAATGAGAACAGACAGACTCCTGTTTGAACGTCTGTACCAGTTGTTGGTTGGAACCCACAGTTCTTTGACAACGTCTTTGTGGTGAGCGGCTTAGTGGACTTCAAAGTGTTGGGAAATCGATTTGGACTTTGTGGATTACTAAGAACATTCTTATCCCATTTTTCCTTCTTTGGAAACTCTTTTTTTTTGTCTAATTAAGCCTAAATTTGAACTTTATTTGACTCATTTTTGGACATCTTCTTCCCGCTGTGTAAGTAGATAATTTACTCTTGTTTGTAATGGGATTTAAAGGGAGTTTTTCAAAGGAGTGGTTAGTGGGGTATAAAAGGGGTTGACCCTTGAACTTGGGTGACCTTAAAGGTCATTTGTAGAAGATTAGAGGTCAAGGGTGGGTAAGGGATGAGATAATCTTTTATTTTTTATTTTTTTTTTTTTTTTTTTGTTTTAAGAAAAATAAAAACGAAAAAATATAAAATGAAAAATGAAAGAAAAGAAATCTCAAAGGTACCAAAAATAAATCAGCTTTTTTTAAAAAAAAAAAAAAAAATAGCAACTTTTCCTCAAAAAGAGGATAATTTTTTTTTATTAATTTTGAATGACTTTTTATGTTCAAATCAATTCTAGAGAGGATTTATGATATTGCTTTGTTTCCTAGAATATGTTTTAACTGAACAAGTTGTCAATGTATTACAGAACAAAAGGAGCCTTCCCTATATCGATATTTCCATGGAAACAGGTGTTTTCTGCAGCTTGGCTAGGAGGTCAATGACCTGACTCAGCTGCAATAAAGTCTTGTTTATTCGCTCAGACTCATCAATAATTGACTCAATATCATATGACAAATCAACACCTTGAAATTATACTTTTTTTTTTTTTTTAAAAAAAACAAAAATTAATTAATTAATTTCCAACGTAACAAATCGATTTTTTCCCCTCATTTGATTTACAAAACTCACTACATCCCCTCCCCCAAGGTCAATGCCAATTTGAAGAGGGGGACTGGGGGATAAATAATTTGTATTTTAAACAGTCACTTCCCGATGGTTCGAGGTACCGATGGTACATGTTAGCATCAAGGTATATAAAATGCCTTAAATACAGGTAAGAGTCGATTCAAGCACTAGTTATCATCCAAATGACACATTTCTCACTCTACCTGGCGCATTAGGCCATTAAGGTGAAGGAAAAAAAAGGTTTCTTATCGCCCAATTATTATTAGAGAAATTTGTGCTCAAAAGGTAAATGAACTCATTTATTCACCTATTTTAAATCCAGTTAAATGTAACGCGTGGAAAAAGGGGGCGAAGAAAGCTAAAACGAGTCTTTTAACATTGGTTGGATGATGTTGACAATCGGGCGGCCATTGACCCTTTGTTAGGGTGGGAGGAAATGAAGATAAGAAATGATTTAAAATCTTGAAAAATTTTTTTTCTTTGTTTATGTGGTTAGTTTATTTTTTTTTTAAATTTAGGTTAGGGTTTTTGGTTTTAACTTTTAGATTGTGAAGTTGAAGTTTAATTGCTGAGTTTTGACACTAGGGTGTTTTTAATGTGTGAATTTCTTGGGTTGTTGCTGATTTAGATTAGGAAATTTGGTTTTTTGTATTAATTTATGGGTCTATTCTTTTATTTAGGTTAATTTGGGACGAAGTTTAAGGTTTTTCGACGTTGAATTGATTGTTTTGTTTTTGATTTGTATCTCTTATTAATTTTACATTATTTAATACGAACTAATAACATACTACACGACCTTTTTAATTTCGTTTTTAAATTATACGTTTGAAATGTATGAATAATTAATAGGTTTGAAAAAAGCAAAGAAAACCATTTGGTTAAATGCGAGTACTATACACTATTCAACTTGTGAGGATAATTCTGATTGGCTATGCACGAATCTGTTGAATGTGCTATTGTTCGTGAGTGGTTGGTTTCTTCGCTTTTATGTCGTCTCTTTTTTCCCGCGCATTCGTTTCCTCAATGAACCAAATGATGACTTCCGGGAGCAATGACCGCCCCTCTCACTACCGTTAGAATTTCTTTTCCCCTCGCGTATTGTCGTAATGCTACACATCTTGGCATCTTGGGGGGAAGGAAAAAGTATAAAATGGAATTCTGGCGACCTTTGTGCTAAATTTACACGTGAAAATTAATTTTTTGAGATTTTGGTCATTTTTTTTTAAATATCAACTCGGTTTTGTTTGATGTGTGACTGTGAGTCAATAACTTGTACATGACCTGACAAAATTGATCGAGTGACGTCATATTAGGTTCAAATTAAATGCAACTAGTGGGCGGGTAAAATTCTGGCAGATCGATAAGTTCAACTCTATGGGTGCTATAAGATGTTGGCTAAATGCCAGAGAGCGGGGCATTGACGTCATAATGACGTTTATGGTATTGAAATTTTTGCATTTCATGGAAACTTGAATTAATTTTTAATTTTCAATGTCACTATAATCCACTACAAAAACAACATTTAAAATTAAAATTTTATAATGATTTGACCAAGCAAACTCGTATTATTTTGAAATTAAAAATAAATTTACATATTAAATAATTTAATGTTTTATAGAATTAAAAGAAAAAATTAGAAAAAATTCGTGGAATGTTATTTACGGTATTTTATTTTGCTCTGTTGTCTCCACTGCTCTTTGCTATTGATAACAGCGCCAGTGAGTCGTAGCGAGAAAATAGGAAAAGAGCCTCTGAATGAGGTGAATGCCCTCCGCGTGTTTGCGGAAGAGTTGAAGCGCGTGCGCGACTCTGCCGCGCGCCGTTACATCATCGACCGCCGAACGAGGTCATTCACCCTATGGTGGCGGTGTTTTGCTTCGGCCGCCATCTTGCCTAAGACTTCGCTCGTCTGGTGGAGGGAGAGAGACGTCGAATTTAACGACTTATTTTGTTTACCTTTTTATTTATTTATATTTTTTACAACTCCTAGAGGGGGTCAATAACAAGGTCAACCAAGATGGCGCTCTGAAATTGAACATAATAGAATGTGCATATAATTGTATAATAAATATTGGAATAATTTTCTTTGTTCATTGTGATGAAGAGTGAATTTGTGTGATAGTGACACACTGGCCAAGAGAAGATGTCAGGTGTAAATTGACCTGAGGCTAGGTCTCAGTTGGTTAGTGTGGAAACCGGTTTTCTAAGACACAAAACCCTGAAGCGGTTTATTTTTTTTTTCTTTCTCTCAGGTGGTTCCAGCTGGGCGGGGTCGCTTTTGTTACTTGTCGGTCATTGACATTTTGAAGATGTTGGGAATGGATTATAATTATTTTTATACCTAAAAATTCATCGAGAAAACTCAATTCCAAAGGTCGTTCAACCCTTTTAGAACTACTTTTATCTAGTTGTGTTGGTTTTTTTTTTTTTTTTTTTTATTTTTATTTTTATTTTTTTTATACTTTTAATCTAAATTTAGACATAAAACCTCATTTAAACGGACGATTTACCTTTGTCAACTTAATGCGTCCATTTTTCAACACATTTTTTGAATTCAAGAAAAAATACTTGAATAGAAAATATCAAAAAATGTTTTATAATTATATAAATTTTGATTTTTATTATACAATATATTTTTTTTTTTTTATTATTAAAAAAAATCTGAAAAAATTTTTTTTTTATTTTTTATTTTTTTTTATTTAATTTACTCCTTCCTTACCCCTTTTTTTCGGTATAATTTGTAAAATCCCTTTGAAAAATTTCTCAATCTCTTTTTATTGACTCTGCTCTCTCATTCGCTGGCTAAAGTGTGCCACGGAGGTGAATGACCTGCCGGCGTAAACAGACGCGCGCGTTCCTCACTACTTTACTCTACAGCTATCAAACTGCAATCCTCTCTCCTCCAAGAAGGGACCGTCTTATGCCATTGAGAAAGGCGAATTTTTTTTCTCTTAGTTTCTTATTTTTATTTATTTTATTTAAATTTTTTTTTTTTCCAACACGTCTTGGCCTGTTTGAATCATTTGGAGGTGACTATCTTAACTGTGGCCCATTTTACCTTCCAATGAGGTTAAGGCTTTATACCGGTGCCAGGCTGTGGCCATGCGGCAGTTGCTGCTTGTAAAGCGGCATGGAATGATCCTCGTTTAACCGTGCAGTGTAACCACTTGGAGATATACAGTTATTGAGATTTTGTTTTTGTTTACCTTTACTGGATTGTTGTGATGGATGAAAGTGTGTGGGTGATGGATACCAGGATGAATTTGGTCAGGTAGGATCATATTTATGCATATATTTATAGCTATTAGTCTTAAAATACTTAAAATTGATATTGACAGACGAATTGTAATGTTAACATATGGCATTTAGGGTTATTTTGATTTTTTTGAAAATGTTATGTAAATTTAGGGCCGGAAATAGATTATTACATCGATGTACATAATAGGGTGGTTACGTATTGTGATGGACAATAGAATTCCTATGAATAGAAATATAAAAATTATTGAAATCGATATATTTTGACAAAGAAAATAAAATCGATTTTTGTGGCAAATAAATCAGGCAAGTATTAAGTTTAAGTTAGAGAAAGCATTGACCCTTGGTTAGTTGGTGCGGCCAGTTGCCTTTCTTTCTCTCTCTTTGTGGTCAGTGGCGTCTTTAGCGCGTCCCATTTCAAGGTCATTATTCCCGTGACCCAATTTATAGCAGACAGTGAGAGACGCGGTTCTTTACCTAGCTAACTGCCATGCGTAACGTCATTTGATAATCTCATAGTGAAAGTGACGTCACGTTATTTCGAACGACGCGTTGGCGGAGGTTTGACCTCAGTCGAGGTCATTAACCCTTTGCTCTCAATCGAGAAACTGATGGACTGGAATAAATTCTGATAATTTTCTTTACTCGATATGGGTCAGTGAAAGGATTGTAAGGTGGAAAGGCAAAAAAAAATACTCTCTTAACCTCGTTTCTTCACTTGTAACGTGATCATTTTAAGTCTTTGAACACTCGGAGGTCGTTACTTAATGTGCCTGCATTGCTTGGTTCCTTGACCCATTCTTATGGTCCTTGAAGATGAAGGGCAACTTGACCGTTGGGTTAAGATCCCTTTTTTAGGGATGAGATCTAAGGTCGAACTTTATGGCATACATTAGTTAAAGCCATAAAATGAAGCAACTTTACAATTCTGAGTTTGTGCAAGAACAAATTTTATTCATTTTTAAGAAGTTTAACAAAAAAGTATTTTTTTTTTTTTTTTGTCTATTTTGGTATTTCACCAATGGGAGGTGTTTATTGGTGAAAATCACCTTCAGGTTGATTATCAGCTCGCGATATATATATATTTTTTTATTTTTTTAACATCAAGACTATAATTAAGATTAAGCAGTAAAATTGTCGTAAAATCACATGCCGACAATAAATTCACATAACAGCTCGTTAAACGCTCGTAATGCTCGCTAGCTGGAGACTTGACACCTGTAGCGGAGCAACTAAAAGCTCTTATATTATTGCCATACATATTGCGTATAATAGGTATATTTGCTGAGTATTTTGATAATGATTAATAATTCTTATTTTATTTATTTCTCTAATAGGAAGTATGGTCCTGACTCTTGAGTGCTTCCCCACCAAAATGAGTTTGTTTCAAGATCTCAAACTGAAACGGCGCAAAGTTGACACGCGAGGGAGCAGCGATGGAGAGTCCCTCGTCGACGCCAACTCTTCGTCACCGGACAGTGTGGTGGGGGCGGAAGTTCACAGCAGCAGCAAATCCGGGTCCGATGTATCACCAAAAACATCGTCTTTGGAGATGACCGCTTCATCAAATCCTCTACCCGACACTCTCCCACGACTACAACCGGGCCATTCCGAACATTCTGCTCCGGAAATGGACATGAAACCTCCAGTTTCCGGTTCCCCTCGAGCCAAATCCGCCGACATCGAGAGCGAAGATCGTCCAGGACAGAAGGAAAGGAGTCGCGGCGGTGTCTTCGACGGTGGGGGGACGGTGACGACGTTCACGAAAGAGAATTGGATTTGAGTTCTCGTCGACGCAGTTTGAGTTACGAACCGCGAAGTCCTTCGTGGACGCCCACGAAGGGCAATGGCACGTTTCGAGCCGCGCATCCATCACATCCCCCACCTCTTCATTTGTCCTCTGAAGATGAGAAATCAGTGGGCAAATACGCTACGGTGCGTTACCGTACTTCGCCGGCCCTAGTCATGGGAGAATCTGGAGGAGTCCGGACTATGGTGTGGACATCTCAAGGACCCAGCACTACAACTACGAGCAGCATGGTGCAACCCCGACCGGATGATATGGAGGCCGAACAGGCCGTTCGGTTGAGCATCGACGGACTTCTGAGTCTGGGACAGGAGAGACGACTTTCGCCGACACAATTGAGTCCTAGCAGCAGTTCGTGCGGCAGTTCGGCCATTTCGCCGGGTGGGATGCGAACGCACTACAATTATCCACCGACATCAGGTGGGGATAAACATTCTCCTACTCAGAAATATGGGACAGTTAGCATGAATGGGTCTGGGAATCGATTTGCAGGGACATCGACGTCTGCGTCATCCAGCAGTGCCCTCATGGTGGCCTATCCGATGCCATCTTCGTCGACATGCGGGCCGTCGAGCAGTCGGAGCGGGAGTTTGAACATGGAGAGGCTGTGGGCCACTGATGGACAAGCGTTGAATTTATCTGTCGGTGGATGGAGCAGACAGAACGGGGAAGTTCCAACGCCGAGCACATCATCCTCATCGATGACGCCGACTTCGACGCGGGGAGTCTTGAAGGAAGGAGGTGAAGAGGAGGAGGAAGAGCAGCCCATGATTTGTATGATTTGTGATGATAAAGCTACAGGATTGCATTATGGGATTATTACTTGTGAAGGGTAAGAGTCGGTTTTTGATTTGCTTCTTTAAGCCCCGTTAATTTTTAATGAATTTTTTTTGAGGTTTTAGCACAGGTTAAGCAATCATGTCGGATTGTTGGATGCGATATTAGTATTTAAGATATTTCGTGCATTTCGTAAAAATTAAACCACTAAAACCAAAAATTTGTTTTGCTTTTAGAGGTTTTTGAATTATTTAAAACTAACTTCGTTTTAATTTTCGAATGCACTTACTTAATAGGTGCGTTCAAAATCGTGATGAAAAGTGGCTTTAATATAAAAAATATGCTTAGAAAATAGTTTGTTCTGCTTTTATAGCATCAAAGTATGCGATGGTCAACATATGTGTTCACTCGAACGAATCCAATTGCGACAATATTAATAAATTCTTTGTTTTTTTTTGTTGTTGATTTTTTTTTATTAGTTTTTATCAATTTTTCAAATGCAAGCATCCATGTGAAGTGAGGCTGGAAGCATCTATTTTTCCATGGGGCAGCTACTTTGAACTTCAGAAGATGGTGCAATTTCTAGTTATTAAATCACTTCATGAATGCAGTTCATGATAAATTTAATATGTTTTGAACATGTAGAAATGTCGTAAAGTGGGTCGAAAAATGACCCCCACCCTCGCTCTGTAAAAAAAGCACTTTACGACGACGACTTTTCGTTAAAATGATGTCATTTCTGCATCCGTAATGCAGCGAAGTCAAAAGATTTTGAACGCATCTCGTGTTGTTTTTTCTTTTCTTTTATTTGAGTTTTGTTGTATGGTGATGAACATAAAATGAATGATTTGTGCAATTGCTTATTATTAAACATATGATTGTCTAGTTTCTCACCTTAGAGATGAGTCGTCGGCATCGTTGGCTGTCCAAGTGGTAACAAAATCTATGTTTTTACAGATGTTGGACTTATCGCCACGAAACCATTTTTTTTCAAATATCATTAATTTTTATTTTATTATTTCTTTGTTTTATATATTTTTTATTTTTATTTTTAGAATGTTTTACAATTACAAATGATGCGAGAAAAACGAGATTAAATTCTTTTACATTTTCCACCATTTTCTCGTTCTAATTTATCATTTTAAATTTAAATTTATTTTATTTCTTTATTTTTTTAATTTTTATTTTATTTTATTTTTTTTGTTTCTTAGATTTGTAGTTTGCAGTTTATTTTTGTTTCTTTATTTTTTAATATACATTTTATTTGAATATTTAAGAAAACATGATTTATTCCAATGTGTGTCCTTGCACTTAATTATTTTCAAAATCGGATAAAATCTGCTCACTTTTTTGATTATTGGATAAGAAATACTTTATGCGGTCGCACTTTTGAATAAATTTTATACTTTTGTTTTGATTCGATCATTTATCTGATTTCTCTTACAGGTGCAAAGGATTCTTCAAACGGACAGTCCAAAATAAACGTATTTACACATGTGTCGCTGATGGAAACTGTGAAATTACTAAAGCGCAAAGGAACAGGTGTCAATTTTGTCGATTTCAAAAGTGTCTGAGGCAAGGGATGGTTTTAGCAGGTACTATTATTGATTAGTGGTTGAATTGGATAAATAACAGATTTTTAACCGCCGAAATGATTTTCCAAATAAATTTAGCTGTCAGAGAAGATCGAATGCCAGGTGGCAGGAATTCAGGAGCCGTGTATAATTTATATAAAGTAAGGCTAGCTTTTTTTATTTTGTTGAATAAATGATATTTTGACTTCCGGTTATGGTTTTCAATAAAAAATGCATGCAAAATTCTATCGATTTTATCAAAAACAACAAAATGGTGTTCAAAAGATGATAACATCATGAGTGATAATGCAAAATTATAATTTTAGTCACGTTTTATTTACAATTAGGCATTTACACATGTAATAATAGAGGAAATACTGTTTTTTAATTATAGGTAAAATATAAAAAACACAAGAAAGCGCAGAAAAACGGGCTGAATAAGCAGATGACACCACCCAGTTCGTTATCTGTGAGCCCGACATTAGCTGAAAAATCGAAACTCATGCCCCAAGACGCTGTGAACGGACAAATTTTAAAGATCGCGCTCACAAACCCGAGCGAAGTGGTGCACTTACGCCAGATGCTCGAAAACGCCGTGACGAGTTCGCGCGACAGACACCTGAGCTTTGACCAAGCACATGCCCTCATCAACCAACTGGTGGACTGCGACGATCTTGAGGATATCGCCGTTTTACGAAATCTAAACGAACTACTTGACAACAAGTCGGATTTGTCGCAGAAGCTGTGCCAAATTGGTGACAGCATTGTGTACAAATTAGTCCAATGGACCAAAAGACTCCCGTTCTACAACGAATTGGCCGTCGACGTCCACACTCAGCTGCTCACTCACAAATGGCCTGAACTGCTCGTGCTCACCACGTCCGCTTATCGCGCAATGCAGAGTATTGCGCGAGTTAGCGGCGAGGGAGCGGCCGCCACCGGCAACGGGGGTGGAACTGGTGACGAGGATTCCTGTCAACCCGATTTCAATACCGAAGTTGTTCGCAAATTGGACATGCTGCAGACGTGTTTGACTTCGATGATGGGCAAACCCATAACTAAAGAGCAGTTGCGAGAGGAAGTTGGTCTTTTAGTAGAGAAGATCACTTTAGTCACTCTCATGTTTCGACGTCTGAAGTTGACAATTGAGGAATACGTGTGCCTCAAAGTGATCGCCATGCTCAATCAAGGTGAGACATTTAACATAATTTTTTTTTAATTCTTAATATTTAATCCGAATACTAAGTCGATATTTTCGCAAAAAATACAGAAAAAGGAGACAATTGTTATTTTTTCATTGTTGCAAGGACAATCTAGAGTAGACCCCCAGTTCTACCAGAACTGGAATACTGAAACTCGCATCCAACATGCGCCATTTTGAAGCTTTTTGGCGGCAAATGAATGCAATCTGGCAAAAGCACATAGTTGCCGGCAACCAGGAAGTGAAACCATTTACTCGCACACATTCATCAATCACTATCCTAGTCGTTTTTGCCTATTTATAGTTTATACTAAATTTCTATTCGTGCCAAATAATTGCATTTTATAATTAAGGAAAATTCGAAGAAACTTCTAAGGTCGAAACTATCCTTCGAATAGAGAACCTAAGTAAAGTTTTCAGTACTGTTTGGGTATCTGAAAAATTGTGGTTTCTTTTTATTTACGTAATTAAATAGGATATTTAAATTTGAAATGGGAGTAGTCGGAGACTAACCAGAATCTATTCCTGGTCGTTAGATGTTGATTCAAAATTGCATGAAAGAATCCAAGGTTAATTAGAAATTATTCAGAATTTGTCAACATGTCAACAAATTGAAATAGCAAGCAATTATAAAATTATAAACGTGTATACATTTTAAATTTAATTTAAAATTGAAATTATATCGAGGCACTGTCATTTTTAAGTTATTTTTGAAAGGTTACTTTTTGAGGTTGTTTTCACCTGTGATGTGATCGGTTGCTCAACTCTCCGGTCGTCCTCCGTGTACAGATGCGACCTACTTTTGCTTTTGCCATGAAAAACTGGGCTAGTTGCCGCCTCTTATTCTCGTCATCAGACACTAATTTTTCTAATGATAGTTATCATACTGTCAGTTTATTTCTAATCGTAAATGACATGATAAACGAATTATTTTATTTTTTTATTTATTTATTTTTTTTTTAAAAAAAGAACGATTTTTTATTTGAATAAATGAATTTTTTCTTATTTATTCCACAGACGACTTTCAAACGCACAGGGAACTCGAAGCCATTCAGGAACGATATGTTTCAGCCCTCCGTACGTACGTTGAAACTCGTTATCCGAGTCAACCAACTCGGTTGGAGGAACTTTTGGTTCGCCTTCCCGAAATCCAGTCGGCCGCCACGCTTCTTCTTCAAAGCAAAATGTTTTACGTTCCATTCCTTCTCAACAATTCGAACATACAGAGGTAGTAATATTAGCAGACGCCTGGCGTCACAACTAGAAGTCTACTGTCTACAGGTCGAAAAACAGTGGCGGTCAGCACGACAGTGGATACAAATTGGGTTCGGGTGCTGTTACTGTGGCAACCGGGTCAACTAACTCCCACGACGTAACGAAGCGAGGATGAAAGGCAAACGGAGTTGTCTGAAGGCAATGTTCATTAATTTGTGTTGTTGTGTGAAAACAAAAACAAACTGAAAGTGTTTTTTCCTTTCTTTTGTAATCATTTTTTGCTTCCTTTTATTTTTTTCTGCATATTTTTGTAAAGAAATGAAAAAGAAAAACAACAATTCCGCCATTTTTGATGCACTGACGTCATTTGTCCTCTAGATGATTTTTTTCTTGCACACAAAACAATATGAGGAGTTAAGGACAAATGGGAGTGTGGTTAGGCCTCACATTTATGAACCCCTGTATTTGATTTGACTCACGTTTGTACATATTTTTGGAGAGATAGAAATGTTTTTTTGAAGAAAACAATAGAAATTGGAAAGAAGAAATTTATAATGAATTGTACAGAGAAAAATTGGAGATATTGTTTTGATAAGCAAGTGTATAAATTTGAGAAAAAAGAAATTGATTTGTTTTTTGGAAATTTGTCTCGTCACTTAGTGTGAGAAGGAATTTTTGGAAATTTATTGGGGGAAAAATGTTATTTCCCTTCCTAGAAGGAAAACTGATTTGCATAAGTTGTCATTTTTTTTATAACGGTTTGGACTGTTTGATTTATAAAATTTTAGACTTTTTTTTGTCTTTATATATATATTATATTATATATATAAATAAATATATATAAAAAGAAATTAATATACGACTGTATTGGTATTTTACATACATTTAATTAGGAAACTTACAAAATTGGTACTTTTTTGTATTGTAAATTTATTTATTTAAAAACAATATTAAAAGTTTATTATTGATTGCTATGTTACAATGAAATTGTTACACATTTTTTAAAATAATTAAAGTGATGATGAATAAAATACATCAGGGCATAACCATGCTTTTATTTGATAACATTTTTTTGCTTTAATATACACTAAATTTATATGACAAACATCCGTGATCATGGCCAATTTTAAATTTTTTTTATACAATCCTTTGTTATCGTTCATACAGTCGTTAAAAATCAAACTATTTTGGTCTGTCCCGTTTCACATTTCCAATGATAAAGTGACATGGTTTGCTCTCTATTCATGAAGGATAATGTGGCCTTGGCTGTGATGTTTTTATATATTAAAACTTAAAAGTGAAAAAAAATATTAAGAAAAAAAAATCAGAAAAGAAATAGGCCTACATCTGTAACAATATGTTTTACAATTTTTGTTTTTAAAAAATAGATGAAGATAGGGATGTGAAGCGATTGAAATGGAAAGGATTAAATAAAAAAAATAGTGTACAAGCTGAAACAACTGTCTGAATTTCTCTCTCTCAAAAAGAAAAATAAAATAAGAGTCTTTTGCTTGGGTCATAAAAAAAATTTCGCTTCAACATTTTTTGCTTTTGTGGAAAAAATTGACAACTGCCAAATAAAAGTATTGTTTTTAAAGTGGATTTTTGTTGATGTGTTTTCTTTTTATTTATTATTTGGAAATCAAATCAAATTGATTTGAAAATTGTCAGTTTCAAACAAAAGTTGATTTACCTACAATCAAATTTCAAATTTCAAGGAGTTTTTTAAAGATCTTGTAAACTTAGATGTAAATTTTTCAAAAAATCCTGTTTGTAAACGACCATATAGACGTCACAAGGACGAAATGGACGAAGACGAAGGTCATGACACAAGCGACTTCCTTGAAGTTGTGATTCACCTTAAGGTACGGTTTTTGAATCAAGGTTTTTATCCGCAATACAGGAATTTAAAGAATACTGTTTATGATGACTCGAGCTCGAGCAAGTTTTACAAAAACTTCATGACCTACTTTTGATTATATTTGGAACATTTTTTAATTGATAAAAATGTTTATTCGTATTTTTTTTTGGACAAACACGGATAAGTTTAGGTTACCATCCAAAGTTAAAATCATTTCGTAATTAAAGAGCAAGTGTCAACAAAGTTCTTGATCACTTCAGTTCATCGCTTATCATTGCAAATAAGCAGTCTATAACGTCATGGAAATGGGTTATTGTATGAAATCGATATCTATAAAAGAGTTTGTTGATATTTTGCTTTAGTCAGAATAATATTGGATCAATGATAATATTTTTTTCTGATACGTTTTATCACAAGTTTACTACGGCACCAGTTGAATGAATAATCGGCTGGAACTTTTTTTTTCTTTTTTCTTTTAAGTTAAATATTTTTTGTTAAATTTTGTTTAATATTTTGACCAAAAAAAATTAAAACGCATTGAGTCATGAATGTTAAGGAATTTTCTGCCCTTGGCCCTGGCAAGTCAATGACAGAAAACAGTCAGTTACCCTTGAAATCTTTTCTGACCCATATTCTAGGGTACGAAGGAAGAAAAAACGGTGATAAAAAATAGGTTTGTGGGGGTCTTAGTCCTTGGTGTGTTTTTCCTGGTTCAGATCAAAGACCCTAGGCCAATGGCCAACATTTCCTGCGAGCTTCATAACAACATATGTGATGCAGAAATGGTAAACGCTAAATTAAAAGTATAATTACAGGTATTTTTTTTCTTCAGTTTATTTATTATTTGTTTAATTTTTAATATTATTTATAATTTAGATTATAACGAAAAGTTTAATTTAATTTGTAAGTTAATTTTGATTTTTATAATGAGATTATTTTTGTTACAGAAGAGTAATTATTTGGTAATTATGTTGCATAAGTTTATTTATGTTGGTCTAATTCGATTTTTTATTATTTTATAATGATCTTTATTTTTAAAAAAATTAATTTAATTTTTATAGTAGAAAATGAGTATTTTGTGCAGTTAATAATGGCTACGTAATGAATCATATGAGACGTGTAAATCAGATGATTGAGGGGTGTAACCAAGAAGAATAGGTCGAGTTCTGCTCGATTGGTCAAAAAATTGCCAGAAAAAATATCATGTATGGGTGAAAGTGGAAATAACCTGACCTGGATTCTTCCTGTCTGTTTTTTTTTTTTTCTCTTCTTTTTTTATACTTCTGACAAATAGAAAAATAGAGTATTACACCACTACAAGGCACATATTTCCATCAACCCCTTATTTTGTGTAAATTTGACCTAAAATATAGTCAAGAATGTTCTTAGAATTTTTTATTTCAAAATTTATATTTTGAAAAACAACTAACTTCGCAATCCAACTTTAACAAATGTAAATTTATTTCAAAAGAAACAGTTTGTAACAAACATGTAACAGATAAAATTAACTTCAAAACAACTTCAAATGACCTAAAATTTGTACTTTGTATACGGCAACAAAAAAATAAAAGAAGGCAGTGAAATTAAAAGTGCATTAAGAATTAGGGTTAAATTTATATACGTACGTATATATATAACGTTTACGTGGAGGAAGGAAGAAAATAGTTGAATAATTGCAGTACAAGGTGAATAACATTCAATGGAATGTTACACAAGGATATTAATGCCTTTCTGATTTATTACAATAATTGTATCTTGTCATCGTTATATTACGGGAATAAACAACAATAGCAATTTATTTTTTTAAAAAAAATAATCTCAACAAACTACTGCAACAAAAAAATAAAAATAAAAATAAAAAACAGATAATTACAATTCAAAAGACGAGCACATCAAAGTGACTCACTTTGACACACTTAATGCTGTAATTAACCTCTAAATATAAAAATAAAAGTGTCAAGTGAGAAAAATTTCACAATCAGTAAAAATTCTAAATGTAAATTAAGACATGATTTTTTTTCTATTTGTAAAAAAATGCAATGAGGAAATAGAGAAACTTATAATAGCATGTTTTTCTCGAGATGAGTGTGAGTGACCTACTTGGTCCCGCCAGGTAGGGAAGGATGGAGAAAGGGTGGAGAAAAACGAGGTCACTTGCAACCAAGTGAAAGTTAATTCCCTTAGGCTGTGGATAACCTGACTCAAGGAACCAATGCAGGTTACTGTTATTCCCACCTCAAAAGGCCTCAATTGTTTGAAGTTGAGTACAGAAAACAGTCAAATGTCAAAGGTAAATCGAGATAATAAAAGGAAATGAGGAATTTGCATGATGATGTACTCTGCCGAGTAGTTTGTCTGAAACGTAAACAAGTAAATAAATAAGTTATTTTGTTTACATGCAGTGTGGTTCGAAATAAGTTGTGTTTTTCTATTTTATCATAATAACTAGGCAATTTCTTAATAAAAATAAATCAATATTATTGATTCAAGTGTTATCATTTAAAGTACATTATTTGAATGCATTTAATTATAAAGAAGAAAAATAGTACCGTATCGACTTTAAATCGAGTTCAAATATTTATTGCTTTTTTTTTTTTAATTAAGCAAGAATGATATTTTTTTCTATACAACAGTGCAATGAAACTTCGCTTAACCTAGAAATGTTTAACTAGAGATCATTAACTTTATTTTTTTAAAAAAATGATTGAAAATACTTAAATTGTGATAATAAAATAACGTTTCCATTAAAAATAATTTTTAATTAATAATTTTTGCTTTGAGAAGATGATAGAAACCAAAAAACAAAACAAAAAAATAGATTATTGATTTATAATTTTTGTTTTTTAAATCAATATTTTTTCACTCCTATTTCCCGTGGGAAATATATGTAAATGAGAAAGGTGGAGTATTGTATAAAAGACAAGTTGGTTTCTGACACACATCTCTTGTAGTTGACGAGGGAGGGCGGCTTGGCTGCAGCAGCATACAGCAAAGAGAGTGCACTGCGCGCGGGTTCAACGGCCTCAAGTGACCGAGTTTCGAGGCAGTAGGAGGAGCTTGCTTTGAGGGAGAGCAGCCAACTAACGGGAAAACACCCACCACCTTTGTTCAACGTCATATCCTACCTAATGTTTTGGTTGATAAAGGGAAATTGACGTTTCTTAATAATAAATAACACGCCTACCTTTTTTTGCATTGAAAATAGTCAATAAAACTGGCATTGCACAGTGGTGTATTATGAATTTTGTCTATAAATAAATTCTAAAAAAAAATCAGTTAAATATAGCATTAAAAGTCGTATTTATAGGAAATACAAGTTTTATTTTATTTCCCGGAAATGAGGTAATAATTCTACTAGAAAACCGTGTAATTGAACATAGAATTTAATGTTTTTGAATATTTCGTCATTAAATATACGACGTAGGCCTAATTTCTGTAGATGAAAACAACTGTATCCTTTGCTTATAAATGAGCATGGCAACATACTGAATATTATTTATTGTCTTTATTGTCTCTGATAAAAGTTTTAGTTCACAAGGCCAGCGACTTTTGAAAAACCAGTTTCTCTTTATTTGCTTCTCAAGTCTATCTTCCAAATATTTCAAAGGGTTTTTATTTTGTTATCAAGCAAGCAGAAGAGTTAGCATTTAGCAGCTGGCCTGCCATTTAAAAAAGTTATTGACCCTAGAATGAAGGGTGGACTCAAAGGGGTAACCAAGATGGACTCAGCTTATTTTATTTGCCCTACTTTTTTATAGATTTTTATTGAAAATGAAATGAAAGTGAATTGAGGTTGTTAACCCTTAAAAATATATCAAAAGTTATTTAGACTTTGAACTTTAGAACAGCAAAAAGAAAAGAAAAAAATTGTTTTTATTTTCTAAAAAAAAAAGAAGAAATTATTGAATCAATTTTTCGTAATTTGAATTTTTATTTTAGAATTTTTTTATAAACAAATTGACTGTGAGTTCTGAGATATGTATTGGGGATTTAAGCTTCAAAGGCTTAAAAATATCTCAACTAAACTTGCCAAACAATGGAAAAAGTTATGAAAAGGATTTTTTTTTTTACAATGGACTTTAGTAAAGGTTTTAGCATAATGCAAAGTTTTGAGGAGAATAAATAGAGCTTTATGCCGGTTTTAAGTCTCATTTTGTCCCCTACCCTTTCCCCCGTAATGGCTTCGTCTCTTCTCCAGACAGGGTTCCCCTCTTGCGCGGTATTGAACGGCCTTGGTTCAAGGTGCCTGTGCATTGATCACAGCCCGCTCTGCCGTTGCCATTTAGCGGTCGTTCACCCCAATATGGCGGCTGCATATCTTTTCAGCTGATGATTTTAAATTTTTCGGAAAAAAATGTAAAATTATTTTTTAACAGTTTATTTTAAAAGTTTTAAAAAAACACCTGAACTTGAAAGAAATCACTAAATAATATTTTAGAATATTGTGTTTAAAATGTATAAGCAACGAGAAAAACAAAAAAATAATTTTTTTTATTATTTTTAAAGTTTTGCCTTTTTAAATTTTGTAAAGTGATTAGTATGGTATTTTTATATTTTAATATATTAAAATTTGAGCGCTGTTGAAATACGAGATGTGTTAATGTAAGATTTCAATAATAGAGGACAGCACTAATCTGGTTTAAAAAAATGGCAGCATTCATGGCGCTAAACGAAAGAAAATTTGTTGCTATTGAACATCCTACAATAGTGGGAGATGCTAACAAATTACTAAATACATTAGGTGGAATTGACAAAATATCTTCAGTAAGAATTAATAATCTCTAAACATTGAAATTCTAAAATAATTTATGAAATGACTGTAAAGATTTAAATTTACAAATATTGATTTTTAATGCTGTTATTATTTATTTCAGACATATGCGAACCCATCACATCGTCTAGAATTATATTTTAGACCAAAAGATCCATATTGCAAACCAGTATTTGGAGACAGACAAAACACGACAAATTTGCTTTTAAAAGTTAAACGAAAGAAAGCATCTGATGGAAAAGTAGAATTAACTAGCGAAATATTAGGTGTAGTTGGAACCACGTACAAATTTCAAAGTAAATAATCCAACATAATTTAAGTGTGTTTATAAATTAATTGTACTTAAACAACAGGTATGGTCGATTTTCAAATATTGCCAATGGAAAGAGAAAGTGGTTCATACAAGCCCATAAATGACGAATTATTACCAAAAATAATGGAAAAGTCCAATTGGGTAAAAGAAGAATCACCGCTGTTTATTCTGCCTCCTGTTTTTGCACGTTTGGATAATCCTGGTGATTATCTATTCGGAAAAGATCCGACTCGCCGAAACGCTAATTCAGATATGAAGTTGGTCTCTCAATGTTGTAAGCTTAAAAATCGATGGTTATTGTGATTTATTAATCATTTTAGTTTTTATTTTAGTAAGATATCGACGTATGTTACATGCAAAAAATATTTCTTTTGAGGATTCTGAAATTCCAACCAATCCACTTGAGGGAGCAATTGCCCAGTTTGTGGCCAAAGGATGTGCTGAAGAAATTTTAGAAGAAGCAAGACAGGTTGGTGTTGCGGGTTTCGAATTTTTTTATTTATAAATGATATTAATTTTTATTTTTATTATAGTTATTTGCAAATCGACCGATTTGGCATAGAAGTGGTGTACTTGCCGAACTCAAAGTGAACAAAGAAAAAATTAAACTCGTTCTTCCAGTTGTTGCTTATACTTTTTTGTCGGGTCCATGGAGGGGTTTATGGGTGTGCCTTGGTTTTGATCCTCGACAAGATGCATCTTCAAAAATATATCAAATTTTAGATTTCCGTGTACGACAAAGTAAGTTTTAATTTTTATGTAGCATAGGGGTCGCAAGGCGTTTTTTTTAAGCAGTTTTGTTTTTGTTTCATCAACCCACAAACTTTTGTCATATTTGGCTTTTTTTAATGAAAAAAATGAAATTTTTATTGGTTTCAGTTAAAAATTCAGTTTTTTGGGTGAAAATTGAAATTAGAAAATTGAAATTTTTTCTTATTTAGTCACCGACCGTATAAATTCTACTATTTTCCATGTTCTGCATTATAAAAATTTAATCTGGCAATCCTACAAAATGGAATTATATACTTTATTAACTAAATGTTGTGCTTTTATTTTTAAAGCTATTGCGCGAAACATTCCAATTCAATCCAAACGAAGTTCATGCGGTTACATTCTACCAAATAAAATTAGCCAATCTATCGGTCGAATACCACTAATTCGAGATGACTTAACAGAAGCGGGTAGCAGTAACAAGGATTCTAGGTCTGAAATGGTAAATAACCTTTTAAAATAAATATTTTTCTTTTACATTAATAACTTTTATCCACAGGAATTATCACACAAGTTTAATCCAACCGTCTGCCCACCAGTTCGGCAGCTGTTTTACCAATTCTGCGACATAGAGGTGCCTGAAGTGCATCATTTGCTGTCACAATGCCCGCCACAGCCCACATGCCACGAGAAGTTTGGTTGGCTAGACATCAAAACTTACGAGGAATGTAGGAACATTTTGGCAACAATTGTACAAACACTTTGTAAAGAAACGGAAAAAGGTAAACAAAAAATAAATTTTTATTCAAACACAATGTATGACATTTTCAACGTTACATTTACAGAACCAGAAGATGACGCCGTTGATGACGGGAACACAATGGATATAAATTAATGTTTAATTTCGTATTCAGATTGGTGGCTTTTGTTGTGGCGTCACTCTATCCTTCTTTAATACAGTAATTAAGTTTTGCGATTTTTCTAAAGTCTAAGGAAAAGTTCAAGTATAAATATTATTTCATAAAATGAATTTATTAAAATTTACTTTGGCATAAGTAAGCTCAGTGTCGGTTATTGTTTTATCAACTTCGACTCTAGCAGCTAATTTCTTAGCCAATGATTCATTAAGCAAAGCGAGCGAGTCGCTGTGGTTTCGAATTTCAATCATTATGTTTCTTATTTTCTCTTCGTCTGAAGCTATTTGACGATTGAAATCGTGTCGCAGACTACGTAGTTCCTCTAAACCTTGGAAATTAAAGTACAGGCAGGAGTGTTATGGACATTCTTAAGGTTATTTTGATCTTACGTTTCACCAAATCTTTGTTGTAACCTTGTAGTGATATTCCGTGTTGAGTCATTGCATTCTACACAGCAAATTGTTTCTGCAAATTTTTCCACAAGGCCAAAGAAAAAAACAAAATGCTGCCATCTTTTGATTTTTATTCATACTTTAGGAAATTTCAAACAATCTAATTAATCTTTTAATTGGTGTAGAAAGTCATGTGATATGAAATCAGCTTTCTGATTCGCCTAATTTAAAATAACTATACATAACTGCTGAAATCACAGAATAAGATTTTGTTGTGATCAATAGATGGATATGTGGTAATTGTCGTACATGATCGAATAAACGATTTTATTTTAAATTTACATAACATATTTTTTTGTAATAGGCGTCGTAAGGAAACTCGTGTAGAAAGTCAAGACGATTTTGAAGCATTGGCTAACGTATATTTTTCTCAATCTCAAGAGATTAATGCTAAAAAAAATGATCGAATGGACTCGGATGATGTAAATATTTTATATTCAAATATGTTTATAAGTAAAATAAAAATATTGAAATCTTAAGGTACAACATCAGAAGTACAAAACTTGGTTCAAGGAGAAAACGTGGGAAAAATTGAATGTAAGACAAGGATCTAACAAAATGTCTCCCTGCAGTAGTACAGGCCCTAAAGACTCAGCAAAAGATTTCAGCCGTGGTGAACCTCCAGAAGGGTAAAACTAATAAATATTGAAGTAATTAATAGCTTGCGGTATATTTGTGTTTTGTTTATTTGAGATAGCAATTCGATTTTTACGAAATATTTCGTTGAAAAAATAATTGGAATGACAACAAGATTTTCGGACCTCGAGAAGAGATTTGGAAATATCGAGAGCACTTTAAACATTAAATTAGACAAAATGGAGAAAATATTAATTTGTGGACAAGAGATTGTCGACAGAAGAATGTTGGAAATCGAATCGACGTTAACCCAGAAAATAATTCAAGAAATAGAAACGGCGGTAACGCAGAAAATTATTGAAGAAATTGATGGCAAACTAAGGAAAAGTATTGTTTTTAGTATTCACTAATGACTTATTTAATTTCTAATTTTATTACTATTTTTAGTGTATGAAAGTCTTCATAAACGACAAAAAAAATGTATTGACAAGCAAAATGCATTGAATGAGAAATTAAATGAAAACTCAGAAAATAACAACATGGATAACAAATTACAGCGACTAGAATCCTCCATCAAAACATTGCTTGAAAATATTACTGCAAGTTTTCTTAAGTTAAAATTTGTCTTTATTTATTTTGAAATTTAATATTTTAGGGTGAAATTCATAAGTTGTCATTGGCTGAAAAATTCCAACGTCATATGGAGTTTGAACCCAAAAAGATAATTCCTCAAAATTCCGTCGTAAATCTGAAACCACAAAATCAGGTACTGTTGAATCAGTTTTCTCATCTGCCATCTCCTGCTGTATCAGTATGTGAAATTATATCTAATCGAACGTTTAAGAAACCACAATTGCCTACTAGAAAACGATCTAATCCAATGCAACCAGTCTTAAAACGACACCTTTATTAATTCTTAAAATTATTTGCGCTCTTTACCTTGCCTCAAAGGAAATTATACAATTTTGATGCAATACTAATTACTAACTAATGCTTTGTTGTTTTACCATATACTCATTTTTCACGTTTTTTATTCCTCTTGTATTTTATTCATTAAACATTAACTATTTTGTACAATAATTGAATAATGTTCTAAAATCTGCAGTGGTTGTTTCACCGGAATGTGATATGGTAATTTTTTATTGCATACAAAAAATATCAATATTTTTTAACAGAAATAGATCGCACAAAGAAATCAAATTAATTTTTTGATGAACAATATTTGATTTTTTGTTTTATTCTAGAAACTTGGGTTTTGAATAGAATAAAAACCGTTAAATATTACATATACACCGTATTGGACATATAAGATTATGGACTTTGACGGAAAATTACATTAAGTATGTGTAGCTGGTGCTGAAGGGTCTAGAAATTTCGGAAGATTTTCTGGATTATGCGGTAGATGTGATGATATTGCAGGAATTGAAAAATTATAAGACGCAGAAGGATTATTCTGAGAAGTAAAATTTGCTGGAGGAGGATTCTGTGTAGTAAAATTTGCTGGAGGAGGATTCTGTGTAGTAAAAGCTGGTGTAAAGGGCAGTGAAAGATACGGACTATATTCGCTGTAGGGCTGCGTGTAAAAAGCAGGATTTGGGGGTTTTATTATAGGGTTCGGTTGTGTTGGTGGGGGATAGAATAGTGGTGGTAATTGTATTGGTGGTGCAGAATTCGAGGATGTCGGAATATTCATTGGTGGTTGTAGATTTGACGAGTATACTGTGTACGCTGGATGCAAATTTCTGCCGTCAATAGTAGGAATTTGTGAATATTGATTAGGTTGCATGATTTCCGGTTGATTAGTTGTTATTGACACCTGCAAGTTAGAAATTATTTGTTGCGATGAAACAGTGAGCTTCGCTGCATGTCTATTGATGTATTTTAGAGCAGTTTTTACCTGAGTGTTGAGATTTCTGATTTGTTGTTTGAAAGAGTACACATAAACGTAAAAAAACGACTGAAATGTGAAACTTGTTATTAAATGTATTAAGTTTAAATATATTCTTAATTACCAATAAAATGATGCCAAAGAACAGAAAAATTTGTTCTATGATTGATAGAATCTATAATTTTACAGGTTATTACTTATTAGTAAACGAATAGATTGACACATCTCAAATTTAGTGGGAAAAGAAGTTTTCAATTAAATTCATGGCATTGCCTTTAAGTATGACATAATTAACGTGTCATATATGACATAATGTTATTATTAAGTTTAATCCCATATTTGAAACATTATGCATTAAATTTAAGATGGCTAGAGTAATTGAATTGCTAATTATTTTTACTTCTTGACTGAAACCGTGGATGATCAAGCGAATCATGAAATATAATATGGCAAATGCAGATACTGTGAGCCATGGCCATGTGTAACGATGGTTTTTCTTTAAGTACGGTACATATTTAAAAATAAAAGTTAGGCTTTAAATTGGAATTTAATACAGCGTTTAAAACTAGTAATTTAGTTTTAATTGTTCATACTTACACAATTTAAATAGTACACTTACTTTATGGACACCCATAAAAAGGCCAATGGATGTCAGTAAAAATAACACTGAAAAGGCCATATATGATGCTCCCATTTCGTACATACCTTATGCAAATATAAAATAATAACTTTTTACATACCTTATTATTATTACATACCTTATATTAACTTCATTTGGTATATATATACCACCGAATCTGATTGGCTAATAAATGTGTGGAGCAGTATCTCAGCCATCTGATTGGCTGATGAATGTGTGTGTGTGTATGTGAATGCAAAATTATAGAAATTGCAAATAGCGCCCAAATTGTGTTTTTGCCAAAATATCACTTCAAAAAATAAAGTTGCACTATATGCCATGTTATTTACATAGAAAGAAAGCCCATTTCCAGCTGATTAAAACCGCTATGTTTATTTTTTAAAGAAATTGTCAAAAAGTAGTTTAAATTGCGATCGAATGTTTCACCGCATGGTGAAATACGCGTGGTTTGTACGGAAGCCCCAGGGGTCGGCGTATTCGAATAAATGTATAATTTTTTTAAAAATTTTTTCAAAATATTTTGGGAAAAAAAGGTATGTGGCATTGCAAGACTTTGATTAAAAATTGCCACATACCTTTTTTTCCCAAAATATTAAAACAAAAATTTGAAAAAAAATTATTTTTTTCCTTTTCAGAGCATTTTGGAAAAAAAAATTATTTTTTTCTTTTCAGAGTATTTTGGCAAAAAAAAATTATTTTATCCTTTTCAAAGCATTTTTGAAGAAAAAAAATTATTTTATACTTTTCAGAGCATTTTTAAAGAAAAAAATTATTTTATACTTTTCAGAGCATTTGTGCTAATAGAAGATATGTTTTTAAAAATAATATTTTTATTTAATTATTATTTATTATTACATACCTTCACTTGGGTTCTATTTATATGTCTCCTTTTTAACCTAATGTGATTGGCTAATAAATGTGTGAAGGCCTATCCCAGCAATCTGATTGGGTGCTGAATGTGTGTGTGTGTGTGAATGTAGAATTATAGAACTTGCAAATAGCGTCCAAATTGTGTTTTTACCAAAATTCCACTTTAAAAAAAATTGCAGTATATGCCATGTTATTTATATGGAAAGAAAGCCCTTTTCAAGCTGGTTAAAACCCCTATATTTATTTTTTTAAGAAGTTGTCAAAAAGTACTTTAAATTGCGATCGAATGTTTCGGCCGCATGGTGAAATACGTGTGGTTTGTACGGAAGCCCCCAGGGATCAGCGTATTCGATAATAAATTGTCAAATAACTCAAATTTTAAAAACTGTTGTAGAGAAATTTGAAGGACTTGAAATGTAACATTTATTTAGAAAACAAACAATAGAATTGTTTTTAAAAAGAATTTTCTAAAAATAATCAAATTAACATTTTATTATTCATTCATCATCCATATTTACTGCAGCTTATGAAAGGACCTGTTTTTAGATATTACATGAAAGCACTGTTATCCAGGCTTTGTCATGGGATTTAGTTGAAACTTTGATTTCTGATTTCATGGTTTTTAATGAAATCCATTGGCTTTATAAAATTAGCCAAATGGTATTTCATTGAAACTAAGATTTCTGTTTAAGCAATGATTTATTTATTGTTGTTTGGTGATAGAAATCCATAGAAATTGTACAGATTTCTATTTTGTTATGTGTTTTCAGTAGTGTTTTTGTTAATTTTAGCAGAAGGTATGTTAGTGGTTTTTTTTTAGTTTTTTTCTTAGTTTCAAATCTAAAAAAGCAAAAAATAATTAAATAAAAAATATTATTTTTTAAAAAACATACCTTCTATTAACATAAAAACTATGAAAAGGATAAAATAATTTTTTTTTGAAAAATGCTCTGAAAAGAAAAAAATAATATTTTTTCAATTTTTTTTAATATTTTGGGGAAAAAAAGGTATGTGGCATTGCAAGACTTTGATTAAGAAATGCCACATACCTTATTTTCCCAAAATATTAAAAAAAAAAATTTTGAAAAATATTATTTTTCTTCTTTTTCAGAGCATTTTTGGAAAAAAAAAATTATTTTCTCCTTTTTCAGAGCATTTATGTTAATAGAAGGTATGTTTTTTAAAAAATAATATTTTTTATTTAATTATAAGTCGACATAAATCTTGTCATAATACATCCTAAACTCTATCCAACAATTCATGCACAAAACAAAGAGGTGAACTTTTTTGCATTGTACTGAAAGTATATATTGTGGTATTTTATTTTAATCCTCTAGTTGAGCTAAATTGAAAAATCATTGTTTCCTAGCTAAAAAATGCGCGTAACAATACAAAAACTCAAAGGTAAATAATTTTTAAAAATATTTTACAAGCGTTTTCATTTGTTAACAATGGCATGCACATTTTTAGACTACAAAGCTAGGATTTTTGGACTCAGATCAACTAGAGAATTAGAGAGAGAGAGAGAGAAAATTAGGTTTATAGACGCAAACGGTGACTTAGGCCCATACACGTCTAAAATCTGACAAAAGTGAATCTGACATATGAAAACTGACAATATGAAACTTGACATACTAAATCCAACAAAATAAAACTGACAATATGAAACTTGACATACTAAATCCAACAAATAAAACTGACAATATGAAACTTGACATACTAAATCCAACAAAATAAAACTGACACACTACATCTGACAAAAAAAAACTGCCATACCAAAACTGACATATCAAAACCGACATAATGAAACAGGCATACTGACTATGACAAAATGAAACCAGTATATTAGCCAGACAAAATAAGAAAAAAAGTTACAAACTGGAATAGACATACCGACATCAACATGCAACTGACTTCCACGCACTACAAACCCTGGCATACCAACCCCGTCGTTCCAACCTGGCGTTTCAACTCCGGCGTACTGACCCTGGTGCATCCAGCCGGCCAGACGTATCGATCCAGGCGTACTGATCTGGGCGTACCGATCCGGGCATATCAATTCGGACATACCAATCTGGGCATACTGATCCAGGCGTACTGATCCGGGCTAACCCACTACTGACCTAGTACACACATTGGTTTATTCAAACTGCAACTGGCATGCTGACCCTGGCATACAACTGTTCTCTTCGCACCACTGACCTCTTTGCACTACCGAGCGGCATATTAACTCCAGTGTAGTGACTCCAGCGTACCAACCCCGGCGTACGAAACCGGCGTTCCAACCCCGGCGTACTGACCCTGTCAAATCTGGCAGGCCAGGCGTACTGATCCGGACGTACTAGCCCGGGCTTACTAATCCTGACATAATAACCCGGGCCTACCAATCCGGACAAACTACCGACCCCGGTGTACTGATTCTAATCCACTACCAATTCCGCCTGGAAAACCCTAACAAAAATAGGGACAAAAGACACAGTAGGAAAAGAGGAGCAAGAAAGAGAAGAAGAGACAAATAACCAGAGGACTCATTAGCACCACAGCAGCGGCAAAAGAAAGTGCTACAGCAGAGTGCCCAGGGGAGATCACGAGGAGGCTGGGCTTAGAAGTTTTTTCCCCCACTAGAGGATTAAAATAAGATACTACATTGCATACTTTCAGTACAATGCATAGGCCGTTAACCAATGGGAGTTTCATGCACGAATTGTTAGATAGAGTTTATTCAAAAACACTTGCAACATCACGTTTTATCGTCTACTAGATGGGCATTAAAAAAACTTAAAGTAGTTGCTTGCAAGTTAAATAGAAAGAAAATTCTTTATGATGAGACTAATAAACTGGACTTTTTTATTTTTAATGTTCAAATCAGCTGCAAAATGCGATCCCCGCTGTGTGAGTGTAACCTTGACTGCAGAACACAGTAACAATCCACACTAAGATCACAATTAGAGATAGTGGAGTAACTTTGGAACATTTTTTGTAGTGTAAATTCGATACAATTTATTGATCTTTTGGAAGCAAATAATGTTCTTTTGCTGTTTGTTCAATACCATAAGTCAAATTAAATTTAAAATGTACCGGTACTTACATTTATAGTAACTGTTCTTGTAATATATGTATCCATAGGCTGAATAGTAGTTGTTTTGCAAGTGCCACAATCCAATTCCAAACATTGGACATGACAACAACTGAAAATAAACAGAAACTAATTCACACAAGCATTTTTGTTTTGTTATAAAATATATGTAATTACACTTACTATTGTATAAACTGCAGCAACTCGGGCTCCTGTGGCTAATTCGTAATTAAGAAATGATTTCACACACATTATGATTGCAGTTGAAGTAAGTAAGTGGGTAACAGTCGTTTTAGTAACCTTGATACTATAAAATAAACGAAATAATGTCATGACAACAGCCTTGCGTGCTAACATGTGACTTTATTTTTTTTGTGCTTAGGGATAAAATGAGGAAAGTAATTTAGCGGAAATACGAAAAGTAACACGACTAATTATTCTGACTATATATACTGTACAGATAGATTACTTACTACCATAGTCCTTTGGTAGAAGACTATGCTTACTACAAATGTACAAATAAAAAAATTGTGTTTGTTTATGTTTATAAACGATGAATAGTTTTGAGCAGTTGGTTTTGGTTACTTAAGACTAGGGATGCACCGGATATCCGGATTCGGATTCGGTATCCGGTAATCCAGCTGAAAATAAAAATATTCGGTATTCGGATATTTGGAAATTTCAATGTTCTGATTCCTAATATCCGGTTCAGAATTGTTCAAAATTTCGACCGAATACCGAATTGGCAAATTTTGCCTAAAAAAAAAAAAATAATAAAAATAAATTTAAAAAAAAANANANANATANATATATATATATATATATATATATATATATATATATATATATATATATATATATATATATATATATATATATATATATATATATATATA
>JH431781.1:398672-428790 GCA_000239455.1 Strigamia maritima
TTTTGAGATCCGGTGTAAATCCGGTGTTCGGAATTTTCAGATGAAATAGTCCGGTATTTGACCGGTATTCGGAATTTAAATAAATTCAAAATTCGGTGAAATTCGGCATCCGGAATCCGGTGATTTTTGGATCCGGTGCATCCCTACTTAAGACCTAAAATATAACTTTACATTTAATCTGTAAAGAGTACTGTAAGCAGTTAAAGCTAAATTGGAGAGAAAGCTTTCGTTTGTGTCCTACAAATTCATACATTAAATTATCGATTTTATTTAAATTATGCATGATGTGCATTTATTAACATTCATATAAACATTTACGGGCAAATTTACTGTCCTAGCTTTTATGTATAAAAAGTCAAGCGACTTTTGGAATTTTATTCCTAAATGTTGATAATATCACCATTCTCCTACGTATAAATAAGTGAACATGAAATTCTATTTGTATTTCTATATAATTTTAATGATGTTTATTAAGAATAACGTCTGTAAAAGCATATGTATGGTTTTGTTGACAGTTTTTACGTTGTAAAGGTAGCCGACATTAGAAGTACAATTTATTGATTTATATTTTAACATTGGTAAAGCATATGCTCATGCGCAGATTCCCTTTTTCTTGATTGACAAAAACAAGAAAAAACTGCTTTAAAAAAATATGCTGAAAAAACTTCCTCTGAGAGTTTTTTGGACGTTACTGTATTTAATATTGGATCTTAAATGATGTCCATTTAATGTTCTCTGTAATAGAGATGAACATGCTTGAGTAAAAAACACTTAATAAAATGACACAAAAACAATGTTAACCTGAATATAATCAGCTTCTAACAGATGTTGTCTATACTCTAACACAATTATGAATAAAAGATCTGAAGCATGAAATTATAATTACGTACCCAAGATTTTAATTATTTAAGTCAGTAGAGGATTTGCACAAACGTATCAACGTAGATAAGTTGATACTTGATTGTTAAAAAATATAGATCAACGCAACAATTAAAATGTTGTTAATTAATTGTTGTGTTGATCTATACGTTTTAACAATCAAGTATAAACTTATCTACGTATGAAACGTACGTTCTTACCCCTATTGAATACCCCTATTAGAGGATTTGCGCAACTGACAAACGTATCAACGTCTGTCAGTTGCGAAAATCCTCTAATAGGGTATTCACGATGAGCACTATTCTCACTATTAGCACTATTTGAAAGTGATGTCACTACCTAGTTTTAGCATGCGTTTTACCATGTACTTTTATCATGTACTTTTTACCATGATAGTACATGTAGTAACAGCACACTTTTAAATAATGCTCACCGTGATACCTTTATTTCGTTACTCTATTACCATAATAGAAAGTAAAATTAAACTAACAACGCATTCTACGGTTACTAGCATCTGGAATTTAATAGTTTATAGTTTTCTAAATATATCTCTCCAAAATGTTTATACTACCGGTACTTCATTTGTTACTTTTCCTAAAATTCATTATAGCAAGATAATATGCAGTTACTAACGAAAACATTAAGACCCATGGTGCCATGTACAGTACTGTGGGTTTTTTTTAAAAAACTTACTTTAGAAATTCCTATTAAAAGGCAGATGGATGGATCCAGCTAAACACATGACAGCACTCACAATATATACTGCACCTATTTGGATGGTTTTGAGGCTTGGACCATTGTTGCACCCAATTTCCTTAATCGCGCCCCGATTTTGCCGTTCCTTAAATGTTTTTGCCTCGCACGGCACT
Source organism: Strigamia maritima (assembly GCA_000239455.1). Taxonomy (NCBI): domain Eukaryota; kingdom Metazoa; phylum Arthropoda; class Chilopoda; order Geophilomorpha; family Linotaeniidae; genus Strigamia; species Strigamia maritima. The sequence continues at coordinate 400,421 of JH431781.1, forward strand.
GCTTGTCAAACAACCAACACCTCACGGTCATCCTTGCTGAATAAGTAAAGGCTTATAGAGATAATTTGTTGACTCAAGACCACCATTTTTGAGCTAACGCTTTAAAGGGTTTACAATATCAGATATTTTATAGCTGAATAATTTTTGCCATCTTTTAAAATGATTTTTATTTATTTTTAAAAGTTTTCAGAACACCGGTTATTTTGTATCCCGAAAAACTTATTTGAGCTTGGTGAGAGATATTACAGAGTTTGCAGCAGGTACTTTTCCCTTATAATTATAACTTTTTTTACGATTAGAAATAGTAGGAGGGTTCGAAAATGATTTTGCACTGAACGACCATTGCAACTGATAGTGTAAATGTCAAGTTGCACGACTGACTTTTCGAGTTAAAATGTTGCATATGCATTTACACTGGAATTTACACTGGAATTTACACTGGAATTTACACATAATTCACACAAATATGGCTGCCGTAATAAACAAACAAGCTGTACGGAGCAGTTATTTTTCAGCAAGCACATCATTCTTGCCTGCTTTTCTTTTACAAAAAAAGTAACATTAGATAGTAACAATTAGTAATAAATAGTAACAATAGTAACAATTTTGAGAATCATGCACATTGTTACTACTTACATTCGAAGCGAGGATTCAAGATGGCGGCAAATACAACACTTTAAACGTCAAATTCCGTTGCACGTGCATTTGCACGACGAAAATAGGTCGTTTCCGTTTAAGACGGTTGAACGACGTTTACACGAATTAATTCGTGTAAACAACGTGCAAATTAAAATTTAAACGAGTGTAAACGTGGTTACACTCGTTTAAATGACTTTTCCCGCCTAGTGTCAGGCTAGGTTCCCCACACAAATTCTCGATTTGGTCTTGCTTTTATCTCTCACTTTTTCATATTGTCGTCTGCTCGTTTTTACAACTTCAACATTGGGACATTCTAACCTTTTAATGTTTTTCAAAATATCTCTGAAAAATTATTAAGGGTTTTAAATGATGCTTGATCCAATGGGCCAATAAAACATGTGATGTCGTAAAACCTTTAACGAGCGAAGCCTTCGCTGAGAAATTGTTTTTACCCTCAATTTAATTACTTTAGGAATTTCCTAAACCTAAATAATTTGCCTCCATGGTTGAATTATTTTATCTGCAATTTCCGGTTTTGGTTCATTCGAATCAAGAAGTCTTGTTCAGAGCATTCCCATCGCGCACCAAGAACCTGGTACTGTACGAACGTCAAGTTAGGTATTTGTTTTATTAGTGATCCAAAGTTGAGCGCGACAAAGTGTTTAGTGTAACTTGACAACTTCTTTATTTTTATATATAGATAATGACGTCATAACAATGCTCCGTCAATAGGCAAAACATTACTGGTCAAGCATTCACCAGTCGATGCACGTAACAAGTAACAACATATTCTCACAATTAGTCTATTCCTTTATAGAAAATTTATTGAATTGTGTGGTGTGTTTTTATCATTCTGGTTTCTTAAAAATAATGTAGTGACATATACTCTAGTTACATGAACACGCTTTTCTGGAAAATGACGTCATTGTTTCTCAATTGGAAAAGTAAAAAATGAAGTATTCACTCTAGTTTCCACTTTTGCACTTGATAAATGATGACGACATTTTCCAGAAAAGTGTGTTCTTGTAAACTTAGTAAGTGTTTGATTTGATTTCTGTATAAATTTCTTGAATGTTAATATGTTCATTTGGATGTTTGTATAATGCCAGGTGTATTTAAAGGGTTGCTGATTGACATTTCACATTCACAATGTGCTCCAGACACCAGTGTCTGCTGATGAGAGCTGCGAGGCTCGAAAGCACAGTAGATATTGTGGTGGTTATTTCGTGTAGATAATCACAGAACCAGTAGTTGAAATTTTATTCAAATATTCAATATACATAACAAAATATATTACTTAAATATTCTTATATTTTGAGTTTTTGACAACACTCCTCCCAGAAAAAAGTAACTCATGTTTTTCAAAGTTTATAAATAATTACAGCTTCATGTTTTTAATTGCACTTAAAGACCTTCCAACTGCAATTTTTAATGAGTTTCGACAGCCGGAGTTGATACGGAAGGAATTTGACTGGATCCTGCATGCGGATGACCGTCATAAGGCGGGGGATTTGGAGCATAGGACGGCGGCGCAGGATACATTAAGTAGGCAGAATATGGTGGAGGCAAATCTCTGATGTCACTTTTCATTGCAGCTGCATATTGCTGAGGGTCCATGACGATGTTGGGTCGAATTAATGTGTCCTGAAATGAAAGACAAGTTGTGAGTATTGTTTAGCCAAGATAAGAGAAGTATTACCTCATTCGAAACGCCTTCTATGAGCAGTTGTTTATAGGAATAAACAATAAGAAAGAAGTACATCTGAAATTTGGTTTGAAATTTCTTTAATTAAATGCTTACGTAGCTTTATATTACTCTTATTACCGCAATAAACAATAAAATGGCTCCAATTATGGGTTCTTCAGCATACAGCATCTATAATTTAATAAGAGTTATAAGCTAAAACAGTTCATAACTGTATATTTCAGTTAATTAATCTATTGGAAACTTACTTGTTTAACTATACCATTGTAAATATAACGATAAAGAAAATACGCAATTGCTAATCCATCAGTCAGTAGCCATGGCCACATGTATCGAGGGTTTTCCTAAAAGTATGTACAGTTAACTGAACTGAAAATAAATAAAAACAAATAATGTTCATAAAATACTTACTCTAGATATTCCTCTTAAAAGACAGATAGATGCCACAAACAAGAGCACGGCACTTGCTAAGTATGATACACCCATTTCGATAGAAACTAGTATATAAATATAAATTAATATATTAAATTAATAAATTAATTTTTAACTAATCTATAGAAATAGTTTAAGTAATTTTGAGCATTATATATTATAAATTCGAAGAAACTAAGCTTCACTGTGCTACATTTGGCCTTTGTGCCATGCCATCAGCAGTGATCATGTAATTCATTGTTATAATGGAATACCTAATTGATGATTTCATAGATGCCAAAGTGGAGCTTACTTTTTTTTATCTTCAATTAATTGAGTCGTTAAGATTTCAATACAAATGATTATATTAAATTCCTATTTTTTTTTTCTCGATTTGTGTGGGTTTCTAAAAACTAGTTCTCAAAAACAGTTAAGACCCGCAACCAATTCACACAGATTTAAAAGTAAAATTGAACTTACTCCCCCACAACTTAGACTACCCCAATTAAATGTTACGAAGCCTTTTAATTTCCAGACCTCTTAAATCCTTAAGTCCAAATGAATTTTTGATAATAATTCTGCAATAGAGAATGAGTTTTTCGAGCTACCGTAGGAAATCTTTTAATTGCCCAGATGGTTTAACATCGCAGTTAACACGGTTTTTGGGTTATTACTCAATTTGATAAAATTCTAAAATATCCGTTTAGTCTTATACGCACATTTTCGTTCGCTGTCATAAATTTCTGATACTATGTCCGTTTGTATACTGCTTTCATAATTACGACTTTGTTTGTGTCTCTGTAGCAATTTTGCCTCATCTTCGTTAAAATCGTTGAGAGCTTTCAAATACAAATATCCTTCCGCAGCTAATGGAAATGATACCAACTGAAAAATGAAAATAAAATTAAAAAACATTAAACTAAGTTTGATGTCCATTAATTTAAAGACTCGAAGGTTGCCATCTGAGTGTGACGATTGACGAACTTACGAGAGTATAAGCAGCTGCGGCACGAGCTCCTGTAGCCAATTCAAGTCCAAAAAATGACTTTACATGAGGCATTATATGAAGTGTTCCGTTGAACCAAATGATATATTACTATTAAATCCGCACAGACAGAAGATGTTGGTAAATGAAATTCGAGTTTATCGTCGGCGAAACGGAACATGTGATTATGTTTTTAAATTACGGTAGACTATAGGTACTGCACTTACTGATATGTAAAATTCCATTGCTGTAAGTTATTGCTTACAAGGATTAAAAATACCAAGAATTAACATTAATTTAAGCAATGAAACTTAATGTGGTTGTGGTACAAAACGTTTAAAAGTTGTGAATTAATTTTATATGATAATTCATATAGTATCCACAACTATACTGCCTTTCTCTACCTGGAAGCACAGTGTACAATTATACCTACCGTAATTAGATCTGGCTTGCGTTTTTTTAAATGTCATATAGGTACGTACAACATTAGACATTAGACATTACTGATTTAAAATTTTTTTTCTCATTATTATATTCTTTACCGAATTCATTTTTAAATATATTACACACAAATCAATTTTTGAAAAAAAGTTCAATATTTGTTTAGCACTATGACATTATCAACACAATATTATGGGAGAAAAAAAATAAATTTATGAGAAAAGAATTTCTATTTCTAATACTAACCAAAGTGATAATTTTAGCCAAGAATAAAACAACTTTTTTTGGCAATAAAAACTGTTTTCGTATTTTCCCCATTAAATATGAATGTTGATAATGTCAGTTACTAAGTTTATATGAACACGCTTTTCTGGAAAATGACATCATCATTTCTCAAGTGGAAAAGTAAAAAATTAAGTATTCACTCTAGTTTCACTTGACAAATGATGATGTCATTTTCCAGAAAAGAGCGTTCATGTAAACTTACAATTAGTAAGTGACTCATGTTGCTTTAATGGTAAAATGGTAAGTACATTGACTATATAATTTTAATCAAAATATAATTTTTTCCAAGTTAGCTAGAGAATGACCCTGAAAAACATATTTCAAGGTTGTAAAATATTTTTTGAGAGGCACAATATGATTTAGTATATTGAACTGTAAACATGATATCCTGCAGAAATATCAAAGTGATTATGTAACAATTGTGAATTTTAATTTTCCTTCTTCCCAGGAAAATTTATACTTAAAAATAGCAATAAATAAATTTTCCATTTTATCATAACTGAAATGTACATAATTCCTATTTTTAATTTACTATTACAATTTTTTAAACACAGAAAAATGGATGAAAATATAATCATTACAAAGTGACATAATATAAGTGGGAAATCCCCTCTGACAAGAAATATGTTAGCGATTACAAAGTGTTTCGTCATTCATTTTTTATGTGAAAATATTTTTCTATTTTTTATACCCAATACAAATATGCTTATTTAATAATACTATACAGTTTTAATGATTTTATGTCAAAAGGCGTATTTTGGATTTGGAATACAATTTTTAAATGCACACACATCCAATTCATCATTTTGTAAGCATCAAGCTGGAACTGGTGCAGTTGCACCTTTTAAAGGCCACAGTGCACGACATTTCGCACTTCTAAATAACAAATCTATAGTTTGCGTATAATTCTATAAATTCCAAAAGTAAAACACGATTATAAAAAAATACATATATGCAGTATAAATAAATACAGAAGGCAATATCAATTATTTTTATTTCCCACCCCCTTTTTGGGAGTTTAATTTCAACCGTCCTGAACTGTCAAAGCTTTTATAATTGTAAGTCACACCAATTACATTGGGCATCAAACGAGATCCTAAAAACAATTGCAAATATCAGTACGGATAAAATTTCTATTAACAAAAAATATCGCATACATTAAATGTTAGATTGCATTGAAGTTGCTTTTAAGTAGAACTTGGTGGAGGAGCAGAAGGATTGAATTCAGTAGTAGCGGTCGAAGGATATGGAGTATATCCTCCATACTGCTGTGTATTAAATGGAGAAGATTGAGGATAAGCTGGTTGTGAATAAAGTGGTTGAGAATATGCCTGCTGAGGATTATATGGCGGTGGGGGAGGATTCGATTGCGAGAAGGCGGGATATGGTGGAGGCAAATCTTTGGCGTATGTTGTAGTTGGTACCGGCGTGTATTGAGTTTGTATGATGACAGATGATTGATTCATTGCCTACAAAAATAAAACTTTAACAGTTTTTAAATTGGAATTTATAAATTTACCAATTGAAAAGCAGCTACGAGTTCATCCACACATTGTTGTTTAAATGAATACACCATTATGTAAAAATATAACTGGAAACATAAAATAATTAAAAACATAATAAAAAAAACAATAATGCTGCAATTTTATTATTACCGCGATCAAGAGTAAGACTAAGCCAACAGAAGGTTCCCACATTGGTAGTATCTGGAATTCGAGAAAGTTTACGTTTATATAAATGCTCCAAATGATATAAAATATATTTTCTACTTACTGGATCGATAAAACCATGATAAACAAGGCGAACCAGCAAATATCCAATTCCTAATCCAACCACTACTAACCATGGCCATATGTACCGAGGATTTTTCTGTAAATAATATGAACAACCTTGAGGCAAGACTCGATTACTCGATTTTAAAACTGACTTATACTTACAGAAGAGGCACCGAAACAAAGAAAGATGGACATCATGAAAAACAACACGGCAAAGGCTATGTAAGAGCCACCGGTTTGGAGTAGAACTAATATATGAATATTAAATTGTATTGATTTTATTTTTCACAACTAAGCCAAATGCAGAGTTATTTTATGGAATATAGATCATCTTTCAAAATGTTTCATATTTCTAATTTTCAGAATATTTAGAATCTGTTTTGTACTTTTTACTTGGAATTTTTCTTTAATTTTAGTTTCACATCAATTAAACAACTCATGACACAAAAGAGTGCTCTTAATTGGCTATAATATGTGTTGTCATGTGGGAGTAAACATCGTTGATCGGTGTGAATTTTGATTTTCATTTTTAAAACACTGGAAAAAAAAATACTGAATAAAATTTATCGTTCAAGTTGATGCGTACATTTTCTTTCCCTTTCGTATCTCTCATCCTTCTCGTAATTTCCGAACATGTGGCTGTATTGATCTTCTCGTCCTTTTAAATTATCTTGCTCTTTGATGAATTTAAAATGCATATATCCCACTCCGACCATCGGAAACGACAACAACTGAAATTATAAAAAAAAGTTTAATAAAAAAAGAAGAATTTTATTGTATGTAGGTCAATAAATCAATAAATCACATAATAAATAATTAGAAAATTGCATTTCTACAGTTTGGCACCCACTAACAATAACAGGTCCGTGATGACTGATGAAACAAAATGTCGAGGGTGTGGCTATTGATCTTATTTTTATCACTTACAATTGTGTACACAGCGGCAACACGAGCTCCAACAGCCAATTCATTGCCGCAAAATGTCTTAACACACGGCATTTCAGCAAGTCAATCAATTGATGTAATACTGAGAATGTGATCGAAGCGCGTCTGGCATTAGATACTACAGCAATGCCGATTGGCCGAGGCAGGTAGTCCAGGCCGGTCCAGGCATTCGATGAATATGTTGATAAACATCGGAACAAAAAAGTACAAAGATCGCGACCATGGAAAATTTAAAAGATTCAAGAAATAAAAAAAAAAATTTTAAATTAAAATTAAAAAATAAAGCTAATGTATACTAAAGATACTAACGATCATAAAATGTTTGGAATAGTTTTGATTTTATCATAGAAAATTAAAGAATTTAAAGAATTAATTGATGCTAAAAGATTACTGTAAATACGAGGTAAATATGAGGTAAATATGATATTTTTGGCGCTTCATTGAATGACGTCATTGGTGTTATACATTATGATGCCGGTGTGCTTTCATACCTAGGAATCAACCGGAAGGCAGAAACTACCAATCGTAACCTTTACGTCGGTTAGTCGATAGAAAAAAACTAACAAATCTGATTACGGTTTTACGTTTCAGTTGATTCAATTTAGATGGTTTAGAATTAGAAAAAAACCTAACAAATCTGATTATGGCGGAGCAATCTGTAGAACGATGGGTGAACGATCAACTGCACGGACTGATTGGCATGAGCGACAAATACATCGCGCAATATTTAATAAATTTAGCAATCAAAAGCCCAAGTCCAGTAGATTTTCTCCATAAAATGAGAGAAACAGGCACCATAACTATGTCTAAAAATGTAGCTGACTTTGCTACGGAGTTATGGTCCAAGGTATGGTATTATTAATATAATTTTTCAAATCATTCATTTTTTTTTATTTTGTATTTTCCAGGTCGCCCACGAGGGGCCAAAAATTAAAGAAAGTAAAATTCGTGAACAGGCCATAGTGGATATTTTAGAGAAGAACAAACAGTATAAATTGTTACCAGATGATGATGATGAAGAGGAAGTTCCAGCTAAAGTGAGAAATAAATGTTAATTTTTGTATTGGATGTTTTGCTCATTTTCTTACGTTTTTATTTACAATAGAGAGCCAAAACTGAATCTAAACAGAAAAATTTTCGAAGCCGGAAGAAAAAAAGGGAATCTGACAGCAGTGATGATGAAAAGTATAATTAATTTTTATGAATTTTATATAATTATTTCTTATTATATTTTTAGAGACGAGAAACCAGATATTGCAGAACATCAGTCAGATTCCGAGGATGATTTCGAAAAAGAGGAACGAGAGAGAATTCAAGATCTCAAAGAAAGAGACGAATTTGCGGATCGGTTAAAACGAAAAGATAAAGACAAAACCAGAAATATCGTGGAAAAATCTGATAGAAAAGTAATATAAGATTTCTTAGTGTTGTAAATAATGTCACTTTTAAATTTATTTAAAGGCATTTGAAGAAGCTGCTAAACGATTGCAATTAGAAGTTGAAGATAGAAAAAGGATAGTTCCTAAACTCAGAGTTGAATCGCGAAGGAAATACTTGGTAAAACGAAAGGAAGACAAGCTCGTTGAATTGGAGGGCGATATTCAAGACGAAGATTATTTGTTTTCCGAAGTGCCGTAAGTTAAATTATTTCAGTATGGTGTTATTATTATTCTTATTGATGAATAAATGAATATAGATTAACCAAGACAGAAAAGGCAGAGCAACAATACAAGAGGAATGTTTTGAAATTAGCTCGGGAGCACGAAAGAGCCGGTGAACTCGAGAAAATTGAACGTTATCACATGCCAGAAGATAAAAAAGACAGAGTACTTTATATATTTATTTTTTAATTAATCTATTTTTATAATGACTATTTATTTTTTAATTTCAGAATCGATTAAAGGAAAAATATGTTGAAGGGGACGATAAAGAAATGGGCCCAAATTACGAGCAGCGCAAATGGGAAGAAGAACAAATGGGCTCTGCTATAATGAGATTTGGTGCGAGGGATGCGAAAGCAAAATACAGGGAAAAGGTAAATTACAAATTAAAAGATGGGTTTTTGAAATTCATATCTGTTTTGATTTTTTTTTAGGCTAAAGATTACGAAATTATTCTGGAGGATCAAATTGAATTTGTCCAAGCTTTGGCAATGCCTGGAAACCGACAAAAGAAAGTAAAAAAAAATAAATAAATAATAATAAATTATAATTGAGGATTTTAATTATTTTTGTATTAATTAGCAAGAAGAACGGGAATTATCTGAATATGAGAAAAAGAAAATGTCACTTGAAGAAACAAGAAGAAGCTTACCAATTTTTCCTTTTCAACAAGACTTATTAGAGGCTATTGATAAACACCAAGTTTTGATCATCGAAGGTGAAACTGGCTCTGGGAAAACTACACAAATTCCACAGTACTTACATGAAGCAGTAAGAATTGATTTTTTTTTATTTAATTTTTTTTTAATAAACAATTTGCTTTTTCTAGGGCTATACGAAGAATGGATTAAAAATTGGCTGTACACAACCTCGTCGTGTAGCTGCAATGAGTGTGGCATCTCGTGTAGCAGTTGAGATGAATGTAAAATTAGGAAACGAGGTACATATAAATATTAGTGCTTTATTTACTGTAACTTTCATTTAATTTAATTTATTTTTTTTAGGTTGGTTACAGTATCCGTTTTGAAGACTGCACATCGGAAAGAACTATCATCAAATACATGACTGACGGAATGTTGTTACGGGAATTTCTTGGGGAGCCTGACTTATCTACATACAGCGTCATTATTGTAGACGAAGCTCACGAAAGAACATTACATACGGACATTCTTTTTGGATTAGTTAAGGACATTGCGAGGTTTCGACCGGATTTGAAACTATTAATTTCCAGTGCCACATTAGATGCAGAAAAATTTTCTGCGGTAATTCTATGCTTAAATCAACTGGTTATAATCAAATTTTATAAATTTTTATTTTAGTTTTTTGATGATGCGCCTGTATTCCGAATTCCAGGACGACGATTTCCTGTAGATATATATTACACAAAGGTAAGGATATAATATAGGTAATATTTTATTTGTTTTCAAGTTTTTGTATAATTTTATTTTTTATAGGCTCCTGAAGCTGATTATTTGGATGCTTGTGTGGTATCTGTCTTGCAAATCCACATAACTCAACCACTAGGAGATATTTTGGTTTTTTTAACCGGTCAAGAAGAGATAGAATCGTGTCAAGAATTATTGACGGAACGAACGAGGAAATTAGGATCCAAAATAGGAGAACTGGTGATTTTACCTATTTACGCAAATTTACCATCAGAGATGCAAGCGAAGATTTTCGAACCAACTCCTCCTCGTTCAAGAAAAGTACACAATAGCAATTTGATGCATATCTGTAACTGTATTATTAAAACAATATATATATTTCAGGTTGTTTTAGCTACAAATATTGCTGAAACATCTCTTACAATTGATGGCATAATCTATGTAATCGATCCGGGATTTTGCAAACAAAACAGCTACAATCCTCGAACAGGGATGGAATCTCTAAACATAATCCCTATTTCCAAGGTAATTAAAATAAATTGTGATTTATTTTAAGTTTTGAGAACTTTGTTTTATATTAGGCATCGGCTAATCAAAGGGCGGGTCGTGCCGGACGAGTGGCACCTGGCAAATGTTTCCGTTTGTACACAGCTTGGGCGTACAGACACGAGTTGGAGGATAATGCCATTCCTGAAATCCAACGTGTAAATTTGGGAAATGTTGTTCTTATGTTGATGTCCTTGGGAATCAATGATTTGATACATTTTGACTTCCTCGATCCTCCTCCGCACGAAACTTTGGTATTGGCAATGGAGCAATTATACGCTTTAGGTGCTCTCAACCAAAAAGGACAACTGACTTCGATCGGGCGTCGGATGGCTGAATTTCCTATTGATCCCATGATGGCTAAAATGATCTTAGCCTCGGAAAAATACAAATGTTCGGAAGAGATATTAACAATCGCCGCTATGTTGTCGGTCAACAACGCCATATTTTATCGGCCCAGGGATAAAGCTGTTCATGCAGATACAGCCAGAAAAAATTTTATTATTGCTGGGGGTGATCACTTAACATTGCTGAATGTATACAATCAGGTAAATATCCATTATTTATTATTTTTTTCTTTTATAATTAATTTGTTTATTTTTTTTTATAGTGGGTGGAAACTGATTTTTCCATTCAATGGTGTTTTGAAAATTATATTCAACATCGCTCGATGCGAAGGGCCCGAGATGTACGAGAACAACTAGAAGGACTTCTTGATCGAGCTGAGATTGTGTTGACTTCGAATCCTACAGAGCCAAAGAACATTTTGAAGGTATATAAATTATTTAGTTGTTTTAAAATGCGGTATTTTATTTTATTTTATTTTGTTTGTTAGGCTATTACTGCTGGGTTTTTTTATCACACAGCCAGATTAAGTAAAGGTGGTCAGTACAAAACGGTAAAACACAATCAAACGGTTCTGATTCATCCACAAAGCAGTTTGTTTGAGGAACTGCCACGATGGCTCATATACCACGAACTTGTGGTTACATCGAAAGAGTATATTAGACAGGTTTGTACATTTTAAAGTTGATTACATTTGAATGTTGGTTAAATTAATACTTTTTTTAAATTTTGTAGACGATTGAAATTGAAAGCAGTTGGCTTTTAGAAGTGGCGCCCCATTATTACAAAGCTAAAGATATTGAAGATTCCACTAACCGCAAGATGCCAAAAAATACTGGCAAAGCCAGAGAAGAATTGGGATAATGTAGGAAGCACAGAAAGCATTTGTAAATTTATTAAAGCTCGCATGAGCTGTACATTAGCAGTGTATAATCATAATAAATATCATTGAATCTTGGGAACAATAACTTAAATGAACTATTTCAGACATAAATACCAGTTTTTTAAATAAATATATTTTAATATTTTTTCGAAACTTGGGATTTGTTATTAGCAACAGCTTGGAACTACAGTTGATTTTAATCTACCAAAAACGGTTAGTCTCTATAGTTGTAAAAATTCTTATTAGAATGTTTGTCTTATGCTCTTATTTTGTATAGATTGTGGTATCAAAATTGCATCAAATGCATTTATTCGAAGAATCCAAGTAGATGTACACATTTGGATCGGGGAAACAGCCTGCCACTCGAAAACTGCCTATATTATATATTAAGGTAATTTTTTTGTAAATATATGAATGTTTTAAGTAGGTGACTTTGAACATGCCTAGACATTAGGGATGCACTGGATCCAAAAATCACCGGATTCCGGATACCGAATTTTATCAAATTTTGAATTTATTTAAATTCTGAATACCGATCGAATACCGGATTATTTCATCTGAAAATTCCGAACACCGGATTTACACCGGATCTCAGAACCGAATTTTAAAAAATTTAATAAAAGTTTAAAAAAATTATAAAATAATAAAATTATTATTAAAGGATACTTTATTAATATTTGTATAGAAGTAAATTTTGACCAAATACCAAATTATGCCTAATTTAAAAATAAAAAAAAATTAGTTTTTCTATAAAACAAAAATTAGGCTAAATTCGCCAATTCGGTATTTGTTTGAAATTTTGAACAATTTTTAATTTTTAGCCGAATCCGGATATCTGGTGCATCCCTATTAGACATGATCAAAAACATGTGTGTGATTAAATGAACCAAATATTCGACGAAGTTTGATGTTGTACATAATTTTTAATGTAGCTAAAAAGAAACAGAAAATAAATATTCAAATGCACCTAGTCTTGTATTGGCATCAGCAGTGTTCTGTTTTCACTGCTTTTGAATCGCCAGCAGTCACCATAACTGGTTTCACTGTACTCATTTAAAAATAGAAAATAGCCCATATATTCTTTAAATATATAAAATATTAATAATCTTTATATTCCTAAAAATGTAAAACCATACAAAATTATACTTTTAGAATTACCATAAACATTTTCAAAATAGAACCCATCAAAATAACTGTAAAGTAACTATCCTTGACTAGCATCGAACTAGCTGTATTTGCTTGACTGCATTTTATACTGTCACCACCACGTACGCAAGATGCATAACCAATAGCAATTGGTATGTAATTTTGTTCAATAACACCTCGAAATAAATGAGACATGGGACCGGTTGCGTATACTGCAACATCTTCACCGCCATGTGTTTCATACTTCATTGGAAACCCTGCCAACTGCTTGTAATCAGGATCCTCTAAAACATAAAAAAATAATGTCAATAACTTTTATACTAATCGTAAACTCTCCTTTACAACTCAAACTTGTTATAACTCGTATAACCCGTGACCCATTTGATTTATAACAAGTTCGAAGATGTACTTTGTCATTTATTGCACCAGTCTTTTGTCCAGTAACATTAATAGCAGCAAGGGGATCTGAATCATTTGTATACCGATAACCTGGCCCATTAGTATACATCAATGTTGTGTAACCAAGATTTGGAAATGGCTCTTTTTCTGTAATCTGTACACCTGTATAAAAAAAGAAGTTTACTTTAGATTCAAATAGGTTAATTTTTTTTAATCTTTACCTAATATGTTATGTCCTCGCTCTGGGTACCCATTTATTGTAAAAACATGTGAATGGTCAGCTGTGACTACTATCAGCGTGTTTTCAGTATCTGTTAATTGCAGAGCTCTTTCTACAGCTTTGTTTAAGTAAACAGTTTCTAAAAGTGCTCTTCGTGCGTTGTTTGCGTGATGAGCCCAATCTATTTTACCTCCTAGCAAAACGGAAAGATTAAACAGAAGGGAGAGTAATGTTTACTAAACTATACCTTCTACCATTAAATAAAATCCTTTCTTATTTTTACTTAGAATTTTTATAGCTTTTTCTGTCATATCAATGATGGTGGGTTCATTAGAATCAGATTTATCCATTTCATACGATAAATGATCATTATTGAATAAACCTAGAAGATAAATGGAATAACAATATTATATACCGTAATATCAAAGTATCTATAATAACTTACCTAATAAATATTCTGTTTTATCTGTATCAACATCTTTTAGCTCCCGTAAATTAGTGACGTACTGAGCTTCGGCATTTTTCTCTTTTTTCGACTCTATCCATTCGTTTATCAAATTAGTATCACCAAGTCTTGTGCCATTAGCACTGCTTGGAACAAAGTGCTTTCTTCCACCGCCTAAAATTACCTAACATTAAAAACCAAGCTCAAATTTATTCTCATTTATCTTTAGAAAAATAAAAATTGCTTTAAAGTTGCTTCCGGTAACTCCTTTTACTAACTGAGCTGCAATATCAAGGCAATCCCTCTTATCTTCAGGCATAACGCCATCAGATTCCCAATCTCGATTTGCAGAGATTGCATACAGTCCTCCAGGTGTGGCATGAGTAACTCGCATTGTTGTAACAAATCCAGTACTTTTACCTAGCAAGCATTAATGCACTTTAAATAAAAAACAAATTTTTTTTTATACAAATCTCGTACCTGCTTCTTGAGCCCATTTAGCAATAGTTGTAATTTGATTGTTTACATCTAAAGCCGCAGTACATTCATTATAAACGCCTCTTCCATTTAACCCTAGTGTGTGATAGTTGCCCTTTACACCTCCAAAAAATGCTGTAGCAGTACCAGCTGAATCTGGAACTTGTTTATCCACATTATAAGTCTGAAATTACAATAATTTTCAATATGACCCTGAGAAAAAAAATTTATAGCGATGACCTCGAATCTTTATCTCTCTATCTTTAATAGTTCAAGTTCGAATTCGTCTAGTTTTTACCTTTACTAGAGCCGCATTTGGAAATTTTTCAAAAATTAAAAAATTCTCTTCTCCTGATTGGTTTTTCAATTGTCCATCGTAAATTCTAGCTGCGGTTACAGTTGAAACCCCCATTCCATCGCCAAGAAAAAATATCACGTTTTTTGCTACATTATTATTCTGCTTTAGCTTTAAATTATCCTGTAAGACCTTATCACCGAGTTTGTACCAGTAACTAGAATCTGTAGAAGTAAGTAAATATGACTATCTATTATTTACAATATCTTAAAAAGTTTAAAGTATGGTGTTTGTTTTAAAAAAAGTTGTAAGTTACATATACCTAATTCTTCTGGTCTTGTGTGTCTTTTCTCCTTGCACGTTGCAATTAAAAATAAACAAAAGTGGAGATTTGCTACGATCAAGAGTTTCATTTTTCTATCAACTATAAAAGTTACATCACAAAACCAATATTATTTGCAGCTGTCAGTTATTTACTCAATACGGTACTCAAAAGCCATATTTTATGCACCTATTTTTAACTCTATTTAAAATTTAATTTCTAGTTAATGTTTATTAATTTTAAAATTTATGATGTTTTGTTACATAATTGGGTCACATCAAAGGTTAGAAATTTGCATGAAATGAGGCCAACTTGTAAAAGAAAGCATGAATTGTAGGAACTGAAAGAATATAAATAGTTGATTTTCATTAGTTGGTTTGTTTTGCAATGGAATAAAGATTATGTGGTGATAAAAAATTAAAATAGGTTATTAAATGTGTTAATATAATCAAGTTAAGAATAAATATAACGAATTCCATGAAATGTAAAAAAAAAGTCAAGACATATCGCATATAATTTAAGAATCAAATAACATTTTTTTTAAAAAATATATATTCATATGTTAGAATTACAAAAGCAACAGCATTAAAATAACTTACTTAAAAAGCTGAAGTGTCCGAATGAGAACCGAAACAGGAACTATTTTTAGTTGCCGAAAGCCACTACTCAACATTAACAGATAATTTAACTTTCACGTCACTGATCAAACTCCATACTTGACCCAAATTCTAATTGAAATCGTCACGAATTAACAAAAAAAGTGTTTCGAACTTGGAATTTTGCGCCGTCATGTGTGGAAACGTAGTTCAATGTAAGTCACGTGTTGCACGCTTTTGCAATGAATCATATTTTTTTCCTTTTTTGTTAATGACAAAGAACTATTTGTCGGCAAAAATGTAACATCCTTCTACAACACAAAAGCACAGCAAATCAAATCCCGGTATGCACAAATAGTTACAGCTGAATGAATATAATGTAATAAAAATAAGAGAGTTTATCGGGCATAAGACTTAGCAAAAAAATCATCGACCATAATAGCTAAAATATCAAAAAATGTATGACAATGGTTGAACGTATAAATAATTTTATTAAGCAAGTAATGCAAGAAAAAAATACAAGTGTTAAAAGAGGTTAAAAAGGTTAAAAAATTTTGAACATGGCCGAAAATGTTTTTATATGGTTTTTCTCATAGACGAATGGTGTTGACTAATAATAATTAGTAAATGGAGCTTATAAAACACTGAACAGTTGACATTTAAAAGGACTATTTTGGCAGTGATTTATGCTGATTGAATGATAGTATTAAATGACTTGTTCTCATTTTAAATCTTTTTCTGAATCGTGTTCAGGAGAACTATTCTGTGCGCTCGGTGTTTCTCGCCCAACCTGATGTTCATTTTGTATTAAAATGGTCCTATCTGAAACGTCACATTCATCTCCGTACCTTTGAGTCGATGACTGAAAACTTCCTATTGATTCAGGCGTACCAAATTCGATTACTAATGGAGTTGTGTCCTTTTCGAATATACCGTCACCTTTCAAGATGGATCTCTGAAATAAACAAAACGACAACAATGACATTTAGTTAGACTATTGTAGATTAATTTTTTATTATTTTATTTTCTTACTTTACTTTCTTCTGAGTCAGATTCAGGTTTAACATCTTCAGAGATGGATTCTGATTCTTCTCGACTGAGTAATCCCATTTCTATTTCTTCTGTTTTTTCTTCAACACTTTCTACTTTTTCAATTGATTTTTCAATGTGTTTTTGTAATATTTGCGGTTCTGGTTCACTTTTTTCAACTGATGATTTCTTTTCAGGTTTAGTTTCCGCTTTAAGAATTTCTTTTTCCACTATTTTTGTTTCCGGTATTTTCTTTTTAATTTTTTCATCTTGGGTTTTTTCTTTCGTTTTTTCTTCTTGTAATTTTTCTTTCTTCTTTTCTTGCACTTTTTCTTTCTTTTTTTCTTCTATTTTTGATTTTTCTTCATCTTTTTTGTTCTTATCCTCTTTTTTAATTTTACCATCTTTCTTTTTCTTTTCTTCTTCTTTCTTTTTCTTTTCCTCTTCTTTCTTTTTCTTTTCCTCTTCTTTTTTTCTCTTTAACTCTTCTTTTTTCATTTTTTCTTCTTCTTTTTTCTTTTTCTTATCTTTTTCTAATAATGATTTCTGATCCGATTCAGTTTCTTCTTCCGATAGTTTCTTTTTGATTTTCTTATCTTCTTTAGACTTTTTCTCATCTTTCTTCTTTTTCTCATCTTTACTTCTCTTTTTATCATTTTTATCGTCGTCTTTGACTTTGCTTATTGTAATAGTAGGAACTTCCGTACTCTTTACATCTTTCTTTGTACTAAAGAAACAATAGAATAAATTTTCTATCATCAAATTCATATCGTGTTCTTACTGAGTTTCATCTGTAATAATAACGCGTGACGAATTGTTGTCAGTTTCAATGAATATGTCATCATCAGACATCAGAATTAAACGCGATTGGCTTTTCTTTTTATCTGCAACTTATAAAAGTAGACTTAAATAGGAGATACTGAAACAACAGATAATTTTTTACCATCTCCATTCTCGTCCTTACTGTCCACACTATCTTGCTTTAACTTTTCTACATCTGGCAATGTCTTTTTGTTAGGTAAAACTGGCAAAATTTTTTTCATAACTGCTGGCCATTTACTTGCCATATCAGTGCCAGGTTGATGACCTGCAATTATTGAAATTATCTCATACAAACAATTCTTAAAAGTTTTAAGTTAGCAAAAATAATAGGGACATTTATGATCTGTTTTGTACTTTGAATAATTCTAAACTACCACATACTATACTAGAATAGTAAGTTTTTTTTTTACACATACCATTTTGTGCAGATCCTATTTCATATTCATAAATACCCAAAAATAAGACATTGCATTAAAGATTTGTTTAACATTGATATTTTAAGATTTTCAAACATCAAGGCTTTTGTTTTTACTCTTTAGAATGTCAAAAATTCTAATCACCCCAAATATCTTATGCATTCAGCAATCAGGATATATATATGTAGATATATAACCAAATAAATGTAAACATATTATGTACAATTCAATTATGTACGGTATGTCAAATGACCTTTGGATATTTGTGTCAATGTCCTTCAAGCTCTTTCTCAGAAATTGCTATAAGTTGATGAAAATGAAGTTGGATTTGAAGTTGTAATGTCATTCTGGGTTTATATAGATGCAATTTATAGATGCAATGAAGAGCTATCACTGTTTTGTTTGTGTTACATTGAAGTGTCACTGCTTTAATGAATAACACTTCAAACGGGCCGTGATTTAAACGTGCAGTGTGGTTACATTGATACAAATCAAGAATACTCTATAATTTTGTAGACAACAATCTTTGTCCATTTGCTTGTTGCGATTTGAGATGACTTTGACGCTTGACAGACTATCTAGAGATCATCATCATAATAACACGTTCAAATATGTAGGGGTGGGTAGAATTGTGCAACACACTATTTAAGTTAAGATAGAATACTGAATACTTAAGCTTACCTTCTGCCATTTGCAAAACCTTTTTACGTTCTTCAGTTCTCTCCTAAAATGTTTAAATTAGTAAAATCTATTTATAATATTTGTTATGCACATTAGATTACCCTTCTAAGCTGATTTTTTAAATCCTTATTCGCTTCTCTCAAAGAGCGTGCCAAAGAAAGTAAATAATAGATGATTAGACTAAAAAAATAAAATAAGATTTAAAAGTTGGATTAACAATTTAACTTAAATTACATTAACAAGAGCATGAGAGGTATGACAATGCTGGCAGAAGTAAGGTAATCCAATGCTCTATTAACTACATCAGGCATAACACTTTTCACACTTTGTGTTAAGATGTGATAAATTTTAAAATAACCACTGAAATAGACAGAAATTTTTTCTATTTTATAAATTAAATTCGATCGAATTTCAAACATACCTAAATGGTCCGCAATGCCAAGAAGGTTTTAACCAAATTACTGCATAACTAACTGGCAAAGTACATAGAAACAACATAGTCAAAAGCAAAGCGTAATAAAAATTATTGGACCGAGAAGCACGAAATACTGTCTCGTGCGGGACATTACAAGTCAATACAGCCCAACTGCGAATATAGAAGAGCATTACTAATTTAACTGCATTGATAATTGGTAGACCTGGAGAAAAAAATGTTCCCATCCTATGAAAAAAACAAACAGTAAATAAATAAAGTGTTTAGTTTTAGTTGAATATTTATTAGTTTTAAATTTACCATATCATTCCTTGATTATTAATAAGATGTAAAATATTTTCAGCAATTTTGAAATCCCCATATCCGGGCTACAAAAGTAAAAAAAAAAATAAAATTTGAAGTGTTAGTTTTAATGCAAAATGAATAAAAACTTACAAACTGTTTTTCTAAATCCCAACACCAACATCTATTCATGACTCGAACAAACACAGCTCGGAAAAAATCCATTGCAAGTGTCATTACAGTTGTAAACGCTAAATCCATTACTGTTAGCCGGACTATTTCCTGTTTAAACCAATGTGAAAGAAAATACATGAAGCTTGTTTTTTGTCTAAAAAAATTATTATTATACTCTGACCTGACCAAACATTGTCTCCCAACAGAGTTTTCGTAACTTAATTCTAGTTTCCATATCTAATTCATACCCCGCAATAATCATTAGCGTAGTTGGCTCTTCTGGCGTAACATAATCAGTGCAATTGTTGCAGTAGCCACTCGATGCATTTGTCGTTTCCAAAGACTGAGTTGATAACCAGGTAACTATATCCGTTTCTGAATAAACATCTCCTTCGGTATAGTCCACTATTTCAGGACACACTACTTGGAAACATATTTTAGCAGTGGCAGAAGACACGTTTAATTCATAAGCATCAGTTAAACTGATTGGAATCACTGTTGTAAGAACTGTGGATGGCTCTAAAGTTGGTATTTCATTGTCTTCATCAGTACGAACTGACGCAGTAATCAGCATAGTGACATTTTTCATGTCAGCCAAATCTGGAAATACAGTTGTGCTAATCCAGTCTGATATGATATTAGTCAAAGTGTCAGTATAATCGGTAAAATTAATTGCTGCAAAATCGGTGTCATTAATTGGAAACAATGACATGTTGTATTCTAAAGATGTGTTGCTTAAATTGTACTTAGCTAGGAGTTCTGGGGGTAAGAATATGAGTGACATTGATTTCAAACCAGGATGAATTTTGGTAGTAAACTCCAATTGTTGAGGAGAAATCCAATTGGTTTCATTGTTTGTTATTGATACAGTAGTATCTATAAACACTGGACCACTCGTATCTTCTAAAATGCTGGTGAGGTTTGGTAATTGTAGATAGATGTCATTACCATCAATGTATGGCAATTGCCAGTATTCTAAAGTGGTGTTAGTGTAAATGTCTTGATCGGGTGATAGAGTAAAATTAATTATGGGATAGATGGGTGTAAATGAAGAAGTCATGTTATCACAAAGCACAATAATGATAGTGCAGTTTGGGTGCTGTCCAGTGAAATTGAAAACCCCCTTAGAGGTGTTAACATATCTATAGGATTTTTCTGTTATGTTCCATTGATGAGTTGTTGCATTAAAAAGGGTGGTTGGGGAAAAAGCAGTAGTTGATGGATATACAGTTGTGTTAGGCAATAATCCAGTTAGATTGACAGACTAAGAAACAAAATAAAAATTCGTTATTAGATATTAACTCATGTTACGTGCTAAGATTGAAAATTTTAAACTGCTACCCAATACTTACCATTTTTTCAACTTTATCAAATAAAGCTAAGTTGAGTGTGTATAAATTCAGCATGTTTAAAACCCAGATTCTTGAAAATGACGCAAATTTTTATTATTTATTGAAAGTATAAATTCTTAATACATTTAATACCTTGATAATTGTATCTGCAGCTGGACTCTAGGATGAAAACTTTCCATCATTGCAATAACTTCAAACAAATTAGGGTATAGAGCACCAATTCCATTCAAAACAACTTGCAGCTAAAATAAATAAATAAATAAATAATGAATGAATGAATAGTACAATTTAATTCTTAGTATTCATTATTGTTACCTCATTCTTTCTCCACCACCCAGATTCTCCGTCCGGTTGTTGGGATCTTTCAACTACTTTTACTACAGCATAAGCACTAGCAGCGAGCAAACACATCACCATGATGTTAGCAATAACTCTCAGGACAATTATTTTCCAACTAAAATGATAAAAGTATGACTGATTTATGCCTGATTTTCTGCACTAATTTTCCCTACTTTCTAACTTCCTTTTGCTTTTCTTGCTCTTCTAAAACAACTTCCTATGAAAAAGCATTTTGTATTGAATGTGTATCAAATTATTGAATTGTTTTGCTCACTTTGAACCCCATAACTAGAGATGCAACTTTATTTTGACTTGTCTCTGAATTACCAATCATATAATCCCATCCAGCAAATAGTTTCCAAGTAAAAGTACACTCTTCATCTTTTTCAGATAGTTTGGACATCCTGGAATTTTTAGCCATTCTGAAGAGCAATAAAGAAACATGTAAACCAGAATCAGCTTTCCATTACTACCATACTTTTTCAAAATGGCCCAGAAGCTATAGGCATACATTCCAATAGATGCCATAAAATAAGCAAACGGTAATCGATATCCAGCTTTGGTTTTGTCTTTGTCGGTATAATAGCCATAGAATAGGGGAGAATATTTAAGCCAACCCTAAAACATTTGAAAAATAGAAGAAAAAACTAAATTAGTTCATAATTTTACTTGTAAAAATCTACTTCAAATTCCCAGATTGAGTGTAGATTAAATGCAGATTCTGCCTCAGTTGGGAGCAATTCTTTCCTATCTCCTGCAGTTAATCTATCAGCAGCCAGAACCTAATTTGTTTAAGTATTTTTTGTTTTTGTTTTAAAATTATACGTACTTCACTCAATTGTACTTGTGCATTACTAACCTCCGGAATTATGATAAAGCAGGCAATCATGATACTTATTATTATATTAATCCAAAATATCCACCGCAGAAATGTAAAATAGGATGCAACTCCAGATCCAAAATGACCTGCAAAATATGTCATTAACATATTATTAATATGTTATCACAGTTATTTACGGTACATTCAATTCTTTTGATTCTATTTTCCCATGGAATAAGTTGAGCTGCTAAATTTGATAATTCTCGATGCAGCTTTGCAGAATGCTGGATTAAAAGTGATAAATAATCGACATGATGCTTTATTATGAGTTCAGTTTTTACTTACTCTGTAAAATATTAATTTGTACCGTGCCATAATATCTTTGGTGCTCTTGCTTTGTGCTAATCTTTGCTCTAACAAATCTTCATGTTTTTTAACATATGTTTTTGCTTGACTGCAATGATTAATTATGCAGCAAAATATATAAATTATATATTTTGGATGTCTAGAAAGCGATATTATTTTCATTACCGTGCAACTTTCAGTTTTTTTCTCGTTCTCCATGCTTGTGTTTTTACACTCTCTAATACTTCTTTGTGCATACGTATATTTTCTATGATTTCTTCCTCTGGAATATCTTCTTCCATTGAAATTTGAGTTTCTCTAAGAAAACAAAAAAAAGAAAAATTATTAACATTGATTTATTATGTAAATGAAACAGAATACAAATTCAGTTTATTTAAATACAAAACAAAAAAAATCAGGTAAAATTTAGCTCGATCTATTCTTATCATCGATTTACTTTATTTATTATTTAAACAAAAAAACTGTTTATGTATAAGGATGGCCCTAGCATGAGTGTGACCCCATAAAATCTTATTGTCATTAAAGCACTCTGTCATGGGTGTGGTCAGAAATATGTTCATCAGATTAAGATAGATGACAGCTACAATCTAAAATCATGACTGTTTATGTAATAGTTAAAGAAGAAGCTTTTATACAGTCCACGTGCAAGTGCTGAACAAACAGATCAAATTTCTATTTATTCATTTTAGTGCAATGCTAATTCATAATAAAAAATTTAAATATATTACCCTGAAGCTATTGTCATGGTGGACGATCGTCTGCGGTTTCGGTCCATATCAGACCCAAAGGGTGACGACAAACGGCGGCTCGGAGATCTACGCACGCTTCCTCTCCTCTTGCTGTACCTTCTTTGTAACATCGCTTCGAGATTAGCATTGTAGTCATCATCGTCGTCATCATTGTCATCTAAAGAAATATTTCATAAAAAAAAATTATTGCATAAGGGGGGAGAATGTGTCATTGAATCAGAGCTAAATCGAGTCGAATTTTCATTAGATGATTTCTCTTAGACATAAACCGAAATAATTAGTCCCATATGACATTAGTGTACAGGCCTAATGATTTAGCTAACACTGCAGCAGGAAAATTAATTGATTTCATTTTTATCCACACCCTCAATGCTTTTCTGGTAATTAAATTAGTTAACATTGTGTCATTTCCGCTTTGTGGATATGTTGAAATGCAGTAGGCTGAGGGTAATTAAATAAATAAAAATGTAAATGTATGAAAGGTGTTTTCTAAGAAGTTGAAACTGATGTAACGTGTCTTGTTATTGTGTGTGCTTCGTTGATTTTTTTTTATAAGGGTCTTGATGTTAATGTTCCCCTGTTGAGTACAAACACGCAAAGCAATTTCAAATTGCGAAATCATGGAACTAAAAATTTTAATGATAGATTTTTGTATATACTGTATATAAATAATTACATACAATCGAATTAGTTTATTGCGTAAAAGAAATTCACAAAAAAATAATTGGAATTTCAATAAATTTTAAAATTATTTTGCTAAATTGTAAGTGTTTGAAATCAATTTTCCTTGACGAATTAGTACATTTCGCTCATAGACAAATGGTTGGCCAACGTCCAAGCATACTAAACGGTTGTTAGATTTTAACATTTAAAATTTTAAATTAAAATTAAAAAATATATCAATCAGTAAATTTATACATCCAAGGTACTTGAGTAAGTACCTTGGGGCGACTTATACACATAGTCGACCCCCACTTAAAACGGGTCAAGTATATACAACTCGGATTGGATAAATAAAGACCAAGATTTCGTCCAAAAATCTTCGACTTGTACGCGAGTATACTAGTATACGGTATATTATATAGTGTTGTGTAAAAATCTCGATTAATTTGATATATTTTACCTCGTGTGCTGCCAAGTCTTGATCTCATAGTTGACCAAGCTACTGTCTCACACTTTAACAGCTTCTGAATTCACAGTAAAGTTTGAGGAAACGCCCTTATTCGATGCTACACCCAGTGAATGAGCCTCGCCCCACATTGGAGGAAATATTTTCTCAAATGAGAAAGTGTCATTGATACGCTGCGTTTATCGTCAGACAGATTGGATTATCTTTAACATGTATGGTGTACGTGACTCGTGAGAATTGACAATGCAATTTGCAATTCGCAAAAACAATTTCCCTTTTTCTTTGTACACTCATGAGAAAAAAAGTCGCCATTTTACTCCATTTCTGGAGTCATGCATTGTCCTGTGTCCTGTGGGCTGTGGCCAACTCCATAATCAGAGTAATGGTACTTCAAAATGAGAGTTTGGTGTGTGTAAAACTCCATTTTTGAAGTAACAATACTTTGAAATGGAATATCGAAACTCTGAAATTAAAGTATTTTTATTCTTTTAAATGTGAGAGTTGGCCATGGGACAAAATGGAGTAAAATGGAAACATTTTTTCTATGAGTGTGTGGCTAGTATCTCTCTTCACTTTATTTTTTTCCAAACTGTAGACTGTGCCCGAATTCATATACATGTATAATTAACAGCATGTAATAAAAATCTGTGATACAAGTACAATGAGTTAAACCTAATTTTTTTTTTTTAGGTTAACTCAATTACTGAAAAGAGGGTAAATGCTGCACTTAATTTAATTAGAGTCAACAATTTAATAGTTAATCAAAGTGTTTTATGTCTACAGTTAATTTTTCTTTCTACACTATGATACCATAATACATTCGTCGTTCTAACTTTATCATATTATTCTTGGTAGCCATAAATTAATAATTATTATATCATTTTTATTTTACATTATCTTAAAATGTAAAATAATACGAAAGAATATAGTACCGTACACTGAATTCTATTTAAAGGTCATTGAAAGTGGTTTAAAATTTCATCATCAAACTGTTATTTAGACCCACTAATTTTCAATCAAAAATTTATTGTTTAAATTGTTTAAATTTCCAGCATTTAAACATAATACAAGTATTAGCTCCACACTAGTGTCACATAAAAGGGGCTTTACTGCGCTTCTTATGGAGCTTACTCTGAAGCCAACTTTTATTTCAGATATTCTCTCTAGAAAGTTCTCTCTGTCTATGATCTTTAAATAGCAAACATTCTAAGTATGACTCAATGTTCTCTATTCTTTGCATTATTAAAATGAAATTTCCTTTATTTCAAATTTTCAGGTAGCATGATGAAAAGGGTTATTTATATCTAAGCAATTGATTACTTTTTCACAAAAAATCTCAGCAACTGTAGACGAGTATCACGCAAAGTGTGTGAGAAAAGAATAATTAACTGTACAATGGCACGAAAAAAATTTGATTGCCTTACCATTATTTGTGATTATGAAATCTTTTGAAAAACGAACGCGAGTGTTGTCACTAGGATTCGATTCGGGGGAACTGATCATGCTCAACCGCACCGAAGATCCAAGAGAACTTCTGGTAGAAGAACCGCCAAAACTGAACACTTCTGGACCGAAAGAAACTGATAAACGATCGGTCGAAGGTGTGGGAGACACCGGACTTGTTTCGCGTACATCCAATTGCTCCGAGAGTGAATTTTTTTCCCCTGTGTCGGTTCTTGTCTTGATGCGTTTGTCGAGAGTTCTTGGCACAAAATTGGTTGGGCGGGGACCTCTTCGGAAGGGGCTAAGATTTCCATCCGAATCTCGGGAATGTTGGGTGGTGATTTTTTCTTCCATTTCCACATGTTGAATTATTTTCTTTGATGTTTTTTCATGTTTCATTAATTAAAAATAACTGTAAAAAAAATTGATTTTTGTTGTGGTTTACTTCATCGGTAATTTAAAAATATAAGACAAAATATTTATTTTAAATGGTTGCACTGAGCTTACGTGATAATGAGTTCTGGAAGTTGTCCAAATGGATTTTGAAGCTGTAATATCAGCAGATGCTTCTCTGTTATAGAACATTTTATGAGTGAAAAAAGTACAAGTGAACTGAAGGGTGCCTAGCAATCATGAAATGGAATTTTAATGCTTGTTTTAATAATGTAGGAGGTTGAGTGTTATTCCCTGGGTATTTTAGAACTCCACCAAACGCAAATGAATGACTACAGTTTGTGGAAACTTTAAAATTTTATAGAAAATAGTGGCACATAGGTCACACTAGTTTAAAATCGCGCATATTGTATAAGTTTATTTGGATTGAAACATGATGGTGTTTTGACTGATGTAGATGAACTGTAATGATCCACATTCTGTTTTTGCACCTGCTGGAAAATTGTTAAATAAATTGAACTTTTAAATTTAGAATGTGGTGCAAATTAATTACATCTCAAAACTTGCAATTAAATTTCGATTTTAAATCCGATCAACTTTTTGTATGATAAGTAACTGATTTAAAGAATAAAATTAGAAATGTTTAATTTGACAATTGCAACTTTTGGAAGACCCCCATTAATTCTGCTCAAATTAAGAATGATGAAACTCGCTTAGTTAGTTGTGAATTCAATTCATTTTACGTGTTTCGATTCGGAATCGATTCTACATCGAATTCCTGGAGCACTGATACAATACCATACATGAGCTACCTCATCACCTCCCAAAGAAAATGCTATTTTTATTTCATATCCAAAATTCATAATTATGATTCTTTTGTCTAAAGTTGACCAAATTTACCATCAACTCGATTGATGAATTCACTTCGTTTTGCAATTCGATTCTGAATCGAATATTTGTACATGTTACACATAACATATTTCATCATATTTTCATACCATACAGCACGGCATCTACAGTGCGTGCGTCCCAAAAGTATATAAAAAACTTAAAAATTAATATAAAAAGAAAAATATTATGAAATGGGTAATGTGTAATGAATTTTTACTAATAAACAAGTAAAAAAATATTTGTCCAAAAAAAAATTCCCAATTTTCTAATTAGTAGAAAAGTTACAGCTCATTTTTTAAAAAAACAACAAAATCACTGTCCCAAAATTATATAGAATAGCAAGAAAAAGTGAGATAAATAATGAACTGTTCATGCAAATTAGTTTGCGATAGCTTTCTGACATTACTAACTGACGTATTAAAAATGCCTCGTGGTAAACAGATCTCTAGTCAAGACATTATTGACATTTTTCGACTGAAAAGACAGGGTTTAACAATTGAAGAAATTGCTGGCAAAACAAGTCGCTGCAAAGCCACTATTTACAAAGTTTTGAACAAAGATGGAGAGTGTAAATCAAAACCACGACCTGGGAGGCCCAAAACAACCTCAGAAAGGCTTGATAGACAAATTACCAAGTTAGCTGTTGACAAAACATGTCTGTTCGGAAAATAAAAGCAGAATTAAACCATACCGTGACAAAAAGCACTACCGTATTCACCGGCGACTACAAGCAAATTCCAATGTAAAATACACAGGAATGATGAAAAAACCACCATTAACAGATGGACATAAAGCAGAACGATTGAAGTGGGCAAACTCACACATGTCATGGGATGACAAATGGCTTCAAGTATTATTTAGTGATGGAAAAAAATTCAACCTTGATGGGCCTGATCGTTGGAAATCATATTGGCATGATTTAAGGCAAGAAAAACGCCAGTTCTTCAGCCGACAGCAAGGTGGTGGCTTTCTAATGGTGTGGGCATGTTTTGGCTTCAATGGACAATCAGATATTGCCTTCATAAGTGGCCGGCAAACTGCATTGACATATCAGCAGACATTAGAAGACTATCTTTTCCCAATTACTGAAAAATATTTGTGATATTTTTGGTGTTAAACCACTCCATAGTAGAACGAGCACGANA
>JH431781.1:428810-449862 GCA_000239455.1 Strigamia maritima
GTGCTCGTTCTACTATGGAGTGGTTTAACACCAAAAATATTACAGTTATGCCATGGCCTGCACGAAGCCCTGATCTCAACCCCATAGAGAATCTTTGGGGCATCTTAGCGCGAGATGTCTATGAAAAGCAGAGACAATTTGCTAACACTCAAGACCTAAAAAAGCAGATAGTTAAAAGCTGGTATGATATAGACCCTTTAACACTACACAACCTGATTACATCAATGCCAAATCGTGTATATGAAGTCATTAAGTCAAATGGCAAGCCAATCAAGTATTAGAACTGATTTTATTTTGTTGTATTTTCATGTTTTGTTCACATTCTATATAATTACGGGACAGTGATTTTGTTGTTTTTTTTTAAAAATGAGCTGTAAATTTTCTGCTAATTAAAAAATTGGGAATTTTTTTTTTGACAAATAAAATTTTTTACTTGTTTATTAGTAAAAATTCATTACACATTACCAATTTCATAATATTTTCTCTTTCTATGTTGCTTTTTAAGTTTTTTATATACTTTTGGGACGCACTGTATCTGCCATCACACACAAATTGATTATTTTGAATATATTCTGCACTATTTTAATGTTATTGCGAACAAAAATCCTTACATGATAAATGAACGAAAAACTATAGTTCAATTGTTTGAATGGAAATGGAGAGACATTGTCAATGAATGTGAACAATTGTTAAGTTGTAGGAGTTATGGAGGAGTTTAAAATATTACTTTATTCAAAAAGAATGTTACATACTTACATGTATTTATTACCTTCTACTGAAAATGCCATTTTGGCACCAGGTCTTGATAATAGTCAGATAAAGAGACTCTGGTATATGAACAGTAAGTTATAAACTGCAATCTCGTGGTAGCAGTGAGCAAGAATTTCAGAACATGGTTGAGAGATGCAACAAACTTTATCTAAAACCATATGATGTAGTTAAAATAGTTAGATCTTATTTTAAAACTAGCATACCATAAAACTGCCATTAAAATCTGCACCAAAGCTCACCATTTTTATTTTATTTTGCAAAAAATTGAGTTCTTGATTTTTTTCAGTCAATTTATCAACGCTTATACATATATTACAGTGACGGTGTTTTTGTTTTTACCAATTATACAAGATTAAAACTACCATAAAATTGACAGTAGTGAATTTTTAGTAAATTTTTACATCTGATAAAACGCCGCATCTGTGTATTAGTATGCAAATAAATTTGAATCCAATCTAAAACAACTTAATACTTTTTGTTTTATTTTTAAAACATATTTGTAAGCTACATTATCAGTTTTTATTTGCTGTTGGATCACCAGCAAGGTTGTTCACAGTAATGAACTCTTCAGCATTTTTAAAAATTTGTAGAATCGTTTTGTAGGCATGATCATGGTTAAAATTTCCACTAAGGATATCTTTGCCATGTCGCTCCCAACCATCTTGACTGAGTTCTGCTGCGTTTTTGATTGTCCAAAAAGCTTCATTAAGGGCGAAACCTTGAATAGCTTTCATGTTTTCTTGGATGTTTGTCTTGATTTCTTTGAATGGTTCTTTTAGCAATTCGTGCGCTTCTGTATCCGTTTTTAGGCCGGCTTCAACTATGTCAAACATTTGATTTCGAATTCGTTCCGTACAATCCAGTATAGTCTCTTTCAACGTTTTACCGCCCAAGAGATTTGACAGTTTGGAATTAACAGTGGCAATAACAGCCACAAATACGAAGATAACGATACCTTTCATATTGAATATTCTTATGATCTGGAATAAATATTGTGAATTTACATAAATGTAAATTGTTTAAAAATTAAATACCGTAAGTATGAAAACTGATAAATTTACCTCAAAGTCTGTTTTTTTTTGTAAATATATATTTTTTTATGATGTGAAATTTGTACGTGTTACAAGTGCAACTTTTCAAATCATCAACTACTGGATAAGCAAACAGGGACTACTACCAGTAGCATGCAGTTAAAGGTGATGAATGGTAAATAAACTTCCTGTTTTGAATGAATTTCCTGTATATGTTATTATAATTTTATTATAATTTTATTTTATTATTATTGAAATTCTTAGGTAAAAATAGTATTTTGAATTATTCTCATCGTTTACTTAAAATCATTACTGCTAATTAAATTCCAAGTTTTATTTATTACTAACTCAAATAAACAAATCATTGCCTGGTTGGAGATGTAGGTATTTTATTTATTGTTTTAGTAAACTATTTTAATGAAATGAAATAAATGGCAATTGCAATAGTTTTTTAACTATGGTTTACCATACACTGTATAATACATACAGTATCATGTGAGAGTTTCTGCAGGTGCAACTTATTTTAATGCGTAAAATTATCGAATTAGAGATAAATTTTAGGATGTGTAATTCACGAGTAACGTAATAACTTGTACGAGTTAAAAATTCTTATCGACTTCAAGCTGTAGCTTTTAAGGTTTTTCCAAATCGTATCTTATTTATCCTGAATCAGTGAGAACCTCCACAGAAAAAAACTATACGAATTTTTAATTTTTCTATTTTTTGTATTGAGATTAGATATTGAAAATAGTATAAATTGGGTAATAAACTGCTAAACTTCCACTTACGTACTGTACATATCACATTGATCAAATTTATT
The DNA here is from genome assembly GCA_000239455.1 of Strigamia maritima. NCBI lineage: Eukaryota > Metazoa > Arthropoda > Chilopoda > Geophilomorpha > Linotaeniidae > Strigamia > Strigamia maritima. The sequence continues at coordinate 431,433 of JH431781.1, forward strand.
GTTTTGAAATTTAATAATCATGAATCATTATTTGCTTAAAGTCCTAACTTTACATTTGACGCTATTTTTTGTAACGAGATCTGATGGTAAGTGATGAAAATATTAATTTCGCTTAGTCGAACAATTTTGTTTGAAATCAACTTTTAATAGGATTATTAGAAACGGAAGATACACTTTGTTTGACTGAAGCAGAGGGCAACGAATTTTTGCTTCATAAATCTGTCGAATCTTTGCAAAAATGGATGTCTTCGGAAGTAGCAACAAAAATTAAGAAACTGACAGCAACTGTTGAACATTTAAATCTAGTTGTGAGCCAGTTTGAAGCAAAAGAAAGCAGTTTTATTCTTCTTCAAAGCACTGTAAGTGAATTGCAAGCGGAATTGGTCGAATATAAAGCGTTTATAAAGCAGCAAACTAGTTTTGCGGCAACAACGAAGCAAGAACTAGGAGCCCAAAACCTGATAATTAAACAACACGCAATTGAATTACAGAATTTCAAACAGAATGTAACAAGCTGCGTAAATGGTTGCATTACCGACCTTAAAGTCTCACAAAGTGAAAACACAAAACTTTATAATGGATTAGGCCTCGAAGATAATGCAGCTCAGGGTTATTTTATAACAGGAATAGAAAACCCAAATGCAGATTCTTATGCTGACACGGTTTACCGGCGTAAAATTTTGATGAAAAAGCAAAATAAATGGAGTCCAATCCATCCGTAATTCCGAAATCAAGTAAAATCTAACTACAAGTATATTTGTAAGTCTCGTAACAATACTTTAATAAAATACATTCAATGTTATGCAGCAAAGCACAAGTCTGCAATTGCATCTTGTTTTATTACGATTGAAATGTAAATAATACACATTACAATGTTGTCTTATTAACATATTAATCGAGATTGTTATGTACATGTATTCTTGGCTTTAGACCAAGTCCTTGTACAGCAAAAAATTCTTCGGTATCTCTGAGAAATTTCTTAATTCCGTGATAAGCGCGTTCATGGTCGAATTTCCCAGTAAGAATCGCTTTTCCGTGGAGTGACCACATTGCTTCACCATATTCAGCCATGTTTTTAATGGTCCAGAATGAAGTCTCAATTGCGAACGTATGGATGGTTTTCATGTTGACTTTTATGTTTTTCTTGATTTCTTTGAAAGGTTCTTTCAGCATTTCGTATGCTTTTGGATTCTTGTGCAGTCCATCTTCAATAATGTCAAAGATAAGATTATTAAACATTTCCATTCCTTCTAGCATAGAATCTTTCAGGTTCTTTTTGCCTAGAAAAAATTCAATTTGGTGGAATCAACAGCTGGGGCAAGAGCTAAAATTGCCACAATTGCATAGAAAATGTACTTCATGATATCTTATTTTTATAGTTTCTGTAAAGTGAAGTATTTATTATTAGTATCTAAGATCACAAAAATGATTTTTTACCTAAAATTTACGGCTAAAGTAGCTGCTCCGTTCACGGTGTGAATGTTTTGTCTATGGCTAGAAGTATCAAAATTATGTTTTTATGTTCAACAGAACATTGAATGAATACTGTATGCATTTCCTGTATTTTTTTGGCACGAATATCCTACATCTACATGTAATAATACAAAGAGTGAATAGTTTTGTTTGGTATTGACGTTTTAGTGCGAGAACTTGGAAACATTACATTCAGAGACGGTTTTCTTTGCATACTTAGATTTATTATCTAAATTTTAATTGCGGTATGGTAATAATTTATTCATTTGAACAGGCAATAAAAATTGAAATAATTAGCGTATTTTTTAAATGTTGGAACTTGGAAGTGAGAAGTTACATAATCAATACCGTTAACAGTATTTTTCTATCAAATTTTATCAGAATTAATAGACGATATATTTATTTTTTATTTATTTATTTAATTTTCAGCAAAATACGAAGGTTTCCACCCCTGAATGACAACACTACCGTCACTACCGCACCACGCAGTTCAATGGTTGTGTCGTTGCAACGAGGTGTCACGCTTATGGTGCTTCAGCTGCGAGTAGCGATTTCCGCTTTTCGCCGCTAGATGGCCGCATTGAAATTCGAAATATTGTTACATGGTCGGAGTAAATACAGACAGACTGTCCCTTGATAATTGGGTGTGTATTATACAATAAGATTGATTATCTGATCGGTTTAACTGTTGAGCTATCAACCGAATGCAATTCGGATATCATTTCAGATTTGATTTCATTTAAATTTTTTTTTTTGAATTGATGGCTTCTTGTACTTTTTCTCGTACTAGATGCAGGTTATACAGATTATGGTTAGGCTTGAAACATTATCTCGTCGTATTTGTGGAAATCTCGAAAATGTGGAGGTAAAAAATGCAGATACAATTTTATACTTTTGTTGTTGTTTTAAGGCAATTTTGTTGAGTAACAGTCACATTGAAAAGGCGAGTGACTACAACTTTCTTCATCCGTGGTTAGGAACCGGATTGTTGACAAGATTTCTTGTCACATGTTTATTTTACTCGTATTAGTGTCATTTGATGTTTCAGTAAAGGTGAAAAATGGCGCTCTAGACGAAAACTACTCACTCCATCATTTCATTTTCTTATTTTGGAGGATTTTTTATCAGTTTTCAACAAACAAGCCGAGAATTGAACCTTCATTCGACATCTTTCCATTCATAACACTTTGCACTCTAGATATCATTTGTGGTAAATAAACTTTTATTGTCTTTGAATTTGCACTGCACTTTTTCACAATTTGACTTTGTTTTTGATGTTTTAAAGATGCGGTCATGGGTCGACATGTAAATGCACAAGGATGTGATAATTCACCATATGTAAAAACCACTGAAAGGTATAAAATTGACGTAAAAAAATTAAAATGCACGGGTTAATTATATAAACTTATAGAATAAATTCATTCGAGACAAATGCGAATCATTCTTTGGCCGGATTGGTTATATTGCACGTCGTGTTAGGTATATTCATTTGAAAATGAATAACATCCCAAACAGAGAACGAAGAACACAAAAATCACTAAACTCCGTTTCCAAAACATTGCCAGAAACTCCCATTGGTTGGAGCCTGTTTGCTTGCACATTAATACAAAAAAAACACTAAAAACTACCACATATGGTCAATTTTATGATTGTTTATGGTCGTTTTTTATTCGTTTTTTGTTTGTTTTTTGTTCGTTTTATCTTTGTTTATGTTCGTTTATGCCCTTTTATGGTCATTTTTCGAATTATTTTTTAAGTGCATTAAAAAATTGATAGGAAAAGGCTCTGGCCAATAAGAGTTTCTGGAAATGTTTTGGAAACGGATTTTAGAGTCCTGTTCTTGAAATAAAGTTAAGGAGGAAATAAAATCGAGTTTGGGCATATACTGTATGACGTCATATGGCCAAACTCGATTTTAGATTGAAAATACATAAAAACCACTTAAAAAGTTGCATTTAGCTATGCAAAGATATTTAATACGTTTAGCTATGCAAACGTATTAAAACCTGCGCTTATTTCAAACTACAGCCGGGGGGGGGGGGTGCGGCCGTAATTCGAGAGCGGCCCTTAATCGACAAAATACGGTATTCACACTTCCTGTGCATAATTATATTTACGCAAGTTCATACCATCATATTATTCAATTTAATTTATTTAAACTCATTCTAAGGTAATATAAGAGAAGAAGGTGGAATGGCAATACAGGAGAAAAGTCAACTCAGATTTTCACGATCCTTTGCTTTGCTTGGTTGTCGGACACGATTCGCTTTTCCTTGAGTAATTAAAAGCAAAAATGGGACAAATTTTTCAGCAAAAATCAGTTTTTTGCTCATAACTTTTTTTTTGAAGAGATGTACCAAGGGTAGAATTAAGTTTCACTTTAAGGTCTTGATGCAATCAACATTTTGATTTTGAATAAACAACCATCTCTAAGGTAGTTCTTGAGTAAAAAGCAAAAATGGGGCAAATTTTTCATCAAAAATCAGTTTTTTGCTCATAACTTTTTTTTGAAGAGATGTGCCAAGGGTAGAATCAAGTTTCACTTTAAGGTGTTTGAGTCAAGATTTGAACTTGGGACTTTAATTTTCAAAGTCCAACAGCTTAACTACCAGCCTATTTGCGTCATGTATTTTATTATGAATAGCCACGATCGTCTGCTACACACGAGGGTAATTTTTATTTTTCCGAGATTTTGTGAAGTCACAATAGTAGCCCATGAAAATAGCTCATTGCATTTTGGATTCGTGTGATTTTTGATTTGCCAATTTTGCAATTGTTAAAGTTTAAATCTGACCAAGAATGTATTCAATCAAAAAAATATTTAAAAAAATATAAATACAAAAAAATCCAAAATCCAATGAGCTGTTTTCATGGGCTACTATTGAGACTTCACAAAATCTCGGAAAAATAAAAATTACCCTCGTGTGTAGCAACTCGCCAGTCGATCGTTCAAACTGTAATTCGTAGCATTTTTAATCTCAATAACCATCAAAAACAACAGTAACAACTAATTCAATAGTTGGCTCGTAGATGGCAGGACCATCAATTTCAGTGGTTTTGAAAGTCTGTGGGTTAAGATTTGCAGGTTTTTTGTTTAACTGCCACCGTGTGTTGTGTAACTCCAGCGTATTACAGCCAAAAAAGTAGGATTTTTGTTTTATTTTCATTTTAGTATCAACTCACTTAAAGTGAATGGATTTTTTTTCTTGCATTCCTACCTAGTTGCAGCCCAATAAATTGAAATTGTTTACTCTATCCCAATGCTGCTCATCTGCCATGCTATCGTCATAAATGATAAAATGGATATTGTGGGGATTAGTTACATCATCAGTGGTGTTGCTTATGATTTTTACTTAATACCTTTACTTAATTGTAGTAAAAGTATTGTATTGGTATGTAAGTACAGCTGGCAAAGGGCATTTCAGTTCATATTAATCTTGCTTGCTATGTCAGGAAAGCAAAATTGCAATCAAAATTACTGTCAGAAAAAAAATTATAACATTTGGCTTATTTGACCCAACTTGACATCACCTAGCAAAGTAATCTAGGGATAAAGTCACAAATATCTGAAATGAAAAAAAGTAAATATGGTATGGTATTGAAATACATACTGTCTATTTCCCCGAACGGCTCGTAGCTATAATTTCTATTTCCAGTCCACTTTACCTAGTTAGGTGAGGTCAGCCCGCCGCAGGCATTAGGCTAGGTCATGAGAAAGGAGAACTGGAATTTGAAATTCGTTCGGGAAATAGCCTTGGCGATTAAAGTATTTGTTGCCAATGAGCTGAAATAGTAAAAACATTATGGCAGTGTCATAAAATTCACATGAAAATATTTTGCCCGCGTGCATTGACGATTCCCGCCGTGTTGTCCAAGTTTTTACGTGTACGACAAATATCAGGTGTTGGACCTAGAATAGCGGATGCACTGCATGGAACAGCTAAAGAAAATATTTCCATTTCATTGGAGTTTGCTGGTTCAGTTACTTTCTTCGACAAGTAGTAAAAATGCATAACAAAAGTCGTAGTTTGCAGAAAACAATTGTGACGATCCGATATTCGGGGAAATTACCAAGCGGTAATAACCTCGAAATACCGACTAAATCACTAACTACTACACGAGATGTGGAAGTGATAACTCAGTGTGTGAAAATGTACGGAAACTCAGAGAGAAAAATATACACATAACTTATCAAAACATGACAATCTGCATTTATTAACAGAGCACTGACTAACAATTACTTATACAATTCTAAAGCCAGGAATAATATACTATCGAACAGAGTGTAATAATATGAATGTACGGGGTTAATCTGGAGTATGTCTAGGTCTGGATCTATATCTGTCATTCCTGGTTGGTCTGAAGTGGTTCTAACAGGATTTGGAGTGGGAGGTCGATCCGACTAACGGTTGACTTTTGGCTGTATTCGTCACAAGGTTTGGGCTGGCATTGCCGAATGACAATGTGTCCCAGACAGTTGATGATCAATACTCGGGCCATCTGACCAGAGTGTCGCTAACAAGACAATACGATAACATAGATACCGTAAACAAGAGTTGAGTGGGGTGTCGCGTGGGTCAAGCAACCCACTTGGCCTTCATCCTTATAGTCCGGCGCTCCGCATCGCGACTAACACGTTAATAGATAATTTATCCAACCGAAAGTAGAGTGGTCACGATAACTGGCATGTCCAGATCAATAATCACCACCCTCCGATGTGTCACAACATCATGTCATCATCACTTTTTGTATATTCGCGGTACATAGGCCTTCATAACATAAATGCTATGGCTCACTACGGTCTTCACGGTTGTTGCACCTGCCGGTTCGAAAGTCTTAAAAGCGTTCTGAAACCACGTCAACTAGGTAAATCTGAACATAATATCAATATATCTTTAAGGGTTATCTGGAACCAAATAGAGCTCTGCAAGCCCTTTTATAGTGGTCGCTCACTTGGTGGTCAGCCTGTGTCCAATTGAACATCAGTATGACCATCAGAGGCGGGCACTATAAGCTGAACTATGACACGCCGGGAGTTGGGCCAATCGGTACAACTTCCTGTCAGAGTCCAAGTGAACTCTGCTTGACCAGGGTCAAGGGTCATCTACACACACCAGGGAATAGGTCGCAGGTGCAACCAATTACCCCGATATGCAAGAAAGGACTAAGGGTTGCAAGGAATTCCTTACAACACCTTCCCTAAATAATAATCACTTTTACAAGTGATTTCCATCCAATGTATAAATAATAATGTGAACTATTATTATTTATCATAATTCAATAAACATACACTCTCTTATGAATTATTTACTGGCCAAACTTTTCTTAGTTATTTATTAGACCCAAAAGTGAGAATAACTGATAACTGTAGTTTGAATTTGGCGCGGACAAACAGTCAACGCCATCTAGTGGCAGAATAATAAGTAGTTTCCGATTTTGGACCGTCACACAATAATATTAATAATTTGTATAAATTTATTCCAAAGTTATGAGCAAAAAACTGATTTTGAAAAACTGATTTTTGAAAAATTTGCCCAATTTTCCAATTACTCTAGAGGGAAAGTTGTTTATTCATGATCAAAATGTTGATGGCATCAACATGTTGAAGTTAAACTTGATCTACAGAAGTTAAACTTGATCTACGGAAGTTAAACTTGATCTACGGTACCTTAGATATTTCTTCAATCCAAAGTTATGAGCAAAATACTGATTTTGCCAAAACTTCCTAACTTGTTCAACAAACAACGAATATTCCTAAGACAGTTTTGTTATATTTTTTCAATAACTAGTGTGACGATCCGATATTCGGGAAAATTTCCAAATGATAATAACCTCGAAATACCGACTAAATCACTAACAACTACGCAAGATTGGGAAGTGGTAACCATCGATGTGGGAAGGTATGGAAACTCATAGGGAAATATACAACATAACTTATCAAAACATAACATTATTACTTTTATTAACACAGCATTGACTGATAAGTATTTATATAAACTATAGAGCCAGGAATGGTGCATTATTGAACAGAGATATCATAAATATGAATATAAATGTGGAACAATAAAGTATCTGGATCTAGATCATTAGCTGTTATTCCTGGTTTTCTGAGGTGGTTCTAGCACGGTATGGACAGAAGATCAATCCGACTAATGGTTGATTTTTGGGCTGTATTCGTCACAAGGTTTGGGCCAACATTGCCGAATGACAATGTGTCCCAGACTGAGGAATAATGGGACACTGGCTACATGACCAGGGTACCAACTAACAAGACAATGCGATATCATAAATACCGTAAAGAAGAGTAGTTGAGTGGGGTGTCGCGTGGGTCAAGTGGCCCACTTGGCCTTCATCCGTACAGTCTGGCACTCCGCATCGCGACTAACACGTTAACAGAAAATCATCCGACCCAAAGTAGAGTGGTTATGACAACTGGCATGTCCAGATCAACAACTACCACTCTCCGATGTGTCACAACATTATGTCATCACTACTTTTGTATTTGCGGTACATATGCCTTCATAACATAAATGCTATGGCTCACTACGGTCCTTATGGTTGTTGCACCTGCCGGTTCGAAAGTCTTAATAAAGCGTTCTGAAACCACGTCAACTAGGTAACTTTGAACATAAAATTAATATATCTTTAAGGGTAATCTGGAACCAAATAGAGCTCTGCGAGCCCTTTTATAGTGGTCGCTCCCTTGGTGGTCAGCCTGTGTCCAATTGAACATCAGTATGACCAAACTTGAGGCGGGCACTACAGGATTAACAATGACATACACGAAGTTGGGCCAATCGGTACAACTTCCTGCCAGAGTCCAAGTGAACTCTGCTTGACCAGTGTCTAGGGTCACCTACACAAACTGGGAACTAGGTCACAGGTGCGACTAATTCCTAAACTACACATGAGAAGAGTAGGTGTTAGAGGGAATTCCCTACAACATTTTCCCTAAATAATAATCACTTTTGCAAGTGATTTCCATCCAATGTATAAATAATAATACTCAGATATTATTATTTATCATAATTCAATAAATACACGACTTAACATGAATTATTTACTCGACAAATTAATCTTGCTAGTCATTAAGCCCAAAAGTGAGAATAATAGATAGCTGGAGTTTGGATTTGGCGCGGACAAACAGTCAGCGCCATCTAGTAGCAGAATAACAAGTTGTTTCCGATTTTTGATACTAGTAATTTTTTCTCTTACTTTTACCACTGACTTACTTTTTAAAAGGATATTCTGATCGGTGCTGCCATCTGTTGTAAGCAATAAGCAAAATTACCAAATGCTTTTACTTCCTAAACAAAAATTTTAGCCAGATCAGTCTAGACAACTGAGACAAGTACCGAAAATACTAATTACCTTACCTCAATAGGTTAGAATCAGTTAAACTATTAGATCACTGATATCAGGTTTCATTTGAAGATCCACTTAATGCCAAATGAGCTTCGTAACCATGCAACTCGATTCAAATGTATTTTATTATTGTAACTTAAGTGATCCATTACCGTTTTTAAAAATAAAATACAACTTTTTTTATTTATTAAAATCGGCAGCTAAAACAATGAATATTATTATATTATTAATATAATTACATCAGGAGCTAACATTGAAGTTAATCTCAAAAAATATCATTATTCAATTACACCATCTTGACTTTAAAAATTAAACAAAACCAAAAAAATATAAAAAAGTAATTTAAAAATAAAATTTACAGCTGCCTCAAATCACAGTATCAACCATAATGACGATTGAAATACGTTAAAAAGAAAGAAACAAGAAAATAAAATCAATTTCAATGAGTTCGAATAGATACGCTAAGGCCTTGACTTCATTTCCCATAAGTGTGCCTCGTCCACGCTGCTCTTTGCAACCTCGCCAATCTTTCTTCATCGCTCGGAGATGTGACATAAGCACTCCCTGTCCTTAATGGACCCGAGTAAGGCCCATTACTGGACAGAGTTTTCCTGATTGGTTGTCGGTCGTTCAAAGTAAGTTCACCAAGTTCCATCAATGTCTGTCTAGTGATCCCTAATCTATTATCACTTAAATTACCAGTTTCAGCTGCCTCCAGTCTCTGTTTAGCCAACGAGTCGTTCGAACTCAATGAATTGTTGCTAGTACTGGACGTATTGGTGGATCCCGGACTTATAATCTCTTGCCCCCCGCTCACGGGCGACCTCGCCTGTGGTGAAACTCTCCTTTTCTGCGGCGGCGGGTTCAGCTTTGGCACGGGAGGAACGTTATTTTGTACATTCGAGTCCGCTTTGATGTTTCTTTGCTCACACGGTTGCGGCGACGGAGTTTGCGAGGGAACTTGAGAAGGACTCCGACTTCCCGGGGTCGGAAGTAGTAAGCTGGTCAGCGGTGATAACCGCTGAGTTGTGTAAGTGGTGGTAAGACCACCGTTTATTAATCGCGGATTTGTCGTCATTACTGAAGGGGTACAAGCTATAGGTGCACCATAACTATGAGCGTAAGTGAAAACTGGGCCTACAATGCGGGTTGGGGAAGCCAGTTGGGGATTGGTGGACCCTAGGTTGGTGTAATGTGATTGATCAGGAATGCAGTTGGACCGGAGTTCTTGAAAATCTGGAAGTGCAGCCGGTGCTGAGGCAGGTGTAGTGGGTTCGCACAATACAGGAAGCTTTAAAGAAAGGTAATAGAAAAATAAGTGTAAATATTTTATTTGTGTGTCTAATCGAACATTCAATTTGTTTAACATGTAATTTTACATTTAATACACGTCCTATTTCTTGATACGCTACACTTGCTTGACCTACTGGCAACTGGGATTCCAAGTCTTGGATATGTTGGATTAATAGCTGAATGTGGTTCAGTAAATCTTTGTTTTGAACCAACAGGTGATGATTTCGAGCCTAAATATCAAAACCAAATCAGTCAATAAATTCAGTTTGTACTTTGTACTTTGTATTATATTTTTGGGCGTACTTGGGCTTCTAATCGTGCAGCTGACTCTGCACCCAGTTGATCTCGCAGCAGATGAACCTGCGCTACAGCGACTTGAGTTTGTTGTTGTTCTTGTTCCAGACGTTCCTGCAGCAGTTGAATCTCGTGGTGCACGCTTAGAGGGGATCCTGCACTAGGGATGTTGTCGATGAGAGGTAGTGGTTCGGCCATCATGGAAGAATAAGTCTCGCCGCTCGTCTAAATAAATCACAAAATGATAAACATAATAAAAATGTGTTTTGATTTGTCGTGTTTGTGTTACCAAAGGTGAATTTTTCGTTGATTCCTTGACCGGCGGTGGAGGTAAAGGATCCAATTGTGTTGGTCTTTGGACAATTTTTCTCTCCCGTTCTTTACTCGGATTCATTTCCTCAGTTTGAATATCACAACTGTTTGGCTCCGAAGGTAGCTCAGCTGCCGATATAGCTAGAAGATGTTTTCTATAAATTTCCGGTTCTATTTGCTCTTAAGATATTTCAGCTTACCAGTTTTTGTTTTGTCGCTCGCAGCATCGCTACTTCTTTCACTATGCGCATCTTCTTGAGTGTCAAGATTTTGCTGCGCATGTTGAAGACTCAGTTTGTGTCCCACTTCAAACGCTTGGCCCACAGTGCGGACTATGCGCATCGCCTGGCTCTGAACCACAAAACGAAAGAAAAATCAATACGAGTGACGACACACGCTTAAAGTTCATCTCAGCCAAGTGAGAAACGACTGGAAATAAATTTTAAAAATGAAAAATATAAACTACCTCTAAATGAATATTTTCCAAACTATTCCATTTTGCATGATCCCCAATACAAACACCGTTATTATCATCATCAAACGCAGTCTCGTTAACGATGACGAAGGATGGACGATGGTGTTGCTCCACATCGACCATCATCGTATTGCAGTGCAAATCTTTTCGAACTCGATCAACTTCGGGATCTCGAAACGACAATTTCTTTCTAGGTTTCTCTTTGACTGTCAACATGTCGCGTGATAAGTCAGGGATGAACGTCCATTCCTGACAACTCCGACTCCGGCCAATAAATTATTTTCCACTAAGGAATCTCGGCCAAATTTTTCCATCAGGTTCTAATTTCCCTTCTTCGATTTCCCAACAGGAAAAACAAATATCTTCAATCGCGGACAAGCGACTAGATAGATCCTTTAGCACAAGATTTCGTCACTCACTACACCCAATGGTTCACTGACTTAAACCGTATAAAATTTTAAAACGAGCTTGTTACCCATAATTCCAGTTAATAAATGAGTAAATATATATCATCCGAGCGAAAAGTGCAAGGTGTTGCACCCACAAAACATGGGCTCGAATGCGCGCAGAAGCTGCCTTCGCCTCTTTGTGACTATTTTTGGTTTTGGCACTAACATATGCCAACATCCAGAGATCTGCCTCTGCTTTCGTTCGGATTGGCACGGAAGATGAACTCAGGTAGAAAAAGAAGCAAAGGATTCAAATTTATGAGAGGCGAATCCAGAAGAATAACATTAGCAAAAACAAAAAAATCTAAAAATGGAATTTGCATAGGGTAAAAATAAAGAAACATGTAGCAACACATTTCAATTCTTTTTATATTTTTTTTATCGAAAATTAAAATTAGAATTTTATGTTTTTGGATTTTTTTTTTTAAAATAAAAGAAGTTAAAATATACCGTAATGATGGATTAATATCGAATTTATGAAATATGAGTTTGGAAAGTATTGCATGAAAAGTTGGCGTGAGATAGCAAAGCAATTGACTCATAATTCATCTTAGTCTCATTCACCAAGTTTTATCCAGCACAAGATTAATGATTTGCTCTTTTGCTTGTACCTTTTGCTAAAACATTCCAACTTTGCCCACAATTCATCATGAGAATGTTTTCCCAATACTACATAAAAACAAAAATAAATTAAAACATTTCATTTGAATTTTACAATTTCCCCCATAAATTTCCATTATCTCATTCTAGTCTAAACCTCAGTCAAAAAAAAAGAAAAAAAAGATAAGCTTTCAAAATACACAAACAGAAACCAGAGAAAATTTTTTTAGCAACAATTTTTTATTTTTAGACTATGTTTATATTTAAACTTACTTTTCCCCCCTCCACAATTTTATTTTCAATTGAATTTGGCCCTTTGTCGGAATAATGTCCTTCAAATCATAAAACTCGACGTTTCTTCAAAGTGTTGTCTAAATGAAAGCTGCACATGGGAATCACTATTTTCAGCCCCAAATAACCATTTCAAGACATCGTGGAATCCACTGACCTACACTTTGCAGGCATTAAGTTTAAAATTGGGGGCTTAAATGAATAACAGCTGTTCCATTCCATTTTTTTTTATTTATCGACATTTATTTAATTAGTTCGTACTTGTGTAATGTGATTGAAGCACTTAAAAAGATTAATTATTTAAAGTTTACCAACTTACCTTTTTGTTAGATTTGAAAACATTGCATTTGAACACGTTGCTGCTTCCATCTCTGGCGATGTAACTAAAGATTTTGAGATCCTGAGAATCATGGGAGACGTAGAAAATCCTATCAAATCATAATTATAACCATTAAAAACCGAATCAAACAATTCTAAAAAAATAATCTTAACCTGTAAATTGGATGACTCATCACGACTAGCCGGCTTTCATCCCACCACTGATTTTTCTGCAAAAACATTTTTTGTTTTTTAAATTTATATTTTTAAATTAAATGATAAATCGATGTTTACTTTTTTCTTTTTCCTTAAAGAGACTTTAACACCATCAACCGATACCAAAATGTTGACCTTCTTTTTCTTAATGGCTTTCGCTTTAAATTCATACTATAAAGAAAAAAAATTATGAAAAATTTATAATCAAATACTTCACAGAAATGCAAATTAAATCTTTTGTAAACCACAAAAGTATACAATTTTATAGAACGGGAAGTCGTTTATTACACCAGAATGTCACCTGATTACACACCACATGGTTAATTGTGTGAAAAGAAGAGGATAAAGCGAATGAATAATTCAATATAACTACTTTGAAACGCGACAATTAACAGCGCCGAAAACTTATATGACTTTAGAGTGCATTATTTCAATTCAAATTCCCCATCTACACAGCACCAGAAGTTTGCTCGTCTGTTTAATTTCTATAGAAAGGGCATAGTGTCACTTGCAATTGCAGATGGCAGATGAAAAAAAGCATTCAAATGTGGGTGCGTGCATGGAGAAACCATTAAACCTTGAATCAAGTACAAGCAGACGCCCAAAAGTAAAACTATTCATTACAAAAATTAAATTTTTTCCATCTTCAATAATCGTTGTTGAAATTGAAATCAAACTTTTAATTTGAAAGAATATTTTCCATCTTTTTTTTTTTTGTCGAAACAAAGAAGCCATATAAAAAGAATCTATTTCGTCATGTGAAGCAGTAACAAATCCTAATTGACTGGTCTGAGTAGCTCACTGCAGAATTGAGAACACTTGATCAAATGCCGCAGTCGGCAAAGAAGTCTTAAAGATGAAAAGACAAGACAATCACGAAATCTAATCTGGGCAAAATTAAAGAAAAAACCCTAACAAACAATTAACTGAAACCAAATAAAACCCAATCACGTTGCTAAGCAAAAAGAAAAACAAGATTTCTTTCTAGAAATAAATTTTATTGAGCAATTGACCCGAGCACAGCAGCGTGGCCGCGCATGTCGCCAGTACTCATGATGGCAGCATTACACTGCTCGCTTCGACACATTTTTGGCACCAAGTGTCATACTTCAGTATTAATATTCCTCTTTGAAAAGTAAAATAACCCAGTTTTAATGGTTTTATTGCATTTTTCGCATGTTTTGGTTTTATTAGGCTTGGGGATACATCTAGTACAGCAGTCCTAAGTCAGGGGCTAATCCAATGCAGTATACACTATCATGTGACTCCACTCGCATGATTCTTTTAAACCAATTACAGCGCACCCAGCATAGGGACACATTGAAACTTTATACCCACAGATTGCGGCAGTTAAAACATGCAATTATCACTTTTTAATGAAATACCAAAGCTCTTTAAAATATCCCAAAACTCCACCGAGACACTTCATTTCCTAATCAAACTTTGATATCTTATTAACAAGTGAATTTATTCAGTGCTGCGTTTTATGCACCAGATTAAAACTCTTCCTTATCGCCGTACTGCTGGAAATTACCACGTGAACTGAAGAGCATTAAGATGGTAGTTAAAACACTTTTTCCTGTTTTAAATTTAACGATGTCTTTATTCCAAAAGAGTGAGAAGAAGAAAAAAAACTTCCTTTCAACAAGACCCTTTTTATAAGAAATTTGTTGAGTGCATTACAGTGCAGCATTTTTCATCCGATATGCGTTTCACTTCTTTTCATCTCTTCGTTTCTTTTTCTTGGCCGACTAAAAAACCACCCAAAGCCGAAACCACACAAGCAAGGCCGTGCTAAAAACATTTGATAATAAAAAATAAAAAATAAAAAATAAAAAAATAGTTGTAATTTATCGCCCATTGCTGGTTTTGGTCAAAGCTGAATGACGTCAACAGATGTGTTTGTAGCTTAGCAGGAAAAAAAGTGCTGATAAAAAGAGAAACAGCAAACTGATGACAGACTAATCGTACGTAGTGATTGCATGTAAAGAAAAAAAAAAGTGCAGTTATTGCCCAATATACAAAAATTAATAATTTATGCCATTAATTACGAAAATTATCACTGGGGAAACTCATATGTCAATATTTGCTGAGCAGAATACACAATTTAGAGTAAATCGATTATTAATTTCATTTATAGGTCTTTTATTTCAAATAAACTTTTAATGAGTGTTTGATGTATTGATATAACATCAAATTTTTACAACTTTTAATTTCACAACTTACATTTATTGCCCATTAAAAATCAAATTGATGGAACTTAAAACTGGTTTCACTGACAATTTATTTGTATATCTTGATTAAATTACCACATAACTGTGTGTGAATATCTGTCCTTAAAACAATGCAAACAGACACAAACTAGCATTTTTTTTTACTGAAAGCTATCATAAAATGACTAAATCGTAAATTATTCATTCAACGCCCTTAATCCGCCATCACCAGGACTGTAAACCTGTAAATTAAAAGGTGGAACCCAATTAATTTACCAACTAAATAAAATGTATGCAAAAAAATTTAATATACTAAAATGTTCAACTTAACTTAATTAAATGCACAATTTTCACAATTTCAATTCCATTTTATTGAAAATATTTTTTACTCTTCATCACATTCTCCATTCAGCTCGCACAGTTGTTCACATTTGATCAATAGGTGGCCTCCTTTCTTGTTACCGAATCGAAGATTTAACCAACAAATCGTTCCAAAATGCGCACTTTCGATATGTCTAGTCATGACAGTACCTTTTTACTTCAGTTTCTCACAATTATGAATCATCGGCGTTTACTCATTCCATTAATCAGTTATATCCTTCACAAACACAACTTCATATTACGACATTTCAGTAAAACTTTCAATTAGAAACAACTGCACAACATAAATATATCAGACTTGGGAGGAAAAGATACAACTCACAACTAAAATGCTATAAAACAAAACAAAGCCCATAGTTTTCCATCTTACAAAGAGATGGAAACGTTTTGGCAAATACTTCTCGCCTTAAAGCTAAAGGATTTAGTCTGCGGTTATAATCATTTATCCTTTATCAAGATGTAACGTGTGCAACTGACATTAATAATGATTAAATAGAGTAGTAAGAAAATCTCAAATAGAATGAAATTTGATTGAAAAAGACTAATTTTATTCATAATTAATTGTTTTTCGACGAATATTTTAGCTTAAAACAGAAAATTTGTTAAGAACATCGAAGTAAGTGCGGAAATAGCTGCAGTTCTGCGGCTTAGGGTGCGCCTTAATCGGCTGAAGTGACAGCTGTTTTCCATACTATCGGGTCGAAATTTTCAAGAATTCAATTTTTAGTCAGTCTCCTTCATTCAATCATAAATAAGTCAGCCAAGGACAGGTAAGAGTAGCATCCGTGTCTCGTCTCTTTATTCAATCCAAAATTGGATTGTTCACAAGGTTATTCACAATTGACGTCATCGAACGGGAGTCCTTGACGCACTTACGTCAATCGCAGTCTGTACCTTGAGATTAAGAACTTCAAAATAATTTTTAAAAAAGTTTTTTTAAAAAAAAATAAATAAAAGATGCATTCAACTGTTTTCTCTCCCCACTTACAACACAATTGCATTTATTTCCTCCAATTTTGCACTGGACATGCGCAGCAGACAAAATGCATTTTTTATTACCATCCTTTTTTTTTCAACGCGAAGAAAGGGAAAGGGCCAATTGCGAGATTGAAAAGTTTCAAATAAACCAATTTACACAAAAGCAATTTAATCTAACTGGAAATTAGGCTTTTAACAACTAGAATCCTAACGTGGTTGTTTTTTAAATTTAAATTTCAAATGTAATTTAGGATAATATACAATTGATGATTAACGCACAAACAACATAAATGATCATCATTTTTGATTTTATCAAAGCATTAATTGCTCATTTCAACAATTTCAGTTTCACCTAGTATCAGAAATCAATAAAAAAAGCAAAAAAAAAAAATAAAATAAAATAAAATAAAATTTCTCTGAATACGAGCAGATAAAGTGTAAAATGTATAAAAACCACTGGAGATGAGCACAACAAGTGAAAATGCACTCGAGTGTAGTAAACCACCAACAGTAAAATAACTGGAGAAATTTGCTAGTTTTGATTTTTTTTCCTTCGTTCGAAAAGAAAGAAACTAGAAAAAAAAATAGAAGTGGTAGACATTTGGCAAGAAAACTGATAAAAATGAAAAGACATAAAAAAAGGGTTATAGTTCCAACAAAAAGAAATTGAGCCAAACCTAATGCAACTCAAGACCTAAACGTCCTCCAACTCATACTAATGGCTTTAAATAGTTTTCTTGAAATTTACCAAAGGGCACTTGAGCACGTGGCCTTGTTCCTTTTTCAAAATTTACTGTACAGTCGTGAATGAAAAACGTTTTGTACTTGTCTACAATTGGATTTATAAGTTGGAATCGGGCAACCAACCACCAGCTTATCAGCCGTTAGCTAACTGGGCGGAGTTGATGTAGTAACATTCGAGTCGCATGTCTCGAGACGAAACCGAATCACTGCTGAATCATCATCATTTTTTTTATTTATCATTACTGACCAATTTCCCTGAAAACGGGAAATCCCAATCTGCTAGATGTTAGTTAACCTTATACTAAATAAATGTCTAACGTCAAGGAACTCCATCTGATGATAAATATTCAAATTTGATGTGTTCAAATGCTCCATTTTCTCTCTCTTTTTTTTGTGGTAAACTTGGCTAAATTAATATTCAGACTTCAGAATCTTCCACTGAGTCTAGGCCCTAAAGTCTGCGGCCATTTCAAATCACTTTTGCGGTATACCGGTATGTAAAAATCGACACCTGTGAAATGCTATTTCCAGATTTGACTTATATTCCAGACGTTAAATGCAACATTCTATCTTTTCCCTGATGGCATTTCGTAGTTAATGCACCCGATCAGCAATAGAGAGACTGTAATTCGATTTCCACTCCAGACTGTCTGTATTTTTTCAGCTACAATAATGACCAAATGTTTTGTTGAAACCAATCCTTACTCAAAACAATTCTTTAGAAAAAAAGTTATACTAAAATGCTTGAATGTAATTGGTCAGAATGGTCACATCAAAATTTGTGTTCAATGGAAATTTTCATACAACTTCAAAAACACCCATATTGTGAAGATCGAATACGTACTACAATAATTTTGGCTTTCAAAAAACTCAAAATTTTCAGTTTTCGGAAACAGCCGCATGCCGGATAAAATGAGTTCGACAAAATTTGAGAAATTGACTGTCTGGTACTTTTTCCGGCATGCCAGAAATTTCGAACATGATGGAAATTTATAAAAAAAAATACTTAGAAAACGTAGCACTAACGT
>JH431781.1:449882-512925 GCA_000239455.1 Strigamia maritima
GTTTTCTATTAGTTTTTTTTTTCAGGTTAGGCTGCCCTACGCAACGTGCATACGGTGCCTAAACGTTCAACTGCGTCGATGCGGCTGCTGCGCTACGGCTGTGACAGGGTTTTTTTCACCCGTTTTATCCGGCACCCTGGTCGAACTCCCGCTATGCCAAGGTAATACCATTTTAGATAATACAGTAGAGGATTTGAGCAGATCACAAAAACGTGTGTACGCATGAACATACAAACGTATAAATTAAAAAGTTAACCCTCGGATAGGCAAGGTTTAAAAATAACATTAGTGGATAACCCATAGACACGATCATGTTCATATTTCGGGTCAAGTAGTTAAAGCGCTGTTGCATTTAGTTGAAAAAACTGCTGCTGTTTGCGCTAGTTTTTCCCAAAAACGGCCACTGCACATGCGCACAATCCTATTTTTTCTGGCAAATTTTTATTAATTTTATTTTGTTATGAATTGTTTTGTTGTGAATTGTTCTTTAATCTTTTATTGGTAATTTTAAAGTTTTAATTAAAAAAGAGAAACATCGCTTTCCTGCTTTACAATCTTTTTTCAATGTGATCGTCTGCTAGTAACCCTAAACAGAAGCGCTTTAGCCAATATGCAGTGAAGCTGACATTGCAGTGAATAGTGATGGTGGCGATGGACGTTATTTTCACGTCCTCAGCCTCTAATACAATCATGTATCAACGTATCTACGTATGAAACATACGTTCATATGTTGACACATTGATACGTTTGTGCAAATTTCAATTGTGCAAATCCTCTAGTATGCAGCAAATATTTAAAAACATTGATCTCTAAAAACATTGGTCTTGCCTCCTTTAAGTGTGGTCACATCTGCACGAATTCAGATGGACTTAAGAGCAATTTACCACTGAAAAGTAGTATCACCCACAAGTCAGCTATCAACGTTGTGTGTTGACCAATGAAAATGCGCGACACTCATATAAAAACACGCTGACTTAGCTTTTAGTTCAATATAATTTTTTTCTTCAAAATATCTCTTGTGACCAACAAATTCTCCAGAAAAAGCAATTTTTTGTTATGATCGCCTCGTGCACAATAACTCCCAATTACCCGATGAATCGCGCACTCAAATTCGTTTAATGAATATTGCTAAATATTCCAGATATCTGCAATAACATGTCACTTGTAATGGCTAATCCCGTTTTATATAACCGCTGTCGACAACGCCAATAAATAGCTTAAAATTTGTTGAACAAGAGAATTTACTTAGCCTTAAAGGTTGTCACAACCGCTGTAAATATTTACTCTCAAGTATTACATGGCAAATAAATGTGGAAATAAGTTTAAAAGAATATTCAAATTTAATAAAAAAACTTCAGCAAATATTTTGGCACATTTAATCAGTGGCCGCCAATTATTCAATTATTCAACCCCGCGGCGATATAATGCGATTATTTGATAAAATACGCTAATCAAGTGGGTTTCAACTTTAAAGAAGTCTTCCCTACCCTGCCTTCAGTATATTATTTGTGTATTTTAAGTCTGTAATTAAATTTATTTTACAGCTTTTTTATTATTTCATAACAACTAAGCCACCACAGTACTCTACCTAATACCTTGAAATATTTTGCGATAAAAAAATAAAACTAAAGTATAGCAAAAATTAATTACCGTATATACTCGCGTATAAGTCGAGGATTTTTGGACCAAATCTAGGCCTATTTTTCTAAATTCGACTTATACGCTGGTCAAAGAAACAAACATTTTTTTTTTAGAATTTTACAAATTACGTCCGTTCAACATGCAGGCCACCCCATAGGCTACCTATAGGCTGGCCTGAACGTTGAACGGACGTGATTTGTGAATAACGTATATGCTCGCGTATAAAGTCGAGGATTTTTGGACCAAATCCTGGTATTTTTCTTCCAATTCGACTTATACACGAGTCAATAGTTTTTGACCCATTTTAAGTCGGAGTCGACTTATACGCGAGTATATACGGTACCTTGAAAAACGATGCAAATATGCAGCTGCCTCTTTTGAATTAGAAATATATCCTTTTCCCTGGTAAATTCATACATAATTCATTTTTTTATCAAATCTTTTTGGTCTATTTACAATAATATCTACCTCAGCCGATCTTCAAATTATGTTTTTTCTTTTCTTTTTATATTCTTTTCCTAATCATCAATTCTGCTTGGGAGTTTTTTCATCATTAGAGATCCGAAGATACCAACGACTCAACATGATATCACATTCCCATTAAAACACAAAAGAAGCAGTACTGAGTATGAGTATAAAAAAGTAATACAGTACGTACTCGTATGACCTTTTTGACATTTTGTTTCCACTTTAAACACTATCGAGCTATGCACTTCCCGCAACTGTACAAAAACTAAAAATCTGATTCATCATTTCATCCCACTTTAAAATCCAAAGCTCTATTTGTGAAAAAAAAAGTTGAAGTTGTCAAATCAAGAAATTACCTCTGACCGGGTTTATTTCATCTTTACTTCAATGCTAGCATTTCATAAGCTGTTTTCTAAACTTTTTATGGTTACGAAGTTCTTGAAGGTTGATTTACCTTTAGGCAAACAAACTTTAGAATAAGATATACTGTACAATTTAGGTTTTATGGAACATTGAACTGGATTCTAAAGCTCAAGTTTTCGATTCATTCTATAAGTTGACTTCTGGTTTAATGGTCAGTCTGCTAGCTTGACAAACTGAATAGTGGATTCTTAAAAAGAATTCAATAACATAACCCTCTTCTACAAAAAGAATATAAAAAAAAATCATCGATTTCTAGTACTCATAAGAATTTTTTTTTCATGGAACGAATATAGAAATAAAATAAAATTTAATACTTTGTTAAAATCAGTTAATTCACACACACAAAAAACATTATTCAATGTGAATATAAGTACAATATCACTTTATTATGTTACACTCCCCAACCACCATACATCAACTTTTCTAATAACTGTACTTGTATGGTGGAGGTCAAGCACTATCATCGCTTGCTACAAATTTCGGATAACACATTACTGCCAGATATCTGAAATTTACTACTTCATTTCCTAAATTTACACGACAAGCGAAGTGTGTCTTGTATTCACTCTTCTCCATCCAGAATGATAAGCATTTCCCTCCAAACTACTCTTTTATGAGCAAAAAAATTCAGGTACTTGTGATCATAAAATCATTTAATCGTACATTACCACGCCCTTAATTTGTTCCCAAAATGCATGTTCCCTCGCTTTCATATTGGCAAATGCAATTTGCATACACCGATGAGATCCATCTCACAATTGACTTACAAAAGCACCACAAATTAAATTCCATAAACTTGACTTTATATGTTTTGATCATGCTTTCAGGTAACAATAAATATACACAACTAACAGGAATTACGGTCAATCAAGTTAATAATACATGATATGTGTTCTGCGCATGTACTAAACCCAATCCCAATTTATTTGAGTGTTTGGTTCAAGCAATTGCAATTGTACATTAGATCAAACACAATTTAACATTATAAAAAATGCACGATTTCAAATCAATTGGAATTCGGGTACTAATACAATACAATAAATTCCTAACTCAAATAAATGTTCTCAATGAGTAAATTTCTGTGATACTATTACTAGGCAATTAATGAAGAGTGTTGCAGCTGTCAGTTCAGTGATGGCGCTATAATGTGCTATTAGGAGTGTAGTTATTTGCTTGTGACTATTCTTGACCCTTGTGCAGATGTCATTGTAAGATAAATTATGGGGGTCCAGCTTAAGTTCTAATTTCAGCTGAACAATAGACAATTGCCGTAATCCGACAATGACATGTGAAGATTAAGCCACCACTCCTAGTACATCGACGCTATCACAGCGGCAAATT
The DNA here is from genome assembly GCA_000239455.1 of Strigamia maritima. Lineage (NCBI taxonomy): Eukaryota > Metazoa > Arthropoda > Chilopoda > Geophilomorpha > Linotaeniidae > Strigamia > Strigamia maritima. The sequence continues at coordinate 453,756 of JH431781.1, forward strand.
TATAAACTCAAAGCTGTGTCTCACCCCATTGTTGTTTTTCAATGAGCATCTGGAATACACAATACAGAAACCAGTGACACTGTGTGGTCGGTTAAGCAGGTTGCCATCCAAGGTTTAACTGCACATACTCATCCCTCTATCTATGAAAATACAAAAATACAACCCCTGGCAAAAAGTATTCAATCACAACCTACATTCCATAAAAAAAAATTTCTTTACTTCATTATGAAAATATTGTACACTCTAATCACAAATTGTGATGACATATTATTACTTTAATATTACTTAATATATATACCGTATTCCCTCAGAAAGAACGGCATGCCGGAAAAACCGAGTTTGACCAGATTTCAAAAACCGGACATCTGGTCATTTTTACGGCATGCCGTAAAAATCGAATCACGCTAAAACTTATACTTGTGAAATATTTTCATAAATTCTTAGAACAGGAAGAAATTATTTCATGCAAAATAACAAAGAAAAGACAAAACAATGGGAATGGCTTAGAATTGCCATGTGAATACGAATTTAGTGAACCCAAAAAAGTTAGAGGCAATTGCTAAAAAAATAATTTGTTAACAATAATTTTTTAATCACTTAAAATGTGTCAGTGTTAAATATAATGCGCGTATATACTGTATACTCAAACTTATACGTGTAAGTAAATGCGAATGTAAATTTTATGACTATTTTTGCCTCAAATTATCTGGCATGCTGGAAAATTCGAATTTTCTGGCACCCTGGTCAGATTCGCCATTATCCGGCATGCCGTTCTTTCCGAGGGAATACGGTAAAATTAGTACTTTAATATTACTATTTAATATTACTTTTCTGCACTTCAATGTTTCCAGCAAGTATAATTATGTGTGAGTGCTTATATAGCACAGAAACAAGTTCTGTACACATTTACTAAGTTGCGCTTTTCTGGAAAATGACGTCATCATTTCTCAAATGGAAAAGTAAAAAATGGAATATTCTCTCTAGTTTCCACTTTTCCACTTGATAAATAATGACGTCATTTTCCAGAAAAGCGTGTGTATGTAACTAGAGTAAATGTTAAAGGTACTATTAACTCAAAAATGCACCAAATATATTTCAAACTTTCATTTTGCCATCAGACAATCAATTGTATGCTGGTTATCAAAAATTCATCTTTCAACAAAATGGCTTAACAATGTCATACAATTAATTCAACTAAGGTATGACTTCAATTCTAATAAAGTTCAGCTTCTATCAAGGCCAAATACCCCAAATTTTGTTGTGTTTTTCTCTCATTTAGTAAGGAAAGTATTCTTTTTCTTTCATTCACACTTAACTTCCTCGCTTAGGAGCCATTTTTAATGAGCTTAGATATAAAAATTGTTTGGGAGGCTCTGATTAGGTTATTAAGAGATGATAGTAACTATAAAATGTACTTTTGTACTTATATATCCGAATTATTTCCACAATACTGCCATTGATTGAATACTTATTTCCACACTTTAGGCCGATTGAATATTTTTTTCCAACACATGTTTTACATTTGTAGTGACATTTTTGTAATTATTCAACCAATCTGGTCAATTTTGTGTTCATATTGTAGCCAACATATTAAAGTAATAATATGTCATCACAATTTGTGATTAGAGTGTACAATATTTTCATAATGAAGTAAAGAAATTTGTTTTTTGTGGAATGTACAAAAGTTTAGAAATTGTGTAGAAAATTTACTCGAAATAGTTATGCAAGCATTTTATTAATGCTAAATCAAACCTTTGCTACCAGAGGATTTTAGATTTTTGCACCATTTGTGAATCATGGGCAAAGCAAACAATTGACGCTAAAAGAAAAGGGTCGAATGTAACAACTGAGTCTATAGCAGGAAAGTCTCAAAAATCAAATAACTCGAGAACCACTTGATATAGAATTAATTTTTTTTAATGAAAAGATGCAGAAATGTTTGGAGAACAGTTTTTAAAAGTTTCTCAAAATGAATGTTTTTTTTTAACATTTGAAATTTGGATTTCTGAAGAGGTGAAAGGGCGTCATTTTTTAAAAAAGTTCATAGTAATTTCAATTTTCATCCAATCATTACAAAACTTTAGGATATAATTTAACATGCAGTAGTACATAGTGTCCTAAAGTTTTATAATGATCAGATGAAAATTGAAATTACTATAAATTTTTTAAAAAAATAGCACCCTTTCACCTCTTCAGAACTCTATATTTCAAATGTTTTTCTATGTTTCAAATGTAGCAGAGGTTTGATTTAGCATTAATAAAATGCTTGCATAACAATTTCGAGTAAATTTTCTACACAATTTCTAAACTTTTGTCCAAGAAAAAATAAATTTCACTTTTGCCCTTTCTACATTTTTTGTATTATTATTTTTTGCCTGTTTAATGTTTCATAAAATTCTGAAAAAATAGTACCGATTTTGTCAAATAAGGGCCACGGCCCTTATTGCAGCCGCACCGCCCCCCCCTCCCCGCGTCTATATTGTTTTGCTTAGCTAAACGTAATTTTTTAAGTTGTTTTTAACATAAAAACAACTTAAAAAGTTGCGTTTAGCTATGCAAAGGTATTTAATACGTTTAGCTATGCAAACGTATTAAAACCTGCGCTTAATTCAAACTACAGCCCGTGGGTGCAACCGTAATTCGAGGGCAGCCCTAATCGACAAAATACGGTATTTAAGAATAAACATATTTAACATTATTTTCCCAAAATTTCAGGTTATTTGGATGATTTTTTTTTGAAGTTATGCCTTTCCAAACATAAGATTACAAGTTTTTTTACAATCACTTTCTAAACTTATGACCGGGAGTTGTAGGTTGTGAAAGTGAAAGAATACTTTTTGCCAGGAGTTGTATAAATCCAAACATATACTTAAAAACCCAATTAAAAAGTAGTTTAAAAATTTTTAATAACAACTAGAAAACTTAAATGGACCCTAAACTACCATGAGCAGTATCTGATTAAAATTTCAAAAAAAAAAAATGAATTAAAAAAGATAATTACAGTATTAAAGCTATGAGTAAAAGATAATTCATATCATTTGTCAAAAAATTAAATCAAATCAAATAAAATCAAATAATTCAAAAAATTAAATTCATATCAATTTTGAAACTCCATAATTCGTATCAATTTCCCATTATTTCAAATAGATCTTTTCCTGCTCAGCCCAACATCCGATTTAAAATTACCATATTGCAAAAAAAAGTAATTTCGTCATGTTCAGTCTTCTGGTTACCAAAAATATAATAGATGCCTAGTAACGCACGTGTATTTTTAGTTACTATGGAAATGAAATGACGCCAACTCATTAACCATGACGTCATAAAATTTTAATATCCATCGTAAAAAATTCTGCTTTAATATCTTACATTTTTTTTTGTGTAAAACAAACAATGATTTCTACTTGGCAGATCAACTCCCATTTCCCACAACAAACACGAGTTATAGCCCAATCCTGAATGCTGAAAAAGACTTTCTTGGCACAAGACATTCGTGACAACTGGATGCGCAAATGAGACTCAAATTGAATTAATTATTGCCAAAAGAACTCGCAGAACTTTACAATAAGATTTCAATTTTTTGTAACAAGTATGAAGTAACAACTACTATTTCTTTCTTGTCAAAGTAGATAATATTTATCATTATACATCATTATATATCCCTTAAATCTTAATTTGCTGGAATATACTACTGTACCATTGTTAATAATGCTGTTTTAAGTTCTATCTCAATCAACATTACAACAGAATTTTTTTATTAAATTTAAAAATGATAAAAAATTCATAACAGTATCTCAGCAAACGTCAACAGCCTCGGTGGTAAATTAAATGGCTATAAGTTGAGCAGTTCCGTCATTAGAGTAAAGCTTCATCTTGAAAAGCTCCTGCAGGAAATGATGCTTCAATTTGATCAAATTGGCTTGTTTGTACACATTGCCAGTTAAAGGTAAAAAATATAAATTCCTTATTTATATGTGTGCATAAGAAAATTTAAGTAAACACCAATAACTTCTAAGTTCTAATGCCAAAAATTGATCATCAAAGTACAAATAGATTTTTTGCAAAAAAAAATAAAAGAAAATAAAGTTTCGTATTCTTTGCTATTTGTTAGTTTGGAAACACGCAGAATGAAATTAAATTATGGAAAGAAGCATTTCGTCCTTGAGGGTCAACAACAATAATATCAAAGTTTATACTGCAGTATTTCAATCTGCAAGCATACTTTTGGACCCACGATCTCTTTAAATGGGTTGCATCTGCTTATGCTTGGAGGACATATTTTTCTGCGTGTTTACAACTACTATGAATTAATTTAATGTTAGACATTAGAAAATAAAATGTTTTAGAAAACTTTTGTTCATTTTATTTTGTTGTTTTAAAGTTGAACAAAATGATTTTAAATGTAACCGTTAATATTAATATTGATGTTCCAGTGTAATTGCAGAGTTTGTTTGCTTGTTCCGTAATGCTTTTTCAAGTAAAATAAAAAATATATATTATTGGCTTCGGAATTGGTTTCCTCGGTACAATATAGGGAGTTGTGACTGTGTGTTCAAGCTTACTGGCCAAATCCCAGCTAAATTTCTTTTTACAAAATGACGATCTAAATACATACCGGGTATGCTGTAAATAAATCATAACATTTTTTATTTTTTAAAAAAGTTTGTAATTACTTGTGAATGTAGCAAACAAAAAAAAGTTATATTTATTTTATACAGTATTCTATAAACTAGGCAACAATTGGTTATCATTGTGAAAATTCTAAACGTTCTGACAGCATAAAAAATATAATATCTCTTTGTTTTTTGTTTTTTTTTTTAAAAAAAAACTCTCTTTTTCTAGATTAAAAATACGTTTTTATGGCAGCATTTCCCTTTAAAGTCTAGTCTACCTGTGAGTGGATGAATCATCTCCGCCCAAGAGGAAAAACTGTGCGCAGGCGAAAGTGAACAATGAGTTAACTACGAACATGTTTTCCACATGAAAAAAGTATGGCCGATTTAATCTACAATATGAGTATAAAAAAAGGTGCTTACAGAGATAAATGAAATTTTTTTAAAGTGAAAAAAAACTTAGCCGTGTATTGTCGAAAGAAACAAGCGAGTAAACTAAGTTTTCCCACTCTATCAGACCATATTCACCGTGAAAACGTGTGTATTAAAGTTTAGTACAAAGATGATTTTACCATCCAATAAAGTGGAAGATATTTGCAGTGTAAAATTTTCCAATCAAATTTCTTAAACCGTAAAAATGGCTTTAAAAACCACTGTACCATTCTTTTTTCATCAACTTCAGCAATAAAATCCACAAAATCTTGTGGCTACGTGAAAAAAAAGATAAGAAAAAAAAAAAAAAGAAAAAAAAAGAAAGAAAAAAAAAGATACTTAACACCAATCCCTACTTTGCACAAAACCCCAGGTGAGCAGATTACGACTGACGACGAAATCTACGAATGCTGCCAACTAGAGATACCCCACTGCCATCATTCACAAGCGCAGCTTCCAGTCATCTTAACCTTCCAACCAGAAAGTTCCCTGCTGACTCACTAAAAGCATCAATTTCCGAGAGATAGTAGATCACTACTTGAATTGCCAGCAATATAAATAAATCATTTTAATAAATGCAATTTAAATAAGTAAAAAGAGTGAATTTCACTCAAATTACAAAAAAAAAAAGTCATTAGTCAATTCTGGCACCAGATGGTGGATTTAAACCAAATTAAAACCATTTCAAGAGCTCTGCTGGTGTGAAAATATTTATTTAAAAGTCTTCTTACAAATGACCTACATTATCATTTTTTTGTTCCAAGTTCTAGTTCGAAAAATAATACTTAAACAAAAAAATTTAAGCGCATTAATTTTGAAAGTTTTGAATCTTTTGTATGAAATAATTTTATTAATTTTCCAAAACTTAATAACCTTTGATAGTCTTAGTGTTGTGTATGCTTTTAAATTGCTTTTTTTTCCCGGTTGTCGAGACATAATTGCGTTATTGCATAATTTTTTTTTTACTTTCTTCCAAACGTCTTGCCAGAAATTGTATCTCCCTCCATTGCAAATTATTAAAAATAATACACAATTTGACGTGTCGATTTTTTCTATTCAATATTGATACTACATATAAGTAGTGTAATTAAAGGGACAGTTTAGTCAGGGTTCATGTTATAAAATAAAAGTAATATACAAATTATTAACAATACACTAGCTTCTATCCATTTGTCATGAGATTATTAAATAAAACGACAAAAACAATTGGAACTATTTACTGCAGATTAAAGGTTTTGTGGTGCAGTTATGTAGCATCAGAAAAACTTCTAGAAGAACAGCTGAGAGAAACAAAAATGGCTGCCAACAATGGAAATATAGAGGAGAATGACGGTTGAAGTCTGTTCTTTCAATGCTGCTCATCCCCTTTGAATTTTTTTGATATTTTCCAATTGGTGGCCCAAAAGGGCCCATGACCTATCATATATACAGATTTTGACAATGTGACCAGTATGATTTACTTAATTCTAATTTAATATTCAACAAAAATGAAATTAAGTCTCACATTTCTACACACTTTAATCTCTGTAATGGCAAGAACAGGCGTAGTCCAGAAGGTTTAATAACCAGCAAAAGCCATAACGTCAGCTCAACAACCGTACAATATGTAGCGACAACAATGCAACAATAACATGCAATACATGGCAACCAAAACGTGTTGAAACTTAAGTCTATTTACCTATAAGTTTGGAGTAACTCGGATTGGTCGTGGCAACTAACTGTTAAATGGTGTTGTGCAGAACAAAGTAGATCTAAACCAGTCAAAACCGGTCGTCAAATGTTCGACCGGGCCATTTATTTTTTCAAGATGGCGGTTTTGCGCGGTTCGACCGGGCCATGATTAGTACTAATCATGGACCGGGCCATCTATTTCTTCAAGATGGCGGTTTCGCGCAGTTTATTCAAAAATGACCTTTACTTTCATTGGTTACTGACAGACATGTGACTTAAAGTATGAATACTTTCCTGCGATCAGTCCACTGACCAATCCGAGTTACTCCAAACTTATAGGTAAATAAACTTTAAGCAAGCACAACATTTTCCCCTTTGAGGTTTCAACACGTTTTGGTTGTTACATATTGCATGTTATTGTTCCATTGTTGTCGCTACATATTGTACCGTTGTTGAGGTACCGTTGTTGAGCTGACGTTATGGCTTTTGCTGGTTATTAAACCTTGTTTGATGTTTACCACCAATTAGATATTGGGTCATTTATATTGACTTTTTTGAAGTTTGAAATCTAAAAGCATATCTATAAATGTCAGAAGCGAGATTCTTAAACTTCATTGTTTAATTTCTATCTATCTCCAAACAGGAAATGACATTTTTATTACAACATAATTCAATAATCCAAAAATCGTTGAAAAACGACTGTTTTCTTGATTCTATATATGAGCCATATCTAGTTTTTCCGTTAAGATCGATGGCAAGTGGGGACATGTATTTTCATTTACAATTTAAGGTCAAATTAAATTTTATTGGTGTTACGAAATTCGATGCCAACAAAAATTGCTATGACTTGTGCTGTATCAGACACGCTTCTGTCGGCTAAATCAAAAACAACGTTCCGTTCATTTAAATTCGCCGCATTTCACAACATCTGAGAAAAGCACCGTGTGTGTAATTTTGCGAACTATTTTCGAAATCGCATTTAGCGATGTCGTAATCAAGCGCTTAATTACGCCATCGCTACATCAATTTCGAAAATATTTCGCAAAAGCACACACACAGTGCTTTTTTTGTATTTTCCCCCAAGTGAAACGTCCAGCCAATGTGAGTATATTTAATACATTTCGGAATCGAGTTTTAGATTTACTCTCGTTTGTCCAACAAAACTATTTTCCATCATGTGCACCAAGCACACTTTATCAATTTATTCCGTGTTTATGTTTTCCTTGTGTTTGGTGTGTTTGTTTTGTCTACGGAAGTAACGTCACATTTAGAGAAACGAACTGCGAGAAATGTGAAAATGTTTCTATTTTCGAATCCACTAGTGTTTGTGTAAATGAAAATGTACTGTTTCCATTTCCCAAAATAATCTTTATTTTTAGCAATTTCCCAAAAATAAAGCGAACGTCCTTTAATACCGTATACGAATAAATTACACTAACAACTGAATAAAGTCACTCCCACTTCCCTTCCCTTCGCTCGAAAACAATTCCTAGGTTCTGCAACTCTGACCAATTCCTTGTTGACCCTTCACGAAGAAGACCTTTTACTGCCCTCAATTGATTTCTAATTAAGAACTAATTAAGACGAATGAGTTACTAACAAACGAGAAAAATGTATACTCCAGCTGGTTTGATTAATGCCGAGCATTACTACTTCCAGCGTAACATTCTAGTGACGACCTTTGCTAATTTTTATTGATCTTTCAATGAGAATTCAAGTAGAAAGTGACTTCACTTACCCTAATACGCCGCATAGCTGCCACAATTTCCACTCTGCTGCTCGGTCTGGGAACATCGAGTGAACCAATGTACTATGAAACAAAAAACAAAAAACAAAAAAAAAACTGAATACAATTTTTTTTGGATGATGGTCAACAAGAAAAACACAGTGCAATAGTCTGCCAGGTTTATTCGACCCAAATTTACACGATTTTTGTCTTAGTGTGTTTATAGACCCATAATATTTTAGTAAATTTAAGGATCACAAATAAAAAATTATCAGTTGTAATACCACAAGCGCTAGTGTGATTGTTGAAATAAGCTTGTAACAATGAATTTTTTTACTCGGTAAAAATCACGAGTGGATCAAAATAAATCAAAATCATCAAAATAAATTATTAAATTGCGAGAGGTAGATCACCGAATACATAATGTCGGGCCTCGTACGTGATGCTAAAAACATCAAACTTCCTATTAAGTTACGATAGGGAAATTCCGATTCAATTTCATGTTCTTTGGGGACAGTTAGAGTGGTGCCCACAGTCACAGGTACTTTAATAAGCTTGTTAGCAACAACAGCATATTTACTTACCTGAGGAGCATCCTGTCACTTTAAGTCAACTACACACTTAAGAATTTTATTCAGGCAATATTGAATGCAACTTAAGTGAGATTAATTACTATAAGCATGTCATTTGCCATAACTATGACGTCAAAAACGTCACATGTAATGAGTTTACGTCAACTTAGCAGTTAAGTCAACTAAGTTAATTTATCTAAATCAAATTGAATGCACCTTATATCTATATTTCTCAAAGTTTGTCTGTCTGTCATATTGCACGGAATTTCAGCTGAGATTCCATGAGATTCCACGAGATTTCGCGAGATTCCACTTAATATTATGGAATTCCACGAGATTTTATGGGATTCCACAAGATTTCACGGAATTTTAACAAAATACTCGAGCGAATGAAAGCCCGTGGAATCCCGTAAAATCTCGCGAAATCTTGTAAAATTTTGCGTAATCTCGTAAAATCTCGTGAAATCTCGTAAAATCTCGTAAAATCTCTTGGAATCTCGTAAAATCGTGTGAAACATCGCACCATCGCCATTTGTGGATTGGAGTGTAGTGGCTCGCTCTGACAGATAATTGTTACAGAAGTGGATAAAACATAAATTTATTTTCGGATATTTTTCATGGTGCTAAATAAACAATAAGCGCGCCGACCAATGAAATCAGTATTTTGAATTCAACGAATCCGCGTGTACGCTCTCGTCGATGGTTTTTACGAGTCAGATTCTCACTTTTATTTATTGAAAATATAGACTTTCCTTTAAAAATTGATTTTTAAAGGCAGTGGAACTAGATCTCTTTCACCTAATAGAATTGATACCGTTCTGAAAAAGTTTGATATCCGTTTTACATACGCTTGGCTTAAAATTCAATTTGAATCAGGTTTACTGTAGAAAAAAAAGTTAAAGTGTTTTTGATTCATACTTGTGAAATACTTGAAGTTGCAGTAGTAGAAGTAAAAAAATTAACTAAGTAATTAAAAAAACAGTTAGTGTTAGATTAGTGATAGTAAACAGCCAATTAAACCACATGAAAATACTACTAAAATTTAAAATAAATAAATAATAATTTAATTTCATTGTCACAATTCTTCTTTGAATGGGGGAAACCATACAGGCATACAATAATTTCAAATAACAGATAACAGTAAAATAATTTTTTATTTAATTCCTCTCCAGAAGTAAACTCTATTTAACATTTCGTGCACGAAACTCCCATTGGTTAATGACCTATGTATTGTACTTAAAGTAAATATTGTGGTTATTTTAATTATTTTAATTCTCTAGTTGAGTTGAGTCGTAAAATCATTGTTTTGTAGTCCAAAAATGTGCAAACGAAAACGCTGATAAATATTTTAAAAAATTATTTACATTTGGGGGTTTTTGTATTGTTGCGCACATTTTTTGGCTATGAAACAATGATTTTTCGACTCAGCTCGACTAGAGGATTAAAATAAGATCTAAAGGTGCATTTTCATTTGCGAGAGAATTTTTCGTGCCACAATAAAAATCGTGCTACAATCGCGCCACTCTAAAAATCATGCTCTCGCTTGAGCATTTTCATTAAAGCCACAAAAAAGCCACTTCTCGCTTCCAAACAAAGATGGAAGCCAACAGGAGAAGAAAAAGACTTCTTTTACTAAAGAAGAAAAAACAAGTAGTAAAGAGATAAAAATAAAAAAAAAATAAATAATAAACAAATAAATAAAAACAAAAAAAAATTTTTATTAGACAGTTTGCGATTTCTCGTACAAAATTTTTATTATTACGAGACTTGTATTATTACGAGATTTTATTAAAAAGCTCGTGATTTCATTTTTCGTTCCAACACTCTATCGGACAAGATTTTTGAAAAATCTCATTTCAAATTGTCGTGTATACGACTTCACTTGCGCATGCGCACTGCCTACAATCACAACAATTGTCATGAAATTCTGCTGCCATTTTCCCTCCGCTTCGGCTGTAATTTTGGCAAAGTTGTGTCGATTACACTATCTCAGGTTAGTTTTTTAATCAGTCAAACACCTTGCACAAACCACAAGCCCAATACTTAGGCTTAATTTGTGTAAGGTGTCTTGTTTTCCTAAAAATTGCTGCTGCCGATTTAAATGTCGTATGTAATGTGTTTTGTGACCAACCGCAAACACTGATACGACATTTTATTAACGAAATTTTAAAAAACGAGATTTCTTTAAAAATTTGGTTTTTTTAAATCTCGTTTTCGGTCTCGTACGAGAAATCGCAAACTGTCTATTTATTAATTTTTTTTAAAAAACATTTTGTCAATTATCTGTTTATTGCATCATAAACAAGGTTTACAATACTTTTTCCCAATATTTCCTGTGTCAATCAGTGAAAATCTGGTAAAAATTCAAAAAACGCTAAGCAATTTTCAGAGCAAAGCTAGAATAGACAGAAGCACGCGAGAAAACGAATCGTGCCAACAATCGCGCGCCTTTGCAAGTCTAGCTTGCATGAAAATGAATAAGCGTGCTATTTTTGTAGCACGATTGTTGAAAAATGAGCTCGAGAAATGACAAATGAAAATGCACCTTTACAATATCTACTTTCAGTACAATGCAAAAAAGTTCACTATTCAGTTTCGTGCACGAATTGTTGGATAGAGGTCTGCAGACAGTAACAGCAAAAACTAATGGGATCAATACACTATATCCCATACGCGTTTTAGACAGAAAGACTCTCGTTTCAGATTTAATTTTATAGTCAACCTCGCCAAAGACAATTTAACCAAAAAACATTCATTTTTAGAAAAAATTAATATAAACTTACAGTAGGTAATTTTTGCTGTACCTATTGTCTAAATCGTACTAAAGGGTGAAATGATACCCAACTGTAACAAAACCTAGTGCTCAACAAATAACATTACGCATGTCTAAATTATACTCAAGTCAACAATTTTAATAAATCCAGGTAGTTTCCAAAGTAAAGCTCAATGAAATTATCATTTGAAAATACAAAGAAAGAAAAATAAAGCCAAAAAGAATCAGCCAAAGCAAGGCCAAGAAGATAAACTAAGATCCCAAATCCTAATCAGATTCAAACGCACTTTAGTCAGAGAACAACCATAAGTTAAAGAAATGCCTCTGCTACTTTCTTGCTCAGTTAGCTATGTAATTAATAATTTAAAATACGTGACAATAAATCCATAATTAATAAAATGCATCAAAGTTTTAAGTCTCAAATGTTTTTTTTTTTTTTTTATGTACTAAGAAGTGAGAATATAAAAAAAAGAAATAATTAAAATATTTCGTTTTTTTTTTAATTTCGTAATTTTTCTTACGAAAAATCGTACTATTCGTTTTTTTTTCGTCCAACAGGTTACGATAAAAATGACTTTTTAAAATATGGAAAATTGAAGAATTAACACTATATATTTTTATAGGTACAAATCAAATTTCAAATTCAATGTCAAGTTTATTTTCTTTTAAACTCTAAACAAAAGATGGTACTGTTTTTCACTCAGTAAAACAGTAAAATAAAAAATAGAACCGATGGGGTCGACACGTGTCGGCATCATCGTTTTGTGTTCCCAAGTGTCGGCAACGTTGAACCGGCAGCGCTGTACCGATTGCCGATTGAAATGCTTTGTTCAGTAGGAACAAAGCAAGTTTTTATAACAAATTTATTACAAAAAGATAACTATACGTTCATACTATTTAAGTACCTCCTGAAGACAAATATTCTGATCGGTTTAATACGATCAGTCAACTTGGGCTGTTGGATAGAGACAAAATTGCGGAACACAACAAACGAAGCCGGTGGAAATTTGCATGCGCAACTCATTTCATTTATGAAAAAACACCACGAAATATACCACAAAATATTTCTTTTATTTCGCTACGAAATTCAAAAGACAAGAAAATTAAAACGAAATCATATTAAAATTCTGTATTTTTTCATGATTTCAATTTTAATTTTTTTGTACGAAAATCGCAGTGTCTAATATAAGAAAATAATAATACTTTATTTTTAAAACATTAAAACATTAATCAAGATCAATGTCAAGTACAGTTCATTGGTTTTTGTAAGTAATTTAATTGATTCAAACTAGGACCCAATATAAAAGAACTGGCATACAGCACCACGCAAGGCGAATTAGCCCGCGCAGGAAATTACAGTATAGGAGATCCGGTCTCTCAAAACAAATATGTAATAAGGAATTTGTCGCCTTAACATTTTTTCTCACCTAATTGTCAAAATCGATTTGAATCTAAATAAAATCTAAAAAATTTCGATTAAATGCTAGATTTTGATGTTTTGATGTTTCTTTTGAGAGCACGTATCTCCCATATTCCCCTGCGCGCGTGAATTCGCCGCGTGACGCTCCTTTGTGTATTGGGTGGCTTTTTGCTTGGAAGAAAAGAAATCCCACAATGCAATGGCGCCATTGCATTCTGGGACTTCCGTTCTCTCTATCCCTCGACCAATCACAGCCTTGACATGCTCTCCATGGGTGGTTTAACATTACGTTGCCAGTCCTTTTTATATTGGGTCCTAGATTCAAATAAAGTTTGTATTTATTATATGTAATCATTGAGGGTAAAAAATCAGTTACTGATCTTTAACAACAGTTTGAACTTCCAAGATAAATGTGTTATACGAACTTTACATCATCACTAGAAAAACCGCCCAAGTATCGGTAAGTTAACACAGCTAATCTTTTGATAACACAAAATCCAATATCTGCTATCTAGTTTTGTAATTTGCAGAAACCTTAAAAAACAAGTAAACTTCCCCTTTACTCCTGTTTCCTTAGGTCTGAAGTAGTTTTTGTACTAAACTACTCAAACCGCACAAAGAAAACTAAAAGCAACGCCACCATAAAGCAATAATAAATTCCACCAATTTGCACAGTTTCACTTTCAATAAAAACAATGCAGAACGCGGCCACATAGCCGTGCTGTACTCAAAGCTTGTGCAGTGACGTTAACTTCAAGGCGGCGAATTCTCCCCTTCTCTTTTCTTCTTTCTATTATATTTTGTTCGTTGCCAAGAATGAAAATTCCTTCTCAATTCCTTCCCCAAATCAAATCAATTTCCGCTTCTGCTCATTGTCGTCCCCAATTACCAACTAGAGAAATAGCACAAACACTTTCAAACTCACCCCTTGGGGATCAAGGGTCCTCTTTTCACCTAACCCGCATCCTTTCTCCTTTCTCGTCTTCGAATTCCCAATTGACGATCGATTCGATCATCTCACTTGAGACCTTCTCAAAACATCAGAAACACAAAAAGAAATAATTTTTTTTTTAATACTGTTTTTTAACAACTTTCGTTTTAACAATCAATACTATACTCCATTCACGGAATCTTGAGCTAAATTCTTTTACTTCTACATTGGATAATTTCTGCTAACTGATCTGTATAACTCTCCAGTTGTCAACAAAGTCTCATATCAGCTCTTAATTTCAAGGGATTATTAAACAGTAATTATTCCATTTAGAAGTAAAAAAATTTAGCTCAAGATTCCGTGAATAGAGTATAGAATAAATGAAATATTAAAACGCTGCCAACACTTCGTTAGAATTTTCTATATAGAAAACTTTAGATCGTCTCAAATGTTCCTGGCTTTATTTATTTCAGAATTTCATATGAATGTTTTCCGCTTTAATAATAATTAAAAGTTGGTCGTTATATGGCAATAAAATTTAAGCAATTTGCGAAATTAGCAAAGCTCTTCGACTTTAATTTATTTAACACATCATCCCACTAATCTATTGTTCACTCATCCCAACACGAATAGTAAACCTTAATTTGATTGATCGAGTTCGCTTTCCCACAGTGATGACTCCAAAAACAGAAGGTTTGTTTCAGATATTAATTAAGCCATGTAGAACGTCTTGTGCCATCACTTTTTTGCCTTCCATTTGCAAAGAAAGTTGGGATAAAGTTGGCAGTGGCAGACCCGTCACTGCATAACTTGTGCTCAACTGATACAGAAACCAGTGATCCTGGTCAGCTTGGCAGAGCGTTCTTATCCATTTAAATGACTAATTGGTCTTAAAATGAAATTAAGTAGTATTTAAGCTGCTATACATAGCTGCTTTCAAAAATAGTACCGTATTCCCTCGGAAAAAATGGCATGACGGATAATAGTAAATCCCACCAGGGTGCAGGAAAATTCGAATTTTCCGGCATGCCTGATAAAGTGAGTATTACGTTTTACAACACCAATTCGATTTTTACGGCATGCCGTAAAAATGACCAGATGTCTGATTTTCAAGATCTGGTCAAACTCGGTTTTTCCGGTAGCACATACTAAACGCGATTTTATGGACTTTTTCAACGTTTCCGGCTTTATTTCATTTTTGAGTATGTGCAGTACCATGCTGTGCACCTGCTCCCACATCTCTTTAATTTTTATACAAATAGTTGTAGAGTCTGACCTTTGTCGAGTCTGACCGTCCAAACAACAACCATATTTTAATTTTTTTAAAGTTTGTTTATCGTCATCGTACACACTTCGTGTTATTAAGACTGTGCTGTGCAATTTGACAATTTGTGTCTAGAACTAATAAAAAATGATTTACCTCTAATGGTCTAAGACTTTTTTTATCCACAAAGTCATAACTTGGTGCTAATATTTAGCAATATTTTGTTCCATGATATTTGTGATCTGTTCAAAATAACCACAATAATTATTATAAAAGTTAGTTTGTGACTAAATTTGCTTCGTGGTAAAAGATATAAATTTCTGATAGGTTTTTAAAGTTTTTTTCTATTAATATGGGACTAATATTATTGAAAATTCTCAATAAAAACGTTCTGCCCAGAAGGAGAACGATTTTAATTAAATACAATGAGACCTTTAATAATATTTTTTTTATCTTTGAGCAAAATAAGTTTAATATAGGTACATAGAAGGATGAGTTCACTTGTGTTGTCAACTACGACATATCGTTACATATTTTACATCATGACGTCAAATGAAACTGAGAATTTAATAAAGATTTCCATACGTATAAAGGATATTCAATAGTTTGTGCAGTTCACCGATATGCGAAACGATAACGCTGAGGCATTTTTTAAGCACTGCTAGTGTTACCAACTTTTCGGACAGTGTTTATGTTACAAATGGTAACCGGTTACCATTTTATCGTAAGGTGAATGAATATATTTGAATCAAGGCCTTGATACTGCTAAAAAAAAATATAGCGACATCGTTATCGTTTCACATATCGGTTGGTTACACAAACTCCTTATTACCTGCTTCGCACTTTGGATGGACCAATTTGGCTTTACGCTTGCCCATTCTGCACTATGGACATTAAATAGGTAATTCTCTCATTTATGGACACAATTATAGACCATGAATGAGTAGTGTACACATTTTATGACATCACTACCCCACCAAAATAACTTTGATCAATTATTTCAATAGGTTTTGACCACCCCATGACAGGTGGTCACAAGCACAGCCAAATTAGGCCACCCAGTTCTTGCTTGATTCTTGAAATGTATAATATTACAACGGGTCTTCACCGAAAAAGGTAGGGTACCCAGAAGTGTCATTAAACAGACTTCCAAATTACTTTTAGCTTATATTTCCTGATTCGATATTGAGCATGTAATATCAACATGTAACATCCAAAGTCTCAGAAATTTGCATTTGCAGTACTATTTAGTTCGCTTGCTTTTAATCTGTGCTGCAACTGCAAACGAACCAGTAAGCACACAACACAACATACATATTAATACAGTAAATCTCCCCGCATTGAATTTGTGATTTGCTAATTACAAAAATTACGATTTCCTCGCAAGTAATTCCCCAATCGGCCGCATGTCGAAAATTACGAGTTTCAAAAGTAGAATTAGAACTGTGTCAAATTAAATTTAAATTAGTTTCATTTGATATAATTACAAGATGTCTAGCACTCCCGTCTTCTTTCACTTGCTGTCATTTACACCGAAAATAATATTGTTGTTTAAAAGTTCATAATTTAAAAAAAAAAAGTAAATGTAGTAACACGAAAAACAAAACAGCGCTAGCATTAAAAAAGTAGAAGAAAAAATAATTGGGAGTCTTGTTCACGGTACGTGTCACGTTGGACGCCTGACTTTCTTCATGTGGGCGAGCTTGGATCAAGTCCAAATCACTCAATGGATAACAAGTTTACTGCGTGCTGTGTTTACAAGACACTTTGGAAACTTGACTCCATCTTAATGACCCTCATACACTCACGAGTTCAACACCTGTTTCTAATTTATAAACCATGTAAATATATTTATGTATTTATTAATTTATACATTTAGTCACATCCCCCTGACATACTTTTTAAAATTCATCAAAATAATTCTCCGAGATGCAGCAACTGCAAATCAAACGAATCAACAAAACGATCGATTCTAATTATAATAATTTTCGATTATAAAAGGAAATGTCTTCACTTGATGACAAATACGTTTTTCAGCGATTAATGAATTTTAACAAGAAAAAAACCTAAACTCGTTTCCAACACATTGCGAGAAACGCCCATTGGCTGGAGCCTGTTTGCTTGCACATTAATACAAATTTATATATTTAAAAAACCACCAAAAACTACCATGTATGGTCATTTTTAATGGTCGTTTATGGTCGTTTTTTGTTCGTTTATGGTCGTTTTTTGTTCGTTTATGGTCGTTTTTTGTTCGCTTTTTGTTCGTTTATGTCCTTTTATGGTCAATTTTCAAATTATTTTTTTAAGTGCATTAAACAATTGTTGGAAAAAGGCTCAGCAAATGGGAGTTTCTTGCAATGTGTTGGAAACAGAGTTTAGAAATTCATTATGAATTAAAAATTCTTTAAACGGCAATTCTGAAATGGAGAATTTCATAATTTCGCTTCCTTTAAAACTCTCGTCTATTATTATTATTTGCTCAAGCTGAAAGTTTTAATTTCACAAAATTGCCATTAAAATCAGCATAGTCACTTCTAACTAATAGTAAAACTCGCCATTAAATTGCTTCTACAATTCTCACCATAGCTTCGAAACAGCAAAAGATTGGTGTTAATCCTTTCCCTGTAGCATGTAGCATTAACATTAGCTATAAACATTTCCCATGCAATTCGCTTAAAGCAGAACATTAAAAAATATAAACTTTGTTAAGCAATATCACAATCAGCTTCGTAATCTGGTTTCATCTCTGAAAGTGGAAAATCTAAGCACTAATTTACAAAAACTATAATACAGACCAGACAAAAAAAGAGATTCAAACGGACCATAAACAATTTCTTATGGCAATAAACAATAATGTGCAATTTTTGTTAGAGTGGATTCTCCGAAGCAATAAAATTGGCCGAACTGATGAAAGAAAACTCGGTGAATAACTCCAAAAAGAATTTTTTCATTTTTTTTTTAATAGAGAAATCAATAGTTGTCTATCTCGCGATGCAAAAAGCAAATCTGCCTTAAGACAAAGCCAAACCAGAATTCTAATAACTATTTGAAATATGAAAATATTGTAACTTATGGGTTCAGAATATTTTTAAAAAATTTGTTGAATTTTGGCCTCTGGTACACCTTCAGCACAAAAAACCAATTAGTAATTGTCACTCTTGTTTAGAACATTTTGAAAGCAGTTCGAGTCGTGTTGAGAGCGTGACAAGAATAAACGTCCTATGTCTACATAAAGAAAGACCAAATACAAAACATTCAAACCATAATTTAATCATACTAATTATAAGTTTAAACAAAGCTCAACACTCTGCCTTGCAAATATCATGAAAGCCGCAACCTAGGAATGAAAATCTGTGTGTGGAAATTGAATTGTTTTCAAAGAGCACGGTACAAAATTTCATTATTAATAATATTTACCTAACAAATTAAAAAAATAAAAATTGATCATTTCCACTCAAAACCCTTGTATTGTCCCTTGTGACTGGTACTGCTAGAGGTCTCAGGTAGGTTCTAGCGGATTCCCTGATAGCATAATACTTAATGCACTTGACCAGCAATCAAGAGATCTGTTGTTCAATACTCAGCCTTCTTCTGTATCTAGATCTGGGCTGTTCGTCTTTTTATTAAATTATGAGTTATCACCGTGTGTCCACTGGGCTAACCTGTTAAAGATAGCTATTTCTATGTTATTTCACAGAGTGGCTCTAGTTATTTTAGTGCGATGGACAAGACATCGAAATGATGCCCTCTAGTAAATTTTTTTTTTATTTATTCTGAAGATCCATTCCATGATTATTGATGAAATACGAAAAAGCCAGCTACCTCTAGACCGCCAAAAGCAAAAAACTGAAATTCATTGCATTTGAGACAAACATTGAAGCGCCATTACAGTCATAGTAACACCTCCATGACATGCTTGATCAATGACGTTGTTGGAGCCGCACCTGCAAATTGAAGCCTCTAACCATGTGGCACTCTAAGTTTGTCTGTTCATTTTTAAACTTCAGTAAAATTGTGAAGAATTCGATATTAAACACTAAAACCCAAAATCCATATTCATATAAAAAAGTGATTACATTTCGCACAGCCTATATTCCCAGCCCTCGTCATTATTTTTATGTATATTTAAAAAAAAATATTTCACACATCATAAAAATCAAATTGACACTGCAAAACGAAATGAGTCAGAAAATAAGTCATAAAAACACTCCTTACTGTTTATGACATAATCCAAAATGCCTCATCACCTTTTTCATGCGATAACTTCATATTTTTGTTGTATTCTGATAAAAAAAATATACTCGAGCAAATGCTTTAATACTTGGACTTGAACTTTAAAGTGTAGAAAAAAACAGTCGTCTAGAATCAACAAAAGTTTAATTCCGCTGGCAGCACCAGCAGCCCGAGAGAACTGTAATGTTGTCTTAAATTTTCTGACGTCACGTATCGTAGATTCTCATTCTCAAAGAGAATTCCAAGCACGAACTACAAATGGATTGAAGAGAACAAACTCACTCAACTCTTCTCAGCTTTCTCGCAAACTTTTCAACTTGTTTCAATATTTGAATAAAACATTTCTTCAATGAGAATAAGAAAAATCTTTTGAATGGTATCGTCTGTCACGTAGGGTTTATTTACTTATGTAAAAAAAAAAAAAAAAAAAGCCTGGGAGAAAATTTATTTTGACCTATAACATTCCAAACAAAGTCTCCAGAGTCTAGACGAAGAAAGAGATCTTAATTTTTTTGATGTGGTTGTCGATAGAGCAGAAAAAATTGAGGGTCAGGAGCAAAGATGTCACGATAGGAGTTGTCTTCGTCCTCTTCGAGTGTCAAGGAAAGCAATGACGCGTGAATTGAATTTTCCCCCAATAAAGTTCGCCATATTGCCTTTGCCACAAAATGTTTTATTTACTCACAACAAGTATAATATAATATTTAGGGATGTACCGAATAGCAAATTCACCGAATACCGAATTTTCACCGAATAATAAATTGGCCGAATACCGAATATACCGAATAGTTACCAGATATTCAGAAAATGCAAAAAAGCCAAAAAAATTAAAAAAAAATTAAAATTAAAATCAAAATATTTACTTTATTAATTTATTTATTCATTAATCATTAATGTAATCAAAACCTAAAAATACACAATTGTAATTTAAAAACAATAGCATTTCAGATTTGCATGGTAAAAAAATCCCACATATTAATTATGAAAATAATATAAAATAAAATAATTCGGTTGCTTAAATATTAAATTGTTTGACGTACAGAGTACAGACGTATCGAGTACGGACGTATCCATTACGCCAATAAGAAAAGACTCTTTTCTCATGGGCGTAATGGATACGTCTGTACTCTGTTTGTTCTCTTTCAAAAGAGAACAATTACATTTAATATAAGATACCATACGATATTCGGCCGAATATTGAATTTTAATATTCGGCCGAATACCGAATGTCTGCCGAATATTCGGTACATCCCTAATAATATTAATATCTGTATACAAAAATATTGTTGGAAAAGAACACGAGAACATTTTACTCGATTTGTTTAAAGAAATCAATAAAATATAAAATAAAAAAACCTTAACCGATAGGATGCTGGCAGTAAAAGAGTCATAATTTCAGCAGTATTTTTGCGGATTAATTTATATTCTGGTCATGGCAACGAATAAGTGTTAGTATATAGCCACGTGTCTATTGCAATAAGCTGCTTTCATCATCTCGAGCCTTTTGCAACAGCCATTACCAGATAATAAGCGCAGAGCGGAAAAAGTAATGCGTCGTAAAATGTACACAACTTTAAAAATTAAAATGCTAAATGTCAACGTAAAATGAAATAGAAAAAATGTTGTTAATTCAGCTTGAAATACTTTCTATATGTTTCGCAAAAGTGATGCGAAGAGATGCTCCAGCAACAAGATTGAAAAAGCGATTTCAGCATGACGTAACACATTCAATGTCGGGTAAGGCTCATATTCAATAAATTTTTCATTTACATTTTAGCTAGTGGAAAAAAGTCAGTCAAATGCGAAAAATTTCTGAAAGTTATTTTCAGAAATGGAATATTATTGTAAATCGTGATTTTTGTAGTTGCATTTTACAAAATGGCAGCAACAATTATGCTTTGCATTTCATTTCCTAACTTTATTGCGACAAGCTCCCCATTGGCTAGAGCCTTTTCCCAACTATAGTTTAAAAAACGTCCATAAAAGTGCATAAAAGAACATAAACAACCATATATTATATTAGTTAGATAATAAATGCCCGAAATACTGAACATCTTGAAAGCTGTTCATTTTTTTTTAACCAAATGAATACCCAAATAGTCACGTTTAGCAATAATAGCAGATCTTGTTATATCGCTCAAAACTTCGGTGGTCATTCTGCTCGTTTTGCCAAGTAATTGAAATTTATATGAATAATGATAGATTATGGTAAAACCAATCATGCTGAGAACTATAGTATACTGAAATTGAAACGTGTAATTGTGAAACAGATTATGAATGCCACTGATATTTAATTTTAATCATGGTATTGAAAGAGAAAAAATAAGACTAAAAACCACTGTAAATGAACTAAACATCAAAGAAAATCAGTACCAATCCCCTCGACAAGTTTGGCATGTTATTTCATTAATTGAGCCGTATATGGTCTGCTATTAATGAGCTAAATGAGCCATGAACTTTTCACACATGAGCTGCTCTCAATTTCCTGCACACATCACATTTGAAAATAAAACTGTCAACTTCAGATACGGTAACATATTTTGATTTTGATAAATCGCATCATACAACAAACATACAACAACAAAGAAACTTGAAAACTCTTTCTTAATAGCATCATACTTTTTTTATATTCTTCAAAAACATCATTTCATGTTCAAATTTAAAAAAAAAAAAACTGAGTACAAATTGAAATTCTATTAGAAGAAAAACTAGGAATTGACAAAAACAGAGAAAAAAACCTCAAAATAGTAGCCAAGGGCTAGTCATCATCCAATATAAAGTTTCATCACGTTTAATCCGCAGCAAAGTCCTAGTGATACAAATTATTGATCCACTGGAAAACAGTCTCTAGTTAAAACCGAGATCAAAAGATCAAAACAAACATAAAACACCATCAATACAGATCGTAACCTTTCATCAGTCGTTAAAATCTTGAACAACTTTCAAAAACTGTAATTAATTTCCTTTCGACATCAAATTTTTATACGTCAATCAATCACGCCTTTTGATCCAACATCCAGACAAGATATTAAAAAGTTCACACTTTAGACTTGTTAAATAAGTTTGATTCATGAAAATTCAATATTCAGAATAAGTATACATCGATAGTGACAACCATCAAATTGCATTTTCCGATAAATTAAGAGGGCAAGTGGCAATTCTGCTACAAATTAATTAATCTTCATTGCCAATTAATTGTAAATGACAAAAACATACTAAATTACAATTTTTTTTGTCTTGTCAAATGCAACAATTTCTAATTAGAATAACAGTTTGTCACTTCTTATTTCAATCAATCATAATTTAACATACTTTACGATACTAAGATATAGCTAAAGCCCTACAATTTTCCAAAAATGTCTTTTACCACCTTCACTTAAACGGCATTTAATAATTTAAACCAACACTTCGCAAGTTTCTTCTGTCAGCATATGGAAAAAAATAAAAAAAACCCAAAGTAACAATTATGACGAAGCAAAAAAAAAAATGTTTGAATATAAAAATAAATTTTTAAAAAAAGAACTTAAGGAATAAACAGCAAAGTTGTAATTTTAATTGTAGAACAGCTAGACTAGCGAAAAATGAAGCCAAGAAAATCTTTCAAAATACAATTTTGGAATTAAGTGTGTATATCCAACAATAGAAAACA
Organism: Strigamia maritima; assembly: GCA_000239455.1. Taxonomy (NCBI): domain Eukaryota; kingdom Metazoa; phylum Arthropoda; class Chilopoda; order Geophilomorpha; family Linotaeniidae; genus Strigamia; species Strigamia maritima. The sequence continues at coordinate 477,040 of JH431781.1, forward strand.
CTCGAATTCACTACTCAGCAACAAAGCAGAGCCAAATTTATCTCAATTTCAGTGACCATTGGACAATGGATTTTTGCTTTAAAAATTTGGAAGGAAGAAGAATTGTGTTCATAAAGCTTTATCTCAAGCTATCAGAGAATCTTCAAACCTAAAGGTAAACCTACGCAGTTATAAAGTGGTTTTCCAGCTTAAATAAATCTGAGATAACTTGATAGTACATTGGATGTATTCATATCTTGAAAGCCGAAGTGACTTTAATGGCTTTAATAATGCGTTTTGCGTCATAGCTATAATAAATCACCCAGTGACTTTATTCATGACACAAAACACGTCATCAAGCCATTAAAATCTGTAAAGTCGACTTTGGCTTTCAAGATTGAATGCACCTAGTGTTAGAATCAAGTACTTTTTTTTTTTAGTTGTTAATGTGAAAATTGTTGCAGCGTTACTAATGTAATTATAAATTATTTCCTTCTGCTTTAAAAGACAGATAAAATGTGTGAATTTGAAATTTATTTCATCGTATCTACGAGTCTCAAATGACATTTGTTTTAGAATTCTCAGGCATTCGAAGTTACAAACAAAGCAGTATAAAATAAAAGAAAAAAAATATAAAAGTATAAAAATGTGAGAAGAATAGAAACTGCAAAAGAAGAAAAAAGAAAACAACTTATTTGTCATGTGTTTAGATGAATTTCTCCAATTTGGAGTTTTGCCCACAGTGTCAAACGATTTTCCGGCGCAAATGCTGTTTAGCATTCAAGTGTCTGTGGCTAATTTAGAGCGGATTCTCGAAAATGAAGCGAATCTGATGACGACTGGAAGCCAACATAAGATTTAATTATTCGGATCCTACTGCCGTGCCCTGCGTCAAATCCAAATTGAAATCAAATTACGTATAATCGATTTCTTTACCACGTCACCAATCATTTACTCAACCACTAAAACAAAACCTTTCGGCAATACAACAAAATATAAATAATGATTTATTTTTATTAACGTTAATCTACCGCAAACAAATGCCACAAACAATAAACGAACCCTAAAAATGACATGTCACAGAAAAGAAAACAAAAACACAAATGAAAGAATAGAAAGCGATATGAGTAAAGGTCAACCATTCTAAACCACTTCCGAATCTCGTTAGGCTTAACTGCTGTCAACACGATAAAAAAAAAAAAGAAGTGGAAATCTCGATCTCCTACAATTAAAAACTTATTTATCTCATTCAATCATTTTTTTTTTTTTATTTTAAATTGGGTCGTCATGTGAAAAATTAGCATCAATCCTTTAAATGATTAATATTCTATTCAAATTCAAAAGCTTATCAGCACGGAATAAAAAATGTTCACATTAATAAACCTTAAAACTTGAATTTTTCATCTCTTTCCAAATTACACCATCGTCAACACTTCTCTACGTCAAATTCTTATTCTATTAATAAAAATTGTTAATTTGCTTTCCAAAAATAATTCGATCGAAATCTATCATTTCCCCAACATCTTCCTTCATATTTTATTTACACTTTTACCGCGTGTAAATTGAATTTAAAGACTTGCTAATACCACACTCGTTTTTAATCAAATAAAATAAGTGTCTTCTTATTTATAATTCATTTTCAATCACACTGTCAAGCTTACCGTTTACACTTCGAAGATGGCTCTTATCCAAGATCAATATAAAAGAAAGAAGAAAAAACTCCCAATGTAAACTCTTTATTAGATTTATCACGGCATAATAGAAAACGAAAATAAATCATTATAAATAACCGGATCCAGAAGGCTTACTGCATGTTTATACCCTTAATAAACGTTATTTAATTAACGAATATGTTTACAGATTTTTTTTTTAATATACTAAGTTTCCTAAAATAAGTATTTAAAACTGTTTGCCCTTTGGTTTTTAATTAACATCTGCACTTGCAAAGTAAGAAAAAAAATCCCGCTGCACTGTTATTGAAACAACTGTGCGCGGTTTTGTGCAATAAATGCATATTTCTGTCTTCCCTTGGCCCCTTATCCTGTAACAGCTGTCGAATAAAAAAATAAAATTTTTTTTTAAGTTGTAACTGCCAATATGACTTTGCCTTTAAAGATGATTTCACTAGCTTTTACAGAGACTAGTTAAATATCCTTAAATTTTAGTATTTCGGTATTAGATTTTTTTTTTGTCTCAAATATATATTTGTCCATCTGTAGTTCAATAAACTGAAATCAAAATGGGTCATTTCATTTCGATTAGAAAGTCAAATAAATTAATCTGAAATATTTTAATTTTTTTTTTAAGGCAGAAAGTCATGTATGAAATCAATTTTTTTTCTAATTCGATTTTCAATAATCCATGTAAAAAAATCGTTTATCTTGATTTTCGTGAGAATTTTAAAGTCTGATTTTAATCTTCCATCTCGATTTCAGTTAGTTCGATGTGTTGTCATGTGCTGAGTTTTTAATTTTAATTTCAAATTCAATCGTGCTTACAGCAAATAATAATTATTTTTCATTTTGCCTATAATCTGATTAATTGACACAAAATTTCATAAATACCAGGTAGTTATATACTTAAAAAATTAAGCAAATCAACACTGTGCAAACTACTTTCCAGCACGCGGACCAAACATCATCTTGTGCGGCCTATAACGAAATTCGTTTGTCGTGCGCAGGAGACAATGCTGGCTGTATGGCTAAGTAAACATACCATAAACAATAAACGTTACCATCACATGAAGTTCATCGTTTGTTGTATTAAGAATTACAAGATTTACATTCGTTAAATGTTATACAAGATAAACTCACATTTCTTTATCAGAGCCGTTCTACATGTACAACTTTGATAATCAAATAATACCTTAATCCTATTGCGTAAACACGTTTACAATTACTTGTAACTCGTTTATTTAAAAAAACCTTTCAACAATATACTCTTTTTAGCCATTAAAAAACAATCAAAATGTAGTGTTTATATTCTTTTCTATCCTTGTTTTTGCAAACAGTACTTCAGTTAATTGTTTTTACTGGCATGTTTGCGGCTGTCACTTTGATGAACTAAAAAACAACTTAACTTTTTTGCATTCTTAGAACTTTAACTTGATTAAACCGACAGCAAACTCATTAATTGTAACAAAACCCCCCCCATTCCTAAAATATAATTCTAATTACACCTTTCGTATAGTTATTACCATTTGACTCCATCGTTATTATTATTACTATGCAAATTCTGTTAAACCATGATAATTATGACAGCGTCATATTTCAAAAATGATAAATAACCTCAAAAATTTTATTTTTAGTATAAAACGAAAAATAAATGCAATGGACATTAAACTAGTTTTATTAAAAACCTTATTAAAAACCATTCTAATTGAATTTATTTATTTGTCAATAAAACCAAGTTAAATAAACACAAGAATTTATTTGGCATTCATTCCGGCAGCCGGTGAAGGCTTCAAAAAGATCAAAGTTTCCGATGCATGTGTTGTTCTTTTTTGATATTTTTATATTTTTTAAGGAATAAATATGTCTGATTGGCTTGATTTCAAACACAACACCTAACTAGTCAGTGACGTTCCCTTGTTTATAGTAATCATCATGTTTCCAAGGATGAGTTCAAATTAACTTGCAAATTATCATATAAATTCTAGCAACGACGTGTTTACGTTCAAGCTCTAGTCTTCCAACTTGCGTCACCGTGATGTAATTTTCGCTTAAAAGTATTTAACAAACCCTGGTTCACTGCATTTCAACTTCTTAATCAACATGTTGCATAAATCTGTGCTAAACATCAGAAATGCAACATAGAATGTTGACTATAAGCAATAAGACCGCTTCAATTATTATTTTTTTTTTAAGTAATAGAACATTAATTTTATTGTTTTTCAAATAAACATTTATGTTACCATAATAAAAAATTAAAAAAATGGCTGCTAATACGTCATTTGTTTTTTAAATGTGGCCTGATCCAAAGTCGTTTCTTTCTCACTTGTTTAGTACACTTGTGCCAGCAACATGCTTTAAGTAATCACATCATCTGTACATTCATCTTCGGATGAGATGTCTTAATCAACATTGCCAACAAGAATAATTATCCCCCAAAAAAATCGCAATACACTTGTCTTTTTCTGTCACCAGTGCACGTACAGAAACAAGCTGAGCACTAGCAAAATTTAAAGCGGCTATTCTAAAAATCACTCTGTTGTCTTTATCTCTGCAACCGTGATAAATATTGAAATTCCGAGGCAGATGCACCTGCATATTCATTGTATGTCATTTTTAGACAATTATCCTTTTGGGTATTTTGAACAAAGACCACAATCCAAATTGGATCAGTTTTTGTTGATGTTAAGTTCCTTAAAAAACTTAAAACTGATATTTAATGTGCAATATTGTATCTACTGTTGTTATAATAACAGGACTCTCAATTTTTTCTGATCTTAAATTTTCATTTCACAGTTCAAAACTCAGGCTTGGAGTCAAATAAAAGGAGTAAAACGCCTATGCTTGCAAATGCGTGCATTTACGACGACGAGAGCAAGGCGAGATATCACGAGATGGGTGGCAATTTTTACCGTTTTGAAAACAATATCGATAATTTTTAATGAGTTCGATGCTGATTTAAAAAACACACGATAGACGTTTAATTTTAAACAAATCCTATGTTGTATTGTAAAAAACGGCATAAAACCTAACGGCAAATCCTACCAGCAATGAGATGCACATGCAGATCATAACACAGTCGTCGCTACTCCTTTTATTTAACTCCATACTTAGGTTCTGCTAACCGCTTACTGTCAACAAACGGAAAGCGTGAATAAACTTGTATACATGAATAAATTTGTATGTTGACGTAGCATTAATTTTTGTTAGTGTTTTTTGTTTTTTCATAAATATTTACTCCTAAACCCCCTTATCAGTGTTCTTATGTTTTAATGATGATGTTAGTTAATGCTCACAATATTATTTCACAAACAAACAAAACAAATGAAACAAAAAATCCTAAAACAAAAACAAACAAACAACCATTTTTAAAGATAAAAGAAAAACCAACATAACTCATGGATCATCTTCATTTTAACAAGCAAAATGGGAAACATCAATCAAAATTACATTATTTCTACTACAAAACCTGCGGCTATACATCATATATATTTTAGTCGCAGGAAACAAGGGATTCATAAACTTTTATCCATTAACATGAAATGGAAATGTAATTTCCCCTATCCAAGAAGGATATGCCACAGGCTCGTCACTCTTAATGCGAGCCATAATTCAATAGAAGAATATGTGAAGGTAAGAATTACGATGGAATTAGATTAGGGCCACTGAGCAAACGTAAGGATAGTGCAGCAACAATAAAGCGATGACATAAATATTTTATGACTTGAAAAGCGCAGCATCGCAACAGGATTAAATACATTGCACTTATCACACGGTATCTATGCAAATTGGTCGCATATTTCAACTTATATCCGACACTAAGTGGCATTGATGAGCCATTATCAAAAAGTCAAAGTTCTGCGCAGGTGCTAGTTAGTTGATGTTTGTAATTAAAAACAATTTTATGTCATCATAAGCAATAAATCCACTTCAATTCCCATTTTTACGCCATAACATCTTGTAAATGTGATCTGGGTCAAGAACAGTATTGAAATCAACACGCGTTTCACTTCTGGGTATTTCATTTACCTTTCATTAACTCAAACCCGTCTATGTTAAAAGATAGACGTTTACGATTTCCTTGGCACAACAATCACTGTGGAAAGCTAGTAAACTGTACATCATACTGCACATCCTGGCAGCCATTGTAACCGTTTTACTCGACAAGTTGCTCAATAGAAATATTTTTTCTGGTTCTTTTATGTGAGCATTAAATATTTCAAGCACGATTTTTGTCCTTGAATATTTTTAATTCAATGAATGTTTTGACTTTTTGCTCATTTTTTTTTCATTTCCACTCTGAAACGAATTGTTTTCGTAATTTGCAATTACGAAAACAAGTTTAAATTGGAAAATTTTTCAATTTCTTTTTTTAAATTCTCTACTAAGCTTTTTTTTCATTTAATTTTTAAAATAGTCGGCTTGTTTTTAAGCCATCTTCAAGTACATATTTTAATGAGAGTCGGAAAAAAAAGATAAAAAGAAAGAAAGAAAAAAAGAAGAAAACACTGCAGTATCTAAAAAATTCTAATTAGTTCATCCCATTGAAGATTTTTTGTTTTTAAAATTTCAATTTTTTTTTAAAAACAAACAGGTTTTAACCTTGAATTAATGTAATATTGAATGTACGACATTGAAATACACAATAAATCTTAATTAATTAGATATGAAATTGAATTACTTTGGCTTGGAAAGGAATCCCATGCTGAAATGCCTCTTCGCTATGTAATGGAATTCTGCTGTCGTATGCATCATCGTGAACTAAGTTGTATTGTTTCTTTGAAGGCATATTGTTTACCTTAATCTTGCAAATAGTATGTTAACACAATTGTAACCGGGTTTTTATTTTGTCATTTTTCCAACTCTTTCATCATTTATCAAGTGGGGAAAATTCCAGTCGGTCGAAAAATTCGCAAATTCATTGCTGACTGTTGTTATTTATCCAAAAAAACATCAAAATTTCCTGCAAAATAAAAAAAAAAAAAGAAAAACGATAACAAAATTCCAAACATTCTTTAATAAACGCAAATTTCATGTAATAAAAGTGCTGTTTTTCTGATAGCAGATAAGGAAAAATAACTTTATGCATCTTTTATCTGTGACTATAATTCAGTATTTCTATGATTAAGTCAAAAAATGTATGCATGTATTAATTACAACGCGGGATGATGGTAAGATTATTTTCGGCTTTAGCTTTGCAGCCGTAACTTATTTTGAGTTCTATTCGCTCTAAATTTACTCACTTACCATTGGAAATTGTTGATTGATAGTCAGGCACGCATCTCGATAAGCAATCCTGTTCAACTCCCTCCACAACCCTCAAATCGTTCAAAATCAAGCGCACGACTGCTTACAGCGTGGATCCTACACAACTCTTCAGCTGCAACCTCTTCCAGTGACACTTGCATGCGTCATATCCGTCATCTACAAAGAGAAGTGTCCGCACTGACATCTTTCGACAATCACAAGAAGCTTGTCGAACACATGTTTCTCCTCTCCATGTTTTGTGTTTTGGGATTGCGCTCACTTTACTAGACTAATCAATTTGGCAACTAAAAACCTGCAGTTTAGAACCATTTTTTAAGTATCAATTCCTGTATCAATGGAAAATTCAGGTACAGCGAATTGGTATCAACAACATCCAGAGGTAAATTAACTTAACAATACAAGTAAGGATAGACTGTAACAGTAAACAAACCCAAGAATTCTTCTGAAAACCTGGAACCGCACAAATCGAAAAAATAAATATTATTTGCAGTTTCAGAACCTGAACAACTACAAAAATACTACTCCAGAGGAAAGACAATTGGCTTTTGACGTGTATCTAGATTTATGTGAAGGTATATAACATGTTATTACAATTTTTTTACATTAAAAAAAATTATTATTTCTTAATATTTCTTCAGAGAAAAGTTGGGTACATGTTGAAGTGAAATATTCCATCACCTTAAACAAGATTTATTTAATTGGAACAGCTAGACAAAATGGTCCACAACAAGCAATTTTACCAATAAAAGCCGAAGATAGACTATCAATCGCAGAAATCACGGAAATCTTAAACCATTTAAGAGAATGTGAAAATTTAGAAGCTGTTACTTTAGCCATTACTGGATCCATTATTGTTTACTACAATCTGGGAGAAATCTCCTTATCATCCTTAATCTAAAGAATAAAATATTTATATATATATTTCTTTTTTAATTACAAAAGTCTTTATCTATTTAATACTGCAGTGACCCTACACTATGTAGAAATTACAAAATATAGGTATATTTGTTAACATGAGCAGTTTAATATAATTTACAAAGTTCATGGCAAATTTTCCTTAAAGAAAACAATGAAAGAATCAAAACTTGATAATAACACTTAAATTTTAATATGATAAAAAAAACACGAAACTAAAAAGCTGCCTGAAATTTTGGAGTGCCAACATTAAATGATAACAAAAGTCTTCAAATTACATTAATATACTAATTAATTAATTTTTTTTCAGCGCAATATACACATGATTTGTTTGATACTAGGCACTAATTTAAGGCATTAATGCATTAAAAATGAATATATGAGCAAATTGTTTCATAAAAATTAAAAATAACGAACATGTCAAACAATATTCATCGTATCTATACAAGCTCAATCTAAGGCCACATGTTTTTAAAAAATGGCACTTTGTGCATTTATCGTACATGTTTGTATGTGTTGTTGAAAATTACAATTTAAAAATAAAAATTGAGAAGAATCTGGACGACGTCAGCACCAATCTGCAATGTAATCAAAATCCCCAAATAAAACTTGTTCTTCAACAGATAATGTTCTTGGATCCTTAGGCGGAGTTAGGATGGCTTTTTCAGCTGTAAATTCCTCATCAAAATTACTAACATCTTCGGAAGAGCGCTGTAATGAAACAAATTAATTGATATTCAAATAAAAATAAAATAAAAACTTACGACGGTTGGCACAAACGGTGGCTTGACTTTCCTTTGCAATAAATCATCCCAATTTATATTCTAAAAAAATCCACTTTTTATTAATTTATTCATATCATATTTTTTAAACTTAAAAATGAAAATACCTTAAAAAACGTTTGCTTTTTTACGTCTTCCGCATCTCGCTCACTCGAACCTAATCTTCGTTCTGGATTCTTTCTCAGTAACTAAACATCAATTTTAATTATTAAATTAATTGAATGGAATGAATGATAATTATTAGTTAAACTTACCCTCCTCATGATTGAAATAGAATCGGCAGATAAAAACCTTGGAAATCTAACTTCATCATTAACAATGCTATCAAAAACCTCCTCCTCATCGTCACCAGGAAACGGCGACTAAACAATAAAACAAAATAATTATTAAAAATCTTTTTTAACATAAAATTAAAGTAAATTTACCTCGCCCACAAGCATCTCAAAGATTAAAACCCCAAGTCCCCACCAGTCAACAGCTCGAGTATACGAAGTTTCGGTCAATACTTCAGGTGCTAAAAATTCTGGAGTTCCGCAAAATGTTCCCGTTCGTTCATTAAAACCCATCCCTTCTTTACATAACCCGAAATCAGCTATTTTTACATAACCTTCCGAATCGAGTAGCAAATTATCCAACTTTAAATCTCTATAACAAAAAAAATTAAATAACGATAATTATAAAAGAAGATTTATAATATTACCGATAAATAATTTTACTATCATGCAGATACTGAAGGCCTAATACAACACACGAGGCGTAAAACACGGCACGAGGTTCCGTGAATACGTCAGCGTGAATATGCATCATTAGATCGCCACCACATGCGTACTCCATGACAAAACATACATGTGACTAAATTAAAAATAAATAAAACCGAACATTTAGATTAGTTCAGAGATAAAAACTTTTTTACAAGATAAAAATCAAACCTCGGTTTGAAAACAAGCGAAAAGATTGACTAAAAATGGATGTCGCATTGAATTAGCAACTTCGAATATTCTTTTTTCAGCCATAAGACTTTCCACTTCTTCTCGCGCTATAATGTCTCCTTTTTTCAATGCTTTAATAGCAAAATATTCACTTGTATTTTTGTATTGAGATAAAATTACCTTTATAAAAGAATAAAAATTAAAATATGAGCAATTAAATAAAAAATAAAATTACTTTTCCAAAATGACCACGCCCCAAAACGCTAATAAATCGGAAATTGTCTAAACTCATTCCGATGGAATGGTTTGAGACTCTCCTAGACAAAAATAAACAAAAACAAATAAAACAACTTCATTAAAAGTGTTTATTTATAGAATATTACCCTAGTGATATGACATCAACATCACTAACTGATCTAATCATAGGTTTCTTCACCATCAGAGGCGGCCGCGGTGGAACTTCATCTTCGGGCAACTCAACGAGAGGCTCAGGTGTGGGAGAATGCCTTGATAAATCCTCTTCGTCATTAACTTCAATGCACTGCGATGATTCGGGAGATGTTTCGTCCCGAAGAAAATCGAATTTACTCAATGCATCCTTTAACAAAGTAAACACAAATTTCAAATTTTGACAAAATAAAATAACCATCAAAATTGAATAAATTAACAACCTGAACGTCATTTTCACCCAAAATTGGTTGACCTGATGGTGGGGGTGGCGGCGGAGGTGGTGCTAAAGGTCTTTTGACTCTCGAATCTATTCTGTCGTCAGTTGCCGGCGAGTCGAATACATTTCTGGGTATTAATGGTAACGGACGACTGGACGGAGTTGATGTTGTCGCTGAAAAAATGTTACGTAATGAATTATTGCATTCGTAAAGTGGAATCTGTTTAAAGAAACCTGTTAATGGCTGATGAATTGGACTTGTAGTTGTATTCTCAGAACACGCTTGAGGGATGGCGCGTTTCATAAGACGACCCCATGTGGCCACGTTTATATTCATTTGGCCTGGCCTCAGAAAATTCTTCTCTTTGTGTTTGAAAAGTTTTCTCTGGCGTTGGAGTTTTGGTTTTCGCGATATCATTGGATTTAGAAATTTGATCTGAAAATCGAAGGAGAAAAAAATTTATGCGATTTTAATAACTGATAAAGATATTTGAGCTTTTTATTTAATCTGTCGCAGTTTTTTAAAACAAAACATGAATAAAAAGTAACTTCAATAACCTCGGCAAACAAAAGTCCTTGCGGTTCAAGATGCAACGCCATTCCGTGTCGAACATCATCGATGAATTCTTCCAACCGCAAAAATTTCACTGCGCATAACGACCTCCAATCACGCCAATAAATGTCGATTTCAAGTTCCCGCGACTAAAATAAAACAAACAAATAAATTTTTAAATTTTTAAATATTTATTTATTTCAAGTACTCGGTCTAAATCGATGCTGAAACGTTGATCCCAAGCTTGCTGGCTGCATGGCTTCCACGACGTTTGACCAACATTGACATTATCCAATTTCAACACAGCCATAATTTCATCTGTAATTTAAAAACACAAAATTAAATAATTTCATATTTAATGTTTAATTTTTCTGAACCCCCCTCGCTAAACACTCAATATTTTAATCTTTAATTAAATTCATCCAACACCAAAGTAACAATTTCTTATCTTTCCATCATTGCAAAGTGCAAGCATGCAAAGCCAACAAAGAAAAGCAATTACATTATCTAACATAAATATAGATATTTATATAATATAATAATAATTCCTCTTAGAACTAACTCTCACCTCGTAATACTTTTCTATCCTCGGCCAATCCAAATATTTCTTAATAAAATAACATGCAGTTAGTAAAAATGTGTAAAAAAAAATAAATCTTAAAAATATTCAATGCAATAAATACTAATAAACATTTCAGAACAGCATGCATCAAGGAAAGAATTAATTAAAAAATGAACGAAACAAAATACGAAATAAACAATTACTCACTGGACGTTTCTTCCTTGATGCTGTACGACTTACTTGAGCTGCGTCCAGTCACAGCCCTGGTTGCTTTCATTAAACTCTTTAAATCACCGGGACTGGACGAGGAACTGTCCCGTCTTGATCTTCCTGGAACGTCTTCTAAAAGGTCTTGACACCCCAACAATCTAAGAAAAAATAAAATCTTTAATTAAGACAAATATAAAAAATAAAAAATTGAGAAATCATTTACCGAACTTCTAATTTTCCAGTGACAGCTGCGGGTTTAGACAGCGAAGTGGTGAACGACTGTTGTGGTGTTTCTTTGGTATTTAAACGGCTATTTGTGTAGGATGATATTGATGTGTATATAGTTGGACTTAAACTAGCAGCTTGTGCAGACTCGAGTTCTTTTCTCAGTATGTCCTGTTTGGGAGACAATGGCGACAATTCCTTACTCCGAACTTCGAGCGATCGCCTGATGAGATCCAACTTCTTACTGGATTCAGACAAACTTCCTTGAGCCTAAAAATACACAAAAAATATTATAATTTCCATCCTTTTTCAAATATTTTAATAAAAAAACTAAACTACTTCTTACAATCTTACCTACATTTCCACCTATAGTTGCAAAATGTCTTTGACAGTGCTCACATTCGCAAAATTTATTCCGCGCAGGTCCAACATGATGGCCAGGTTTCCTCACATTGGTTAAAACCCGGCCAAAAGTTTGTGCACGCACTAAATTCTCACTTTTATCACTCCCAAACAACTCGCTGGACGCATGTCTGACTCCTCCATACTTTTTAATCCCCAAACTCTTCCGCAACACCTCAATAGGTGCCTCAGTGAGCGTATCGGGTGCACTCTTCCTCCTACTTATATCCAAATAGTCGCACGCTTCCTTGATTCCTCTAAACGGGGATCTTCTTTTAAGCCTAATTTTAGGACTGACATTTACGTCCTCGCAATCTTTTTTAGAAAAATCCTTTTTTTCGGGCACATGAGTACAAAAATGCGAGCTGAACGTCTTAAAAGCACCTCGATCACTTTTATAGGTGGAACACAAATCGGGCGAATGAATCAGGCGATCGGGGCGATCGACAGGAGTAGGCGAAGATGGCAATTGATCGAACTGAGTCAATCCGATAAACGGCTCACTCCGGCACTTCGTGTACGGTTTCCGAACCCAGCTTTTCGCACCGAGCGAATTATCACACCTCGTCACATTTGCATTCAAAGTACTTTTAACACATTTCTCCTCGAAACCAACCTGTTCGAATCGAACTTCCTTCGCTCTTGAATCCAGCATATTAAACGAGCTACCCTCCATGTGATACGATTTCGGTCTCGCTGGCAAGTTCGAGATACGATAAGACGGCGTTTGGCTTCGTAAAATTACCTGAGGTGCCAGTGAAATGTTTGGAGGAGTCATTCTGGGGCTCCATGAACATTCCATTCTCAGTCCGCTTTCTCCGTTCCCTTGAATAGTGCAACTAACACCTCGTGCATCAACTTGTCTGCACTGTACTTGGTGCGGCGTGACCGTTACTCTGGCTTTAAAGCACCATTCTTGAGGGCCCGCCATTGCTAACTTACTGTGGCTTTACTTCTTTGCCCTCTATTTGCACACTTGGCAGATGTCCAAATTAAAATAAAGAAAATAAAAAAAAAAATTGGCAGAACTAGATGTAGCCTATCTTTTTATGGGGTTTGATTATTTGATTTTTTTGTACTACTTGAATTAAAGTAAACATTATTCAGTGTTTTTTTATTTATTTTGCTTGGGGAGATATTTTTAATGTTGTTTATAATTGTCTAGGGTTTGTTTAAATTCGTTCCTCTATATAATAAAATTGGACTCATTCAGTAGTAAATGCAACTCTAGCACCGTCAAAGACATTTTTAGATTTCTAAACTTAGACTTGTGTATTCATCTTTCCAAAAATAATCAATTTTCATCCCCAACTAATATTTTTGGAAAATTTTATATTTAAATAAGAAAAATAAAATAAGAAAAAAATAATTTAACAACTCACTTCTTGCAGAGCTTTTTTATCTGGAAATCTGGAACTTTGCAATAGTTTTATGGCATTTTTTGAGCCATCTAACACAGCAGTCTCAATCCTTAAGTGATGTCGCAATTCCTCAATTCTAACCTCCAGCGATGTCATCAAATTATTTTCTCTGTCTGCTAAAAAAAAAAATTATTTAAAAATATTTTTGGCAAAACAACAACATAATACTTGACATTTACTTAAATTATCTCCACTGCTATTTAGATCTTCTCCACATTGTTTGGCCTTATTAATTCTCATTCGAATGTATTCAATTTTAGCCTTTGAATCGGCTAACATTTGTTGCGCTTCGGCTAGTAGTTTTCTATCCTTCGACGACCCACCGTTGTACATTAAAATCATATTTTCAGCGCCTTGTTTCACCTAAAAATAAAAACAAAAATAAATAAACAATAATTTATTATTTAAATTTGTATACCTTAAGTTCAATATTGAGTTGTTTTTCCAGTGCTTGCTTTCTCTGGTCCACTGCTGATAAAGGTACATCTCTTTCATTACCATTTCTATTTAATGCCAGAAACCCGACATCTGCAAAGAGGAAATGAATTAATTTTATTATCTCATTTATTACCAAAAAATTATTTAATATTTTCTACCTTCAAAATAAAATGACATAAAAAAAGAAAGAACAGGAAGAAAAATTCGCATTAATCGAACGCAGTAGAGTAAACGAACCTCGACGAACAATCGACACTAATTCCTTTTAAAAGTATGCAATTTACTTTATATTTTAATCGCTTTTGGCCAACCAAACGCAACCTTCGCACCGACCAAAAGGTTATTGCACTTTTTATTTTCTGCTACTTGTTGCCAGAACAAGAAATTCTATGTAAAATTAAACTGAACAGTCTAATAAATTTAATTATATCATTTTGTTATATATAAAAAAATTGAAATCATTTATATCTCATTCAATTTTTTTTCAATGGAAATTAACGTAATAGATTTATTTTATGTGCCCTTCGGTTGACATATAGCATGTGTTTGACAGTTTCAAGGGAGGAACTGCAAAATTGAAGGTCACATGATAGCTTAATAAATATTCAGATCAACTGTTATAAAAATAAACATCAATTTTTTTTTGATAAGAAGAATAGATAGCCATTTTTAAAAAATACCATTTCCTCTAATAAATTTATTCTATGTTATCAAATTATTTTCCAAGTTTTTTTCCCAACTAATTTGAGTAGTTACGGTTAAGGATTTAGAAAATGATTTCCTGAATTATAGCAAAAGCAAGTAATTTCCACAAATGTTGTTTTTTCAAGGTTACTACTCTTTCACTGACTGTGAGTTGTATTGGACTCGTGCCAGCACGACACATTATAATCCCAAATTGAATTATTAAAATAAAGAAAATCTCACCCAAAAAAACAACGGTAAATTAAATTTTACTGATACATATAAGCGAGTTATCAAAACAGGATTAAAAATAGATGTGATACCATTACACGAATATCATAAAATCATATATGAATATTTAGGGCAGTTAAATCCATACGTGAACTGCATTCACATCTGGATTTTCGCCAGAAGACAATACAAAATTAAAAAATATGAAAATAAATCAGGTCATCGTTATCTCGTGAAAAGAAATTGCGTATCTCACCTATGCCATTTAAATTGGACCCAATTAAGGTGGCATGACCTTGACCTCGCGTCATCAAAATATGAGAATCCATCTCGTGTAAATCTTCTTGAAGTTCTTGAAGTTTGTTGTTGGCTTTTTTCAAAATTGAATTTACATTGGCAATGCTTCGTTTATCCGTGGCGACTTTCCGCAAATTTTCAGCCCCTTCCTTGATTTTTAATTCCTTCCTGATCTCTTTTTTCATCTGTTCTTTTAAAACTTCCAGCTTATGTTGTAGCGAATAACCGTCCGATAAATCCGGTTGGAATCCATACTTCAAACTCAAATCCTGGAAAGTCGATTGCCGTAGTAGGTCCTCCTAAGTGGTGAAAATAAATTTGATTACACATTACAATTTTTAAAATTCACGGTTAACTTGCTTACCTGCCCAAAACTTGTGCCCAAGTCCGCCATTTTGAAATTGAACAACTTTTCAATGTTATGAATAAAACTAATTCAATCGATTTTATGAAATAAAACCAAACATAGATTAAGACATCTTTTTAAATTTGACATTAAAAATTCCATCAAATATTTTTTAAAAGAATTAACCTAAGAAAACTGTCGCGAGCTACAAGAAATCTAATACACTTGCACTGACTCACGGTTTATCGATATGTTAGTCGGTCACATGACCATTCTTTAAACCAATCGTAAATAGTTTTAGAGTTGTGTTGAAAATATAAATTGAGTGATGTAATTGGTTGAGATTTTAAACGTCACAGCGATGGTGGCTAGTTACTAATCAAAACACAAATTTGTAAATGAAATGAGTCAAATGACGGATTTAAACTACTTTTAAGTCAACTGTCCCACAATTCTCGGAAAAATACATCCTTGTTGTAGTGTGGTAAAGCAAATGCTTTGCAAATGGTTATGAAACACTTTTGATTACGTAACTCGATTGTCGTTCGTTATGTGTGGTAGAACCGCTTGGTACACAATGTTGATTTAATTTTAATGACATTGGAATATAATACAATTTTATTTTTATAGCACACTACATCCTGATGATATTCGAAAATGTTGTACTTACACTAATCAAAATGGAAATAAAGTAGTTCCACAATGGATTAATCAAGATTTGTATCATCCAAGTTACAATTTGGGTCCTACGAGACATTCGTAATGCAATTCATACACGAATTTTTGTTTTGTTCTTTCAACGAGATTGTTTTATCGTTTCAGACCAGTTTTAACTTCAAATAAAAATGAAAGCGCCTCATTTGAAGATGAAAGAATTTTGCAATCCATGACTTGGGGATTAGATATTTTTGGTTTTGGGTCTAAACCGACCCAGGTGATCAACGCAAGATGCGAGACTTTGTTAGAAAAGAACACTTTCAAATTTCCCCTCAAAGCAGGAAACCGTTGTGTTGTATTAGCTGATGGGTAAATCTCAATTATTGACGTTCTTTGCAAGAATTACAAAATTAATTTGATATTTCCTTATAAATAGATATTATGAATGGTTTCGAAGCGGAAAAGTCAAAGAGCCTCACTTCTTCCATATGCCTCAGGAAGACGGTATTGTAATTCATCAAGCGTGGAAAGTTGAAGATGATGAGAAAAAACGTCCACATTTACTCGCAATGGCTGGGATTTATCAAAAAATCAAAGTTTGATTTTCATAATGAGGAAATATAGTTTCAGTAATTAGATAATTATTTTTTTTAGGGTGACGATGAGAAATACGGTTATGTTGTTATTACCGTGCCTGCATCTAAGGCAGTTGAACACGTTCATGACAGAATGCCAGTAATTACATCACTCAATCAAATAGAAAAAAAAATTCACAAATAATCTGTTTAGGCTATTCTTGAAAATGAAAATGCCATTGCAGACTGGCTTAACACTGGGACTATTCCCGCTCAAAAGGTTTTACATCATCTGTAATTCTCATATTGCTATATATATATATATATATATATATATATATATAAGAATTACAGAATTATATTTAATTTACTTTAATTTACTTTAATGAATTTAAAGGCCATTGATCAATTAAAACCGATTGAAGATATAAAACATTACCGTGTTTCAACATGCGTGAATAACGTTCGTAATAACACGCCCGAATGCATTCAACCTTTTATAAATGTCGAGTGAGAACTATATATACAATGCAATAACAATAAAATTAGTTGTTTTATTTCCTGTTTTCTTGATTGTAGTATTAAACCAAGAAAACCCTCAGTACTCGAAGGATGGCTGATCAAACGATCAGCACAAGTAGATACATCTGCTGAAACCTGCAAGAAGATTAAATCAGAATAAAAATGCTTTTCACAAATGAATTCTCTCACAAAAAAATGTTCAAAATATATCGTCTTCGTATACGACCATTTCTCTCATATCTTTGTGCGTTCCTTTCTGAGAGTTAATGGTAGCTGTAAAAAGAAGAAAAAATGTAATATATATAAATTATGATTATAAATAATACGTTGATTCTATATTTGTATTCACCAATTTGGGTCCAACTGGATGTTGATCCATCAGATGTAGTTTCAATACTTGGCTGCCTTCTCGCTAAAGAAACGTTTAATTGAATAGCGGATACCATAGAACTGTCCATCTATTAAATGAGAAATGTTAAAAATCAGCAATTATTGATTTGATATATTAAAATACTTCATTTATAGCCTTTTCTGCACTCTTCATGTTTTCAAAGGTAACGAATCCACAACTAAAAACGAATTTACACTAGAAAATGTGTTAAAAACGAATTGTTAATTCAATATTATGTACTTCTTATCGATTTCCATTGATATGTTAATTATATTTCCAAAATCTGAAAATGCATTTCGTAATATTTCTTCAGTAACGCCAAAACCATGAACGTAAATCGTATTTCCTTGTTTAGGTTTCTCCATTTTTCCATCACGATTTTCACGGGAATCACGAGCACTAACAAAGCTTTCGTACAGACCTTTTTTTAAAATTGGTCGTCCACTAGGTGCCTGTAATTAAAATAATGATATCAGAAGTGATGATATTAATAAAAGTTAATGTAAGCAAGTTAGATGAGATGTACACTTGATGGCGTGCTGCTTTCTTTTTCTTTTTCTTCTTCGTCACTCTGATGTGCCGGTTGAAATGGTTGATAACCACTGACTTGTGCCTTTTCTGTCGTGCTTAGTTTTCTTTCCAAATTTTTCGACCTCTTAAATCCCATCTTGTTTTTATTTTCAATTTTTATAGCACTAATTGCCCCAGATTTCAATAACTTTTTGGCAGCTTCTTTGGCATCTTTAGCTTCAAATGCTAATTTTTTATTTTTTTAAAGATATGAAATTAGTAAAAACTCTGAACTGTTTGCATTCTTACGCCTTTTAATGACAATTGGCTGCTTCTCTGGCTCCGGCTTCGGCGCCTTTAATTGTTGTAAAGCCTTTTTCTATAAAACAAAACAGAATTTTTAATTTTGATAAAACTAATACTTTTTTTCAAATTTTCACATACTTTCTTACGTAATTTCTGATATTTATTTTGTAGCATTTGCTCTTCTTCAGTTAAATTCGAAGGAAAATGTAGGTAAACCATTTCGATTCTGAGAGCAAAAGTTCAAAAACACGTCGTCAGGGGCATGGTGGTTTCTTTCTACCATGGTCAGGGGCGTCAGTGGGTTGTTGACCGGTCTCGATCGCCTATAAAATTAAATATGGCAGCGTACACGTGTTTATGGATGTAAACAACTAAAAGATGAAAATTGCAATCGAAAATATTGGTAAATTGGGATCGAGATTGGGGCACATAACTCTAGAAACAGGAATACATGCAGACAGAGTTTTACAAACTCCTTTATGCCTTTTGTACACAAAATCGGGATGTGTACCACATTTAACGTACGATGTGCTACAAACTGTTACCGAAAGCCATGACCTCTCGGCTCTTCCATTGCAGCTCAATTTGTCATCCGTGTAATTATTATTTGCGTTATTGTCATCAATGTTTGTCATGTTCATAAATATATTTTCTAGCGTTGAATCTCACAAGGCGATCAAAGCATTCAAGAAAGGAGTTGCATCTTTTATGGGATTTAATAATCAATTAACTTACTTAACAAACCACGATCCAGCTACTAAAGTAATATCTGGATATAATGGAAAGCAAGGCATTGCTGTTTGGACCAAAAAAGGAAAACATTTTGTATGTATCATAGC
This sequence comes from Strigamia maritima, assembly GCA_000239455.1. Classification (NCBI taxonomy): domain Eukaryota; kingdom Metazoa; phylum Arthropoda; class Chilopoda; order Geophilomorpha; family Linotaeniidae; genus Strigamia; species Strigamia maritima. The sequence continues at coordinate 496,419 of JH431781.1, forward strand.
GGTATTGACGTAGTATTTTTATTTATATTATTTTGTTTACTTTAGGTTGATGTAAGTCATTTTATGGAAATATGTGAATCAATTCAGCCAGATTGGATACAAATTTTAAGTGATAATGACACTGAAGCTGATAGTTCGAATAAAAGTGTTAATAAGAAAGTAAACCGATCTTTACAATATCTGGACGATTTTTTAGAAAATTTAAATAAATTTGAGGTACATTTCCGAAAAATTATCAGTATATTAAATGATTTTAATGAAATATTTTTTTATAGAATACTAAACATTGTGAATTATTTGCAAGTATCGAAGGCGGATTTAATATTAATGAAAGAATAAGATCAGCTAAGGAAACTACAACTAGACCTGTTGCAGGTTTTTAACCTTGAAAGTAGATAGATTTTTATTATTATTATTAATATTAATTTTTTCAGGTTTCGTGATTGAAGGATTCCATAATGAAGGGACTGAAATCGAAAAATCAAAATTTGAAGATATTAAAAATGTCTTAGTAGAATTCATGGTAAGTTTGTATAGAAGGTAATTTCATTGGAATGTTTGTATAAAACTAATTTCATTGGAATGTTTTTATAAAATTAATTTCATTGAATGTTTGACTTAATTGTCTGAAATATTTTTTTAGGATTTAATACCTAGGGATAAATTGCGCATAATGCATGGAATTTTATTACCTCATCAAATTTTACATTTAGTGGAAAAGGGAATTGATATTTTTGATTCATCCTATCCGTTTTATATAACTGAGAAAAAGTGCGGGCTAGTATTTTCGTTTGATTATAATCATGTTGAAAATGACAAATTAAATCAATTAAAATCAACGCAAGACATCAATACTATTTATGAAATAGATTTCAGCGAGAAAAGGTACTTAGTATTTTATTGTTGTTGAGATAATTAATAAAAATCTTTTTGTAACTACCTTTTATATTTAGATTTTCAGATGATTTCTCTCCAATAGTGCACAATTGTCAATGCATCACATGTAAGAATCACACCAGAGCTTATATCAACCATTTACTTACAACTTCAGAAATGCTGGGAAGTGTTTTGCTCATGATGTAAGCTGATTCAATCCCTAAAACAAATTAAATTTTAATTTTTTTTTTAAAAAAAAAAACTTTTCTAGACACAATTTACATCATTACCTCATGTTTTTTCAAGCAATTCGAAACTCTATGGCATTAAATAAATTTACTGCCCTTAAAACCGTTGTTTTATTAGGTCACAACGATAAAGTTACATAATGGAATTTAGATTTTAACTGTAAAACCTATTCTGCAAATAAATAAGAAATAAAATTTTACTTACCCTCTATTTATAACTTAACACACGCAAACAAACAAAGTTTAATGCTTGTTTATTCACATCTTGAAGATTCAAAATATTCCTCTAGCAAAACTTTACATGTAAACAAATTTCTGGTAAAAAAATCTTTTCCTTTTTATTATATAATATACAAGATAACATTTAAAACGATCTAACATTTTATTCTAAAACAATAATTTCAGAAAACAAAAAATGTCATGACATGTTTTATAAGCACCATATATTTCTGTGACATTTTTCTGCACAGTATAAAAATCAACAGATAATTTCCTATTAGGTAATAAGTACAAATTTCAGCACAACCATTCACCATTGCTTCAAACAACTTGTCACAAACCCGGTAACACTTTTAGTTAAATCTAATAAAGCTATAAAAATATTTGGCAGTAATCAAGCTACAATCTTTGGCATAAGTATAAATAAAATGCATTTAATAATTATAAAATTGCACGTAATCAAAATTTTCGTTTGAGCAAACTCAACTGAGTGTTTATCGACTGATTCAAATGCCTAGTTTGCTGAAAAGTGAACTGTATAACAATAAAATTGTCTAAAATGCATTTATTTTATATGGAAAAATAAAAATAATAAGATAGTTTGATAAAACGTAACAATCTATATTTGTTGATATTATCCGAACAAGTTTTAGCACAATTGCTTCATCTTTAAGGATTAATTTTTTTTCTTCCATTAAAAATCTCATTTCGATGGCAAATAATCTCATGGCATACTTAGTGATAATGCGAGAAATTTCATTAAAATAATTCCAAATTGAATGAAAAAATGAGAATTTTTCATTTTTCAATTCGAAATTATATTTTTAACAAACTTTTAAAAGATGGCACATTACATCGATAGGAAAAGAAATAGTAAAATAAACACGGCAATAACGGCGGGCATCAAAAAACATATAAAACGTTTGTATTAAAAAAAATTAAAGTTCTGTATGTAGAGTTAAAGAATCTTCTGTGTCACTGATGTAATTATCGTCACCTGTGTAATGAGTTGGATATACAAGCAAAGGAGCAACAGAAAACGCCTTTAAGTTGCGGTTTTCAAACTGCTGTTTCCACTCAGATCTGATAAATAAATAAATACAACAAATGAGTATAGAGTTTTTTTTGGTTCCTAGTTTATCATTGTAAACTTTAATCATCCTTTGCGCGAAGAAAAACATTGGATAATGAAAAGTGGAGCCATTTATAAATCTCAGAATCAGTGTCTCTATGGATCAATTAACTTGTTTTCTTTTTCTCAGAAGTTTTAGAATCAATTACGCATACGCACAACCATTACCAACTGTTTCATTTTAAAATAGAAATGTTAGTTGTGGATCGTTCATTTATGGCTATTTATGATTTCAAGTTTTTTTTGTTTCATATTAAATATAATATTCAAATATATAATATTCATTATTTTATTTAATAAAAACGAATTGCTTGATGTAATTTTCTGAGATATGTCAAGTGTGTCAAACTAGAATCTGACATTTACTGTACGATATTTGCATCTTTTTAAAATACATATAGGTCTACCATTTACGACAGTCCGATAGATACTTGTAACAAAAAATTGTGAGTAGTTACTCAGTCAAGTAAAATAAAACTTTGTTTCAAAGTAATGAAAAAAATCGAGATGAAAAAAATGAGAAAAATTTGATCAAATAAAAAAAATATAATAGAAAATTCCAAATAAAAAAATTCCTCGCTTTAAAGAAAATTTCAACATTAAAACGTAAAACGTTTCAGTACACGTTCTGTTTAGAACCTGCAACTTAAGCGATAATTTCGATTGAACGGTTTAATAGTCATTCCGCCTTTTCTTATATATCATCATTATAGAAAAGTGCAAAGTTATAAAATAGTAAGTACACCAAAAAATCTTACTCTGGATGTTTGTCGAACATGATTGGAAGAAATTCATCCACTGGAACCATCTTTGATAATGGTTGGGCAGCAAGTAATTTTTTGGCACCTTCAAGTGAAAGAATATAGCACAAAGTCCAATAGGAATATTCCACCCTCACAACCATTGAAGAACCATCAACAAAAGGTTCATCTTTTTCCAATAGTCGTTTCCGTCCCAGATATCTGCGAAAAAATATTTACAAAAAAAAAAAGTAAAATTTTAAAATCAATTGGCACAACAAATTCAGCAAACAGAAATTATCGATAGAATATAAAAAAGAGAAGATAAAATATACCACATTGCTAAGCGCTGTGCGACAACAAATGGCACTAAACTAAACGAGATAATTAATGAGGCTATTACAAAGCTACACTTCAAAATCCCTATTAATATGATTTAATTGTAAAAATATGGGATCATGTCAGGCTTGATTTATATATAAACTTTAATCCTATTAGCACTTACATTAATTGATTTATAATAATATTTGTTTATGATTTGCTTATCTTGTTTTCCAATTTTCTACAGAATAATAAAATGCACATGAGATGGAAAACAACATGTTTGTTTAAAATCTCAATAGTATTGCAGTAAGTGATCGATTTGAAAATGTTAAAACATCTGACGGTTCAATACCGTAGTGACTTATAAAGTTGCCACCAGAGGGCGCGATTTGTTAAAATCGCGCCAGATTCAAAATAAGAAAATTCAAGTTTTATGAAGATAAAATGTTTATTGAATGATAAAATATTTAAGTAAATATTCTCTCTATATTTTGATAAATATCAGAGAGAATTATACAATGAATAAGTATGTTCATTGTTGAAGAAAAAGTTACGATAAAATCATCGATAAAAGTGATTATTGTACTCAAACAATAATAAAATGTTGTTGTGAAATGTTTATTTAAATAAATTAAGACTATTTAGGGATAAGAATACTTTAAAATATGAATATAAATAAAGTTAACCCTAAATATTACCATGTGCTTTTTGAATATTTTAGATATTCTATGGGGTTCACATAACTTTGACAAAGGAGTTGATTTGATTGGATCAGCTCATTATGACTCACTGATATGCAAATCAGCTAATCTGCTTATCAGTATTCTGGCTCCCTGATTGGGGGAAACTCAAGAAACCCCATGGTTTCATAGTATATAAGCTCCTGCAAGAACTGATTCTGGGCCTCTGTACTGAATTAATGTTGAATCTATATGATTGTCTATGTGTAACTTGTACCTGTAACCATTCAGGGTCATTTTTATCACCTTTTGCTTTAAATACGAACCGGCAGGCTGTCAACACCAAATTAAAGTAGGTATAATGCCCTAAAGACCGTAGTTGCCGGGCCTGAAAAACCCGAAGGTAAATGTACCGAGAATATACTTGTGCTTTTTGCATGTAGGCCAGTCTTATGGACAAAACTTGATTGTATCGAGTCCGCTCGGACCGAGCAGCAACCGCTACCTGTATCAGGAGTGGGCGCTAACTGTCACGTGCTTCGGCACCGTTTGAGAACAACGTATTCGGTTTGATGCGGCGCGCCCGACTCAATCATGACGGCCGAGGAATTTCTTATCGATAGTTGTACATTTATTTGAATGCTTACAATTATTATATTCATGCGAATGTAATAATTGGAATAGAAGAGTGAGTTTTCACCGCAACGCTCGAAATACAGGTGTAAGTCGATACCACGTGGTATCGCTAATTTGTGACAATCATCCGACCGATGAATGCCGATATTCGCAGGATTCGATAGTGTATTACCCCGATTAGGAACCAAATAGCGCCAGGAAACAACAGAAGATTCGTAATATTATTATTGCCTCTGTTATTAATAGATTTTATGATAATCGACCTCGGATCATTGTAGTTTGCAATGATCCGTAATAAATGTTATGATTTGATAAAATTCCTTGTTTTCATGTTTATTTACTTTACTCTTTCCAATTCAGTGTTGTTTGCAAGTGTGTTTAGATATTTTTTGCTGGTTCTTATCCTTGGGATAAGTGGAGGTTTTCTTAGTAAAAGAAAATCCACGTGGTTTCATAAGTTTTACTGTCTTGACCCCATCGTAAAGTGTAAATAGCACTTTAGGAAAAAGTCAGATCGTCACAAACATTATTATTTCTTTTTGACATGCTTTGTAATTGGAACTACGTACTTGTTTCTTTCTCGTTTATAGTTTCTAATGCAGCTAATGGACTACCGATAAAACTGAATTGTATTAAAAATGTGAAGAAAAAAACATTATCCAAGTTTTGATTACTAAGTTCTTCAGATTCCATTTCAGCTAAAATTAATAAAAGCTCGTTGATCCAACACAAAAGTTTTCAAATGAAAAATATTTTGAATTTTGTCATGTAAAACTTTATTTTCTCTATCGCCTGTCTTTCCATTCATTGTGAATGTATAAAATGTAATTATGCTTTGCTTTTCACAAAATTGGTAAAGAGGAACCATTAAATGCTTTTAACACGAACTCTTATCAAAGCATCCGGATGGTGCACCAACAACTAAAATTTAATTTTTCATGGCATGCAAGTTGCAACAACAATTTTTAAATAGTTTTCTGTTAAATTAATGTGTTGAAATTGTAGTTAAATCTTTAGAGATGACTATTCATATCAACGAGAGAAGAAATATCCGTTTCCAAGCAATTGTCAGGACTCAGGAACTATAGAACAAGGATCAATCTAACATTCATATTGTTTTATTTGTAAATGATCATTTATACAGCCCTTTTAAAAACATTGATTTCAATTCAACATTCCCAGTTTCATCTTCATTCTTGGTTGAGGAATTTAACATTACATCTTCAATTTGTAACAAATCAAACATTTTCTGGTATTTGATTACAGTTTATTTACATTAATGGAAAAAGAAAGTTGAAAGATGAAAGTTACGTAGGTACGCATCATCAGATGTTGTTTCCATTAATGTAAATAAACTGTAATCAAATACCAGAAAATGTTTGAACAAAAGATAAAGTATATGCCGATTGCCTACAAGATGCACCAATAATACTTTACACATTTACCTTGGGGTTACGTAACTCGTAGCAGTCGTTTACCTTACTTCTTAATGAAAGTAAAGAATGATTATTTATTCTATGATGTAGAATTAATCAAAATAGCACTCATATAAAATTCTCAACTTAACGTTCATATTTCTTTTAAAAAAATTGCATATGTAAACTTGTAAATTAAAAGGTAAAAGATCAGGTCCCATTAGGGGTGTGCCCGATATCAATGCGGCATATCGCAAAACGCACAAATCGCATCGAAATTGGGGTAAGTTGCAATAAATAATAAAATAGTCTGCATTTAATGAGCAAAAATAATGGTATAATAGCAAAAAAAACAAAAAACCAATCCCGTTTTTCATTTTGTCTTTTTGTCGACAAAACGAATGTCTGCAGCTAGTCGACAAAACGAAAGTTTGTGCCCTGTCGACAAAACGAAAGTTTGTGCCCTGTCGACAAAATAAATATCTGTGCCCTGTCGACAAAATGAATGTCTGCAGCTTGTCGACAAAATCCATCTGTTGCCTGTCAACAGACTGCATGGACATGTTTTGTCGACAAAATGCATGTCCATAATTTGTCGACAAAATGACTGTCGACATAGTGCTGTCGACAGAATGCATGGGCATTTTGTGTCGACAAAATGACTTGCCTTAGCCTGTCGACAAAATTACCTATCAACAGAACGACTGTCGACAAAATGACTGCCTCAGCTTCTCGACAAAATGACGGTTGACAAAACGAATTTCGACAAAAGGACCTGTCGACAAAAAACGACAGAATGCTGTGAATAACTGTGAATATCAGTTATCACTGAACTTGGGACACTTGCATTGAAAGATACGGCCAAATGTGCTAAGTCCACACAAGAAGATCTCTATTTCTGGTCCAGCGATATTTTTATAACTCTCAAATTCCGCCGTAATTTGTTGCTTAGAATCTCTTTCCGATTTTCCCAGATGTGCAGCCGCTTCAATATGTAATAATTCAACAGCAGACAACACTGTTGTTTCACATTAGATCCCATTAATAAAAATCTAAACGAAATCTCGGGTAAGAATAGTCGACTTACATAATGCTTAGTTACTTGGCTTCCGGCAGCTGCTGCAGAAAGTTTTGAGTGCAGAAAAGTATGTGGACTAAAAAGTGGGCAAAAAAATGCAGAAAAGTAGAATTTAAAAATGGATGCCAGCTAAGGAAGGCAATTTATAAACACTGCTGCTTTCTACACTCAACATTTTCTGCAGCAGAAAATTTTCTGCCGGAGTTTCTGCCAAGTGGGAACTAAGCATTACAACATAAAAAATTTTATCATTAAGTTTGATCGAGATCATACTCATCAACAAAGTTATCAGAAAATAAAGCATAAGAAGTAGATTCTTCTTCATTTAAACCAGATTCATCATTACATAAATCATAAAAAGTTTGGTTTATCACCGGAAGTAGAGATGAGCAGTTACCAACGCCTCTAAAATGTCATAAGAGTCTGCAGTTGGTATCAAATGATGATATCGTGATGGTATGATGGTATCAAACGCTTGCCGTTTTTTCATGTGTCAAATGCAATGTTGACCACCAGCGAACAGTCATATCACCTGGAAGCATTTTCTTGCCAAACCTCAATTGTATTTACGACTCTACATGGCACAGTGCCATATAGCGTCGTAGCTTAATGGTTGGCCCTTAATCAAATTTTCCGTCGGGTCTTTTATATTGGCAATAACATTTCCAATTTAAATACTTACATCTTCAAACAAAATAAATGAAGAAAAAAAACAACAACTTTAGTTCAAGTCTACACGAAAACCAAATCTGTCATTTTGATCGTCCATTTTAATATGATTGTCTCATTTACTGGCTGCGGTAGCAAATCAAAGACGGAACTCACTCAATAAAAAAGGAGAAATATGTTGTATGTACAGTAGTGAGTACAATGTAATTACTTTTGACAAGGTCCATAAATTGTATCAAAGCGATCGAGTGCTAAAATGATAATAAATCGTCTTGTGAAACGCCCTGCATTGTTTTTTCTTCTTTATTTATTCGGTTCTTTCGTTGTAGAGAACGATGTAAGCTCAGATGAGTGGAGTGCTTGCTTATTTCTTTTTTCTATAAATTCTAAGCTTAGTGCATGGCTCGGCAATAGCATGCTAGTAGCAATAGCAATAGGTTTTAAGTTTTAATAATAATTATTGGTTATGAATATTTAGATACTGGCCTCAAGACCACTTTCATCAACAAACAAAACAAATAAAAAACATCTATAATAAAAAATAGCAAAAAAAACGCTGAAACAGCAACAACATCACATCTGCAGCTCTAAAAGCTGGATTAAATTTTTTCACCCGAACCAAGTGAAAAAATCAAAGAGGTATTAGGTAAACTAATACTGGAATTTTTAGTAAAGTGAAAAATACATTTAACAAACTACAGGTAAGGTACGTAACAACATTGAGTTACCTAAAACAAACACAACCCATCACCCAATTAACATTTAATTCAAATTTAACTAAAGGGTTTTGTTATGGCAAAAATAAAAAAAGTTAACTGAATTGCATGAGAATAAAATTTATCAAATTTAAATTTTCTAACCCATGATCGTGCAACGTGCAGTTATATATCTTCGTTGAATCCAAAAATGTCCCCTTGAAATTAATTAATTTTTGTGGAATTCCATAAGTAAAACCAATTTACCCCTTGCGCATTCATTTGTTTAATCAAAATTCTGCTAAGTGACAGCTAACTAATTCTTTAAGTACTTAATAGCACCGTTTAAGGTTGTACATAATGGTCACTATAAACCTCTGGTGTACAATCATACAGTTGCTGCAGTCCTGCAGTCATACGGCGCAAGCTTAATTATAAACAAACAAAACATGTTGGTTTGGTTGTCATACAACCTTCTAACGTCGCCTTCCACTTCATGTAATATTCAGCACTTGCATGTTTCTTGTTTACATTAATAAGAAACCGCAAAAGTTTTTTACTTTTCTCAGAAATAGAACTTAGAGCAGTGACTGTAACAGTAAACTTTTCTATCAAAATCAGAATCAAGTTGCCTCATTGCTCAATTTCTGATTTCTCCATTTACATTTCAAAATAAAGTAATTACGCTGTTTTTGTTGTTGATTCAGCAACAGCAATTAATTTAAAATGTATGAAGCAAGAAAATTGTAATTGAAGTCAACAGGGTCAGAAAAATAAAATAATAAATATATAATGAGTAAAAACTTATTTCAAAACAAAAACAAACAAAAAATCTTATTTTCATCATACCAATCACTCACTACAAATAAATTATAATTGATGTTTAAACGAGAGAAAAAAAAACAATAAAAACAACTCATTTGCAAGATGCAATTCCAACGTGAATTGACAAGTTCATTTACAAATAGATTGTCTTTGCTTCGCTAGCAACTTGTCTCGTCGTCATCCCATTCTTAAACCTTTTTACATATGCATCGAAAACGGCTTGCGTAATTAATTAGAAGGTAACTTAGAACAGCAACTTTCAAAAGATTTACAACTAATTAAAACCATTTCTCATCTACGCACATATAAATCATCAACAAAATACCATCCATTTATTTCACAGAAAAATTGCCTAAACTGATGGGGGGTATTAAGAAAAAGAAGATATTTGAAATAATAACATTATTTTTTTAAAAAAAAAATATGTCAAAAAAAAAAAAAAAAATTTACTGAGAAAAACTTCTACAATTTGAAGTAGAAGGAAAAAACAATTTAAGACTAAAGGCCAGACGCTGAACAAAATTGACGGTTCATGGTTGCTGAGTTTGCAACAATTGTATAAAAAAAATGATGCTATTTTTTGCCTGGCTCTGTTTTTGTAACATTTAATAACAAGCTTGCCCATATTTTATCTTTAAAATTTAATGGAACTTCAATGTAAATCATTACAAAGGTTATTTTTTGATAAAAAAAGCGGAAGAGTAACTATTTAAATTGGATTACCAGTTGCAGATTATTGTTCCAGTTCCAGCATCCAATCAATATCTGCATTGCTCAAAACTCGTGTTGAAATTTTCTCAGACAGACTAATAATTACAATTTTAATAACTTTAACCGCTTAGAAATTCAAAATCTTGACATTGTTGTGTCAATATTTGAAACAGATTTGGTTAACGTCAAGCGAAAAAAAGCATGTCTTCTTTAATGTTTATCTGTTCATCTGTTGCTCACAATGGAAACAAGAATTGATAATTTCCATTTTGTTTATACAACTTATCTCAAATTTTATATTGTTTTATTATGTAAATTTGTTTGCAAAAGTCTTTCCCCAATAAGGTAAAAATCTTGTTGCGATATAACAAAAACAAAAATTGAGTAGGTACTTAAAAACTTTGAGTAGTTTTGTAAATAACAATGTTGATGTTGATAAAAATAATTTGAATTTTTTTATTATTTTATAGATTTTATCAATAAATAAACTAAATAGAAAGAGATTACTTGTTTTTGAATATTTAATAGGTTCCTGGAATATAAATTTAAAAAAAAACTTACACAAGATCCCAATCGAGCTGCAAAGACTGCATTTCCTTCATCATTCGGTTCACTTTCTTCCTAAAATACGGCTCAAACTGAATATCATCTTCAAACACTATAACTGCACGATATTGTTCCTCAACAACCTGAATGGAAAACCAAATTCATTCAAACCATTCAACAAAGAGGCCAAAATTAAAAAAAAAAAAAACAAACAAAAAAAGCAACCATTCAAATACCAATCAAGCATGATTGTCGTATTTACCTCTTCCCAGATTTTATAATGACTTAAAAAACATCCTATTTCACCCATCGTTAAAGGTCTGGAAATAAAAAAATAAATTTAAATTTTTTTTGTCTTTTTAATATTATTATTATCCCTTCTTAAAAAATTAATTTAACCCTCAGACGCCTAACATTTTGGGTCAACGCAAAGACCTATTAGTGGTGTCAATTGACATGTTTTGTATACTCCGAGTTGAAGCGCTTTAGTGCTGTTACCATGGTTACCATGGTTTTACCAACTGACGCTAGGTGTCATCGATTGTAAAAATCAAGACACTCGGTCAAAATGTGATCATTTGAACAGCATGCAAGGTGTTAAATTATTTATTTATAATACCGTATTTTGTCGATTAAAGGCCGCGGCCTTTATTACAAATTGCGTCCGAGGGGTGCGGCCGTAATTCGAGGGCGGCCGTAATTCGAGGGCGGCGTTTAATTCGTTTGGTCATAAATTGCCTTGCATGTACGCAACTTTTAAATTGTAAAACGTGTGTTTAATCGATTTTAATGTATTTAATACGTGCAAACGTATTAAAAACGTATTAAAATCGTTTGAACACATGTTTTACAACTTAATAAGTTGCGTACATGCAACGCAATTTAGACAAAACGATACCGTAAACATTTCGAATAATGGCCGCGGCCGTAATTCGAGTGCGGCGTTTATTTCGAATTACAGCCGAGGGGCGCGGCCATAATTCGAGGGCGGCCGTAATTCGAGGGCGGCCTTTAATCGACAAAATACGGTAATTGTGTATACTAACTTAATTTTAATTCCAATTAGTGCAATTAATTGCAATTGATATGAAATGTGAACTGAATATGTGCCGACATGTGCTTTGTTTATTCTCTACTTTGCATATAGGTGGCGTTTTTAGTGAAAGCGCTCTCACTAAAGAGAAAAAATGCAGTGAAAACAGCAAACGTTTTAAGCTGAGATTTTAAGGAGCTCATATTTTCTCTTTACAATAACTTTTTTTTATAAGTCTGAAAATTACCAAATAAATTGAGTGTATGTAAAACCACATTTTGAACAGCTCTAGAAAATTTCAGATTTTTGAAAAAATTTTTAAAATAAATTTGTATTCAGAACTATTGCCTGTGTCAATTGACCCATAGGATAGGCTTCTGAGGGTTAAAAAAAAAATATTTTCTAAAAGTTTACTGAAAAGAAACAGAAATCATAACAACTAGGACTTGTTTAATCATCATTTCTAATCAAAACCGTTGAATTAAAAATATTGTAAATTAATTTCCAAACCTTTTATGATATGGATCTTCATACTGTGGAAGCATATGGATTCCCTTCGACTTCAAAAATGTCTCATTTAATGTCCTATAGAAAAAAAGAAGAAAAAAAATTTAAAAGAAAATTAATATTTTTTGTTTAAAACTTTCTATTGAAACCGCTGCCAACAGTTAGATTAATGTTTAACATCCACAACAACAAGGATTGTTCAAGTTAGTTTCACCAACCCCGGCAGAGCTATTATGGTTAAAATATTTCAATTCTTATCAATGTCAAGGGTGAGAACCCGACGCTTGACATTCTTAAACTAAATTAAAAACGTTTTAAAAAACAAACGGCTTTTGAAGGTGAACCTATCTATAATTACATCAGACCATCAGAGAAAGAGAGTTGAAAAGAGATATAAGGAGAAGAGTAATTAGAACCTTGACGATATAAAAGTTTACGAGTACATCCAATTGAATGCGGTGTGTGTACTCACTTAACTTATCTTCTTTTCTAATTGAAATATATCACACAAAAAAATGATGACGAAATGTAATTGGGTTTATGCACAAAATAAAAAAATCGCTTTAATTTGGTCTTGAATACTTATTGTGGTTTTTGTATAACTATAAAAACTATATAGACCTGGGTTTTGTGTAACGTTGTAACTAAGCCTACACAGACCTAGCTTGTGCTCAGATTTCAATGTAAATATACCTTAATCAAAGCTAAAAGCGGTAATTTGAAAAAAATTCAAAGATAATCTCAGGAATCATACCCAAAGAAAGATCTATATTGAATTTTCTAAACCAACATGTTTTTCATTACTGTTTCATTTCTAATTTTTCTGAAATTTGAGAAATATATTTTGTTTCCAGTGTAACCCAAATTGAAAAAATTTGTTGATTGTTGTAAAATTCCACACATGCGCCATAGCATGTGTGTAAGCCAATTTAAAAAAACTTTTTTAACATAACATTTTAATGTCAATTTAAGAGTCATCACCTTTAAATAATGCTTACGGTACATGATGATAATTTAATAAAAAGAAAATTATCAATAATTAAATTTAAAAAACTCTAAACTTTTAAAATTAGATTTGGTGACAACGAATCTAATTTTCATTCGATACCTATAAGCTCTTTAAAAATATGCAATAATGTTTTTTGTAAACAAAATCGTATAAATCTTTAAATTACATTGAAATAAAGTATGGTAGACTATGTTTTAATCAAAACATATTTAAATTCCTCAAACTATGCTATCAACAACGTACAGGAAATGTCAAACAGCTGAACATCTAATTTAAAAAATATATTCGAAAAAAGTAAATCCGATCCTAAGCCTTCCAAAGAAAGTTACAAAATTGAATTGCTGTGCAGTGAAGTTCAAACCTTCAATACCGTGACAGTAATAGTAATTCATGTAATTATATTGATACAGACGGAGATGCTCACGATGCTGTAACAATGAACATCAAAAACATCACAAAAATGCAGCATTCTCAAAATCATACCATTCAATTTCCCGACCCACAACCTCAAACTGCGGACCAATCGGTTGTCATGACAACACAAATAACTGGACAACCATTTTAACGCCTGTCATTGCCAATGTCACACAATACAAAATCATTTGTTTACTTACCTGAAATGGAATGAATTGAACAAATCATATGGGAAATCAGAAAGAGCGGAATACAAATACTCAATTTGCGTCTCAATTCATTAATGAACCTCGTCACATTTACAAACTAATTGCTTGAAAAATCCAACAACCACCCTAACCAGTGACCATTGAAACAACGTAAATTTGTTCACCTTGTTCAATAATTTCCAAACTTTTATCCATTTTATTTGGTTTAAACTTCTACCACGCACAATGACATTGTGGATGTTTATTCGCATGGGCGAGCAATTTACTTCGTAAGGTTGGCTTCCTGATAAACAATTTAGCGCACATTACCCGAATTTATGAGAGGAAAGATTGATCCAACCCCCCAAAAAAATACTGTAAAGTCATGTTGTCAATATTTTAAATATTTAATGGATTTAATTAAGATACCGTATGCTTACTTAAAAGTTTAAGTTTAACTTAATGCCGATATCTTAGAAAAAATTCTAAAGTTATTAAATTATGCTTAGTTCCCACTTGGCAGAAATTCCAGCAGAAAATTTTCTGCCGGAATTTCTGCCAAGTGGGAACTAAGCATTAAAGTTATTGTTTTATATTTGCAATTAAAGTAAAAATAACAAATCTGCAATTCTTAACCGGCCCGCGTAATTTTCTTTGCCCCAATCACAAGGCTGCATTCAGTTGTGCAGCCAATAGTGACGAAGACTCAGAGTCAATGGATCAGCTCTCCTTTACTTTCCATCTCCTCATCACCCGCGGCTGAGCAACGCCGCGTTCATCTGCACATTTGAGGCAGACCTCGCTCTATTTTCTATTTGATTCTTTCGTGCAAAATGGGAAAGTAAATTCAGGTAAGAAAATATTTTTAGAATATTTTTTTTAATGAAATAGATATTTTTATAAACAAACACATACTATATAGAAAAAAAAAAAAAAAAAAAAAGAAAAAAAAAAGAAAAACGTATTTGCGTTATATAAGTGTAATTACATAAGTGTAGCTTACATTTCATTGCATTTTATAAAAATAAATAAATAAATAAATGAAATTTGTGCAATTGAAAGCATTTTCTTTTCTCATGCTTTCGATGACTTTTTCCCCCTTGTAATGTAGTATCACGATATTCATTTAATTCATTATTTACACACACAAGTAAACAAAATCCACTCAACCATACACTCCACAACTCATCTTATCAAGGATTTAAGCAGCCACAACTCACCCATGACAAGAATTCAGATTAACCAAACAGTTGTTGCCTTGGCAACTATAAAAAACCAACTATAACTTCATATCATCCCGCAAACTTATAATGAAAACAAATAGCCAATTTTGCTTATTTTTAAAAAAAAATCAACAATAATTGCCTTCACTTTGCCACTATAGTTAAAGCATGTTTTAACGGCTACAATTATCTCATCGGCTTCGCATAAGGTTTCATGTAGCATTTACGCCATAAGTTCAGTTCGCCGCAACAGTCGCACAAGTATAGAAAACATTTTTCTTAACCAACTCCAACTTATGAAAACTAGACAAAAGCTTTAAAATACTACAAACTTAGAAATTTGTTTCATATTGCAAAAAATGCGTCATGTTGCTGATTTTCTCACATTTAAAAAAAATAAATTTTTGAGAATTTTACATAAAAACATCCTCGAACATTGTTATAGTACAATTTAGTTCTTAAAACATATTGCAATATCCTACCATTAATTTACGCTCTATCGTCGACTTTTTCTACTTATTTCTCCGTCACCATTATAAATTAGATTAATAATACATTGGGATTTTAACGATACAATATTTTGTCACATTCTAGACGAAATTTCGTCTAGAATTTGACAAAATATTGTACAACATTTATAACATTTATAACATTAATGTTATAAATGTTATAAATGTTGGCATCGTGTCTGGATTAAATGGGAAAAATGACATTTATTTTCTTTGTAACGATGGTAATTCAAATGTTTACTACTTTTAGTGTTAGTTTGTTCAGGATATACTATAGATTTTTTTATGCTTAGTTCCCACTTGGCAGAAATTCCGGCAGAAAATTTTCTGCTGCAGAAAATTGAGTGCAGAAAAGTGTGTGGACTGAAAAGTAGGCAAAAAAATGCAGAAAAGTAGAATTTAAAAATGGATGCCAGCTAAGGAAGGCAATTTATAAACACTGCTGCTTTCTACACTCAAAATTTTCTGCAGCAGAAAATTTTCTGCCGGAGTTTCTGCCAAGTGGGAACTAAGCATTACAAATATTTGGTAAACCGTATATTTAACATTGGGAATACCAACTGCGACGTCAGAAACAGTGCTCTGCGTCTATTGGCTATAAGTACCGAATTCTCTCGGAAAGAACGGCATGCCGGATAATGGCGAGTCAGACCAGGGTGCCGGATAATTCGAATTTTCCGCCATTTTATTCATTTGATTATTAATTGACCAGTTGTCTAGTTGTCAAAAACTGGTCAGACTCATAATTACCGGCATGCCGTTGTTTCCGAGGGAATACGGTATATGTCTCTCGCCAAGCTCAAATGCAAATGCTGTTTCGAATATATGAT
>JH431781.1:512945-527334 GCA_000239455.1 Strigamia maritima
AAATGGATGCCAGCTAAGGAAGGCAATTTATAAACACTGCTGCTTTCTACACTCAAAATTTTCTGCAGCAGAAAATTTTCTGCCGGAGTTTCTGCCAAGTGGGAACTAAGCATTACTGAATTATTCTCCTCCCATTGTTTTTATTTTTAAGCAAAATATTTAATTCAAACATCAATACTAGTGTTTTGGTTTTATGAGTTTCTTGATTGGAAGTTTAAACTTAAAATTCAACCATAACCTACAGTTCAAAACAGCATAGAAAATCCTTGCTCTTATGTCCTATAAACAGTGCCGGATTTCTGCCTAGGGGCCCCGGTGGTCGTATGATTCTATAAATTTTATAGAATAACGTAACTATAGTAACATAGACATGTTTATTAAAGTCATTAAAGTCGATTAAAAATTATATGTTCTGTACTAGTGCATTTAATTTGCTAAATTTCCAAAATAGCTTCGAGATGGTGGAGGGGGGGCCAAATGTCAAGTGCCTAAGGGCCCGGGGTCTCTAAGTCCGGGCATGCCTATAAAATGTGTTATCGCTGTTTTTTTACCACAGAGATCATGAACAAATCTCGAGTACATATTGTAGGTTGCGTAGTAAATCCAGCAATTCAAATATAACTCTAAAAATGTCATATATAAAGATTTCAGTTATTTTACAACCTGTACATGGATTTGATATATTACACATAAATTCATAAAACTTCGCATTTCCTATTAGTCAATTAGTGTTTCCAAAAGTAGGAAAACTACGAAATGACAAGGCTTGAAGACTGTGTGGTTAATCGTTTGTAATAATGTCGGTCATTTTTGTTTCGCTTGAATACCATTCCACTTGCTTTATCAAGTGGTTAAAATTTACTTTTAAGGAATAAGAGTATGGTAGATTTGTTGTTTTTTTATCCAAAGTGAGCTTTTTTATGTGATAAATGTGAAAGAAAAAATTAAACAAACTCTTGAATTCTCAGTTTTGAAAGTTGTATAAAGTTATAAAAAAAAAAAAAAGCCTGGCAATTCTGCTCTTTTCAACGTTCTTTTAAAAAACTTAATAAAAAAAAATTTGATTTTTTTTTGCACAAGTACTTGAAACCAATTTTTTTCAAATGATTACAATAGTCAGAAATAAATAAAAAGCTAAAATTTAGTAAAATTTTGATCATTTCAAAAAATTTAGAAAAAAAATCGATTTATAAATCTTGGACGTGCTGATCAATCATTTTCACATATAAGGCATCTTATTTGGAGATAGCAATGATAAAAGAAAATCTATTTCATCATTTTTTTAAAAGAAAGTTTTGAAATTTGGAAATATCAAAACTTCTTGTCATGATTTTCTTAAATTGAAATCCTTTCCCATGTAACACGCGAATGTTGCTAGAATGTTCCGAATGTCACCTGAATGTTGGCAATGTTTATGGTATTTTCGCAACATTTCTGCAACGTTGCTAATGTGAAATGAATGTTGACATTTTCCAATGTCGTATCAAGTTTGATGTCACTGCTGCAACAGTGTTGTGCCAACGTTGGCAATAAACATTGAAACAAACATAAATTTTTGATATATGTCAATGTTACTTAAAATGTTGCTGCATTGTTGGCAACAAACAGCATTTGATCAACAATCAACTTAAGATTTCTGTTTGAAAATAACATTTGCAATGTTGCTGCACTGTTTCTTTGAATATTGCATCATTGTTCCAAATGTCACTTCTTTTAACGTTGTTGCCAATAAAACAGTGCAGCAATGTTAGAAGAAGTGTCATTTGGAACAATAATGCAGCATTGCAAATTTTATTTCCAAACATTGCAGCAACGTTGCAGCAACATTTGGTGTTACCTGGGTTATGACTAACACCACAGCACATTAAACCAACAAGTGCTTGCACGGTTCGAGCCTATATAAATTAGAATGCTAATTATACCAAATCAGCGCGTAAACAATCGTAACCAACTCCATTCAAGCTGATATTAATGAATTGAATCATAATGTTTTTACTTTCCATTCTGTTATATAAAAATATTTAAAGTAAACGTGTTTGGCTAATATTTGAAATGTGTTTCAAGCATGTGATTTTGTTTACCTTTGTCCATGTCATAAAAATAACAAAAATCAGCTTAATTTTAATTTGATTACACTCTTATGTATACATTAGTAACATTAAATTTAAGCCAAATTGAAAATAAACAGTAATTCGGATGTTTTGTTTTGAGTACCAAATCTAATCATAAATTCGGAATGGAATTACAACGCAAGACTAAGCTCACCCTCTGTCACTTAACAGTCAAGTGACAGCGAGCGCGGCGCAAACGTATTGCAAGAGTCGAAGCTTTTCGACGACATATCAGGAAAATATTACAACGCACCAGTTTTTTTTGTTTTTTTTAAATAAAACTAAATAAATAATTCAATGTTTCAACCGTATAAAAATAAACTGAAAATTATATTTTGGTGCCTACGTTTTCAAGATATGGTTATTTCGATATGCAGAGAAGCTGCAAACACATGATTTCCTTTGGTCTGCTGCCAACACAAACCCAAGTGTTGTGCCTTAAATATGTTCAGTTTCCTACTTGGATCCCTTCGAATGGAACACGCTTCAAAAGCGAAACTATCTTATTTCCGACTGCTTTTTGCTATATTTTCATAAATTAATTTTTTTACATTATTTAAATGTTTAGTGCAAGTGTTTTACATTTTTGAAACAGTAAAAACTCTGATGTTTAAGAGTTTTTTTTAAGACTTTAAAAGATTGCTGTCTGTGGTTTGGTGGAGTACTGGATGTCATGTAGTGGTTAGTTCGACCCGCAGTGCGGTTCGATTCACATTTCTGTATTGCTCTGGAAAGCGAGACTGCTGCTTTTACCGCTATTTCCATGTGAATGCAGGGGTGACACAATGATGGATGTCAATCACACAATATTTGAACAGATATTTCCATATCTTTTCACAATAACTATTTTATATTTCAAAAATATTTGCTCAAATACCACTCAGATATTTTGACAAAAAATTAATTTGCATCGGTATTTTTTAACAACTTAACACTACACAGAAATCAGCACAAATATCTCAATTGGCACAACGATTTTTCATATTGTAATATAAGAGTTGCAAGTCAATTTTAATTCACTATGCTACAATATTAAAAATCTTTTACAACATACAGTAAACTAAAAATCTCATCAAAGTTCATTGGCTTCATTTCCTATCACACTATTGCTAACAGTCCGTTCTATTGTATATCAAGTGCAAATGGCACACACTACTGCGCATCTCACTACATCAAAAATATTTTAATTGCTTCTATTAAAGACATTAGGGTTTTTCCACAAAATATTTGGTTAAACTAGACTTGAATTTCTTGAAAATATTAATTTAAAAATATATATAAAGCTTTAATAAAAAAAAGTAATCAGTAACCGTAGTCCCTGGGGAAACTCACTACAACCAATCAAATCGTCAAACCTACACTATAGAAGAATTCGCAATAACATCATTAATAATCACAAAAATGCAGTAAAAAATACTAATGACTATTGACTAGCCTTTACTAATACTTTAAACTTTCAATGCTGACAAATTCTGTTTTCAAACTTGTTACTCCTTTTGACAATTTGACATTTTACATTATAAATACAATGAATTTTTTATTCATTCAAACTTTGTTCTACTAACCGTCTCTATCACCCGCTTCACGAAATCAATAAAAGATCTAAAAAAATAGCATGAAAAAGACAAATTTTTTTATTCTCGGTATCAAATGACATTATACTAGCTGCGACAAAATTGAATTCATACTTTCAAGTGTAATCATCCTAATTTGGAGTAAAAATTAAAACGGTGATATCGTATATCTGTAATATATATTGATTTTGTTGGAAGAAAACATTCATTACTTCAGCAATGAGTGTTTTCAAATAAATAAGTAGTGCATATTTATTGCGTATGTTTGCACATCTTAAACTACGTTTGGTACGATGTACAAATAGTAGAAAATATAAAATAATTCACAACTAACTACATAACTGCTGAACTAATGTTTTATTAGGCAGTAATCAGTAATTACCAACTTGCCCCCACATTTTCCGCACAGTTCTAGACAGTGAATAAAATTGAAATCGGACACAGATTAATCAAAAACCATAAAAGATGTATTTGCTGCAACCACAAATCACTTCTAAATCAACCACAGAGACACAAAACAAAACAAAATCAAGCGCAGCAAAACAAACCTAAAATAAATACTCTCTAGTGGTCCTTTGGGTAATCCTTGATTACTGGACCGATAGTCTAGAAGGCTGTAATATGTCTCACCATGGCGTTCCTTGGGGATCCAGCATTGCAGTTTCACCTCAAGCACCTCAATGCTTCCAATTGAATGAATTGCCACATATTTCTCTCGTTAACAATTGAATAGAAAAACCATCACTACAGTAACTGCTAGCAATATAATAAATCGTAATAAAATTTAGGGTTTTCACTTAAAAGCACGCTCTGAATTCAAAAGAAATAACTAACTCAGCAGCTTGCCGCGCGAATTTCTAGCAAACAGACAGCTGTAGAATTACAAATTAGAAATGCAAACCAAAACTAATCAATTCGTTTCTCCTGGCCCCCAGCTTTTGCCCCCTACCGTCCATTCGATTCGCTTATATGTTAGCCAACACATTATTACGTTTTATTAATTTCAAATTATCTTGTAATATATGTAAACAAAACAGTATCCGAAGTTCGTAAAATATGATATAATAAAAAAATCCTTAAAAGAATTTCAGAATAAATCAATCATGGAAAACATCATAGATGGGCAAAATACTTTAGTTCCAAATACAAAATACAAAATACAAAATAGTCTAAATTGCCAAAATACATTTGTATTTTAAATACCTAGGCAACACACCCTTCTCAAAAGTCAAAATACAAAATACAAAATACTTTAGTTCAAATTGTATTTGCCAAATACAAAATACAAATACAGTATTTAAAATACTCCAGAAAACACAAAATACTTTAAATACTTTAAAAATACTTTCTGGCATTCTGTGGTTATATTGTTTCCTTCCCTCTCTACAATTTTATAATATTTATCATTTACATAAAAGGTAATTTCGGTTTTCCCATTTTGTGCCTGTGCCAGTGTCACAGCGCCTTTAACGTTTAAATTTGGTTCAGTTCGACGTACATACACGTATGCGTATGTAACGTATTACGTATGCGTATGGTATGGTCACTTGGTCAGATTGACAGATTGAAATAGCTGATTGGCAATTGGTCACCTTATTTTTAAAAACTTGCCATTTTTACATTTTACACCAAAAACATTTACCGTATATACTCGCGTATAAGTCAACCCGCGTATAAGTCGACCCTTACTTAAAATGGGTCAAAAACTATCGAATTCAACCCCCTAAATTATTTTTTTTACTATTTTATTTTTTTAAAACTTAAAACGGCTATTGACCCTCGTATAAATCGAACCAAATAAAAAATAAAAAATAAAACAAAAAAAATGAAAAAAATAAAATAAAAGATTTGGTCCAAAAATCCTCGACTTATACGCGAGTATATACGGTATAATTTTTTTGGGTCTGAAAATGCATTTTGTATTTAGCAATACATTTTAAATACATTAAATTTTTTTGTATCCAAAATACAATTCATTTTTAAATACTTTCTTCTATATAACACCAAAATACATTTATATTTTAAATACTATCCTGGAAATTATTTTAAAATACTAAATACAAAATACATAAATGTACTTAAAATACTGTATTTTAAATACTTGTATATAAAATACATGTATTTTGCCCATCTATGGAAAACATACCATCAAGTTCTAAGATTACCCTATTCTGGTGTACTTACAATCTCCGCAGACAACTCTCATTTCTTCCATCTTCGAAAAGGCTATACACACACATACACACACAGTAGTCCATAGCTGAAAACTGGCTGCAATAAAAAAAAGTCCAATCTTGTTAAATGTTTGTCCCCTGCAAGTTTTTTACGGTCGTGGCGAAGACTGTACCTTATGGAAATAGGTGCCTTTTCAAGAATAAATGTATATGTAAAAGTCTGAAAATTGCACCCCAAGAAAATGTAAAGTAAGGACAAGTGACTTTTTTTTTGCCAAAAATCAATCACTCATGAAAATCTTATATCCTCCGTTTTGATTTTTGGAAAAAGTATATCGTGACTTTAATTCTATTGGAGCCAAATGAGCTGCCTGGAAAAAATGAAGACTACTGAATTTCTTCCAAACCAGAGATTTGCCATTTCGTTTATTTGCTTGTTTCCAAAGCGCCGGGTTTCTCCTATCTAAGCATTTCAAAGTGCATGTTCACATTATATCTAAAAAGATTCTGCTGCAAACTTAAACTCGCTATGTAGATAGAGAACCGCAGAGTGGATTTAGGAATTAATGTCATTATTACTAAATTTTATATATATTATATTGTACAAGAATATATGTTGAATATCAACACCCATCAATTAGAATAAAACAAGCACATAATTGACATAAATATAGTAGAAAACTAAAAAATAGAAAAGCATTTGTTCCTATGAGAGATTCTGGTGTGGTCATTTAAAATTGATGGAGTTTTATCTAAAAAAAAAAATCCTAGAAATGTTTGCAAACCATTGTCTAAAAAAAACAACATTACCTATATAAATCAAAATTAGCATTCATTCCTGTAATGATTTTAATTAGTTTTTAATCAAATTGCCAAGATCCGTATGGCTATTGTTTGTATTGTATTGCTATATTTTTCCTTAACCACCCTAATTAAAATAATCATGCATTAAAAAACATGCATTAAAAAACGAATATGCAATACACTTTAAAATTTGGTATAAAGATAGGAAAACTCTATGAAAACTGTTGTTTCAGTTCAAAATGTTCCATCAAGTAATAAATTGCTGTTCTTTTAGTCTTAGCCCCAGTCAAACAGATTGCAATTAGCTCTTTACCCTAGTGATTTATTAAAGATAAAGTGCCTCTAATAGCAGGAAAATAAAAAAATATACAACCAGGCAAAAAAAAAATCAACAACAAATTGAACCAATAATCACCTAATTTTTTTTACTAGAAACAACAAAGCACGTATGCAGCAGATAATCTAACAAATTAAACCTATAATCACCTATACAACATAAAGAAAAAAACAAACACTGTGCAGATAAATCATTGAAAATAATTATTCTTCATTTCTAATTTTAATCAGTAAAGAGCAGACCCAGCACTTCTAGAATTTCTCCAAGACACATCTGTAAGTTTTGCTTGTAAAATGGACGATGGATGTCTCGAGTAATAAACTTAAGAACTTTTTGACATAAATTAATGAAGTTGAATAAGGCATATGTCGACTTAACTTCACAAATCAGCTGTAGTGCAAAATGAAATGGTGTCAGTGCACCAAGAACTCCCTTGAGTTTTGGTTTCCTATTTCTATAACTTAAATCTATTCCTTGTTACGTTATTTTGAATTTTAAAAGCAGAATTGTTACTTATCAAGCAGAAAAGAATTTTAAAGTAGAATGAAATTTATGCAATTCCTTTTATAATTTAAAATGAATACATTTCCCCTTTTTTACTAATTAATTCATACACCTTGGTTCTCTAAAAAATTTCCGAACAATTAATCCATACCTTTGTTTCATTTAAACTTAGAAATGTCTTTAAACGGTTACAATTACCATCATCCAATATAAAAAGATAAATTTTCCTTTGACCTTTCCAAAAAACAATTATTATAAAAAAACTAAATTCTCATTTTACTTTGCACACTTAATTAAAACACTTTCATCAATAAATTAAACTCTAATCCAATTAAAGAACGACTATATATATATATGTACTCTACATCTTGCTGAATTTATTTCTTCTATAAATAAAAGATACACACATAAGCTTACATTCTTGTAAACTCTTACTTGTTAGATTTGTTTGCTTCCCACAAGATAGAAAACAATTTGTCAACATAAAGTTTGCCATTACAATAGTACACAGAACAACAATAAACCCAACAATCACAACTGAATACATGCTGATGTAATTGTCAATCCAGATCAGAGATAGTCTAATCTTTGTTGATGTGATCTGTTCCATGGTAAGCTTGAAACTAGTTACCAACATTTAATGAACAAATAATGAACTGATGTTGTGTGGCAGGCATAACAGCAAATCTCTTGTTTGCCACACGAGTGAACTACACGTATAATGCTAAGCAAACATTTAGAAACGTTAAAATGAAAGTGTTGACAGATGGTTATGTATTGTGTTTGTGTCACCCTGTTGAATATAATCTATAATCTATAATCTATAATCTATAATAATAAAACCCTGCTGAGAATAAACGGCTCATACAATTGAAATGTCAAATTCCAATTGTGTTAAATAATTCCATTATCAGTTTATTCATGCAAATTTCAAAGTTTAAATTAAATTACTTCAATTGAAGTTGCTCCTTCAATGAAATTCTATTTTCTATTGTTAGTTTGCCAATCAAGAAGTAGTTAAAAGCCCTAAATTGAGTATTAGAGCACACTCATGAAATAGTTCACTTCATATAAAAATAATATTATATTCCAGAGAAGTCTAACCCTAAGAAACTCCCTTTTTGGTCAGCCATTTTTAATTCCTTTTAAATAAAGACGTATTAAATGTGGCGCAATGGTAACTCAAACTTAAACAAACACTAATTGTTGTTCCTCTAACGATACTATTTTTAACTATCAGAAAAAAATGCTAATAAGATATATAGTATATAAAAACATTAAATAATAAAACAAAATTTTACCGTATTATTTACAGAAAATGCATAAAAGCAAAGATGCAATTTGAAATTCATAGATATGCCTAGAAAGCAGTTTGAAATTTGTATGGCTTGCTTCTAAAACAATATATATGTGAGAAATCTTAATAACGCAAAAAATAGGTTGGTCTTTTACATTTTAAATTAATGATCTCGCGAAGCTTTCAACATTCCAACACTTATGAACATTTTTAACTTCTTGCAAAATGAATTTTTGATTTTGTTATTCCCCCATTCACAACATTCCCAAGACATGAAGTGCATTCATCAGTATCAATTTTAAAAATGGATTCTTTATGTTTCGTGCCTTATTGGCAGATATGACGTTTCTTAGGTCATTACTTTTAAAATTGTTAAGTGCTTTTAAAAATTGAACTTCTTTTCTTACTCATAGATTGTCTTCACTTTAAAGCAAATTAAGCTTGCAAATTTTACTCTAGTGAGAGCGCTTTTAGAATATTGCGCCCTCTATATATCTAAACTAAATAAACATAGCCAGCATTAACCCATATGATTTAAGGTTAATTTGGCATTAATCCTTCATCTTTAAAACACATGGTCAACTGAGTTAATGTGGGACTAATTGCAAGTTAATATAGACAATTGTTATTATAAATAAATGATTAAAAACACCTTGCATGCTGTTTAAAACAACATTTTGACCACATGTCTTGAGCCTAGTGCCGGTTAGTGAAACCATCGTAACCATGGTAACAGCACTAATGCGCTTCAAAGTAGAGACTCCAAAATGTCACTATTAATCGGGCTCTACATTTTTCCAAAATTTCAGGGCTTTGAGGGTTAAGCAGTTAAAAGGCACTTAAAAAAATTGCAGCCCCTTTAAACAGCCAGTAAACTGGTTGAGAATAGATCAAAAAGCTCTCGGAAATAACTTGAAACTGAACTAAGTCCAAAAACGCTTTTTTCTTAATATGACTGAAACAAATCCATGACAGAAAGCCAATAAAAAGTCTTTTTTGCCAGGCAGTTCAACAATCACTAGCTACAAATAAATCAAACAACAATAGTAGGAGATTTGGGCTACTGACAAACGTATCAACATATCAAACGTTTTTACAATCAAGTATCAACTTATCTACGTATGAAACGTATTCGTATACGTTCATACGTTTGTGCAAATTTTCAGTTGCGCAAACCCCTAGTATTGATATTGTTTATTATGTAGTAGTTTTAAACGCCGGTTTAAAAGGAAAATTGATTTAATGACTTACCTAATGACTTTGATCGCAACCTGTATCATCATAAAAACAATGAAAGTAAAAAAAGTCATATTTGACTTCAATATTGAATGCGGTTTTGTCTGTTTAGACGAAAGAAAAACATCTTCAACAATAATACTGCAATGTACAATGACTAAAAAAAAAATTACAAGTCAGCATCTGGTAAAATGCCGGTAAAATTTTTTTTAATACCATTATACTATCAACGATTAAACTTATTTTGAGAGCCAGAGTTTTATTGCAAGACTTCAGGCTTTTGCTAGAGTAAAGTGGGAAAAACCGTATGCTGCAAGCTGCATGAGTACATTCCAACAACAGCTTTTATAACTCATAAAAATAACGGATTACAACTTCTGTACGTTCCTAGCTTCAATGTTCATAACAGTTGGTCTGTCATCTTTTTGCCTAATTTGCCTTTTTGCGATCATTAAAGATCGCCTTTGACACCTCACTCAGTTAAGTGGCCACTGTAGCAGAGGATCATTAAAGAGAGATGTAAGATGGGATTTTCTTTGAAACCAAATGCCTATAGGAAGCCAGAGAAAGAGGGAAGGATGAGAATGTGAGAGACGTGATGAAAGTTGCTGAGCAATGGCAGTAATGTTGTTTTTTATTTAAAGAATTGATGCATTTCAATACAGTTAGATGGTTTTAATCTTAACAGGATTTTCGATTTATGTAAATTACTTGAAAAGTATATCGATTTTATACAAAAAGTTTCATTTTGAGAATTCTGGAAAAATCCTTCTCATTTAATCCTTTTAATTCACAAACGTTTTAAACGAGTACGTGTCACATACAGGATCAGTAGTCCTAATTTTGTCTATGCTTTTGTTCTGTTTGCTTTAGCCTTTAAAACTTTTTAAGTTTTTAAGCCTAAAAAAATTATTTAAAACTAGTGATAAAAATTTGGAACTTAGTAGAACAAAAGTACTCCAATCGTTACAAAGTTTTCAAACGTGCTAAACTCGCAACAATAATAATAAATTAGAAAATTTGGCATAGTTTCACATCGTAAAATTTTAAAACATATGCTGTGATATGACAAATAACAAGACAGAGAATGTTAAAAAGTTGTAAAAATGCCACAATTTTATTTTTAACACCCTCATACTTCATACTATTAAACTAAATCTTCAAAGTTGTTAAAGTTGGTTTACTATTATCTCTTCAATCAAAACAATCTCTTGGCAAGATTGTAAGTAAAAAAACTCCTACAATACTATTGCTTAGATCCAAACTTTTAAAGCCATTAAACCTTGCTTCAATTCTTTGTCTCTACTTCCATTATTACACGAGCCAGTGAATGGCGCAGTCAAAAGCAGTCATCCCAATGATATGAGCCAGTGCAAAACATAAGTTGTTGAAACTCTGCACTGCACCTCAGTCTCACCAAGAAATTAATGAAATGAAAAAATCACCAAGTATGATCTATAATACAAGCCATTCTATAACTTCATTTAATCTAACCATCTAACCATGTCCATGCTGTAATGTATATATTACACTACACCAGAAACACGACCTTTCCCGTTAAAACTTGAACTTGAGAAAGCTGAGGGACTGAAGTCAAATATGATCAAGTCAACACTTCAAAGTCAATCCATACTAAAGTTAGTTACTTAGTTAAGCCTGATCGATGGTTTCACTAAAATTTACACCAGATTCACCACATCTTGTCGAATTCTGATAAATTTAAACCGGCAATATATTCAATTTTTATACTTGGTCCCTCGCTTAGAAGCTAGAAACTGTCGCCCGGTTATAATGCAAAATTTTCAATCAATGGTTAGGGCCCTTTTGTGGCAAACTTTTCCCATTTGTGCTGCACTCCTTACTCTTTAAAATACAATTTCTGTATATAAGCTTATAAATGGCAAATAAATTCTTCAGCAACGACTGCTAGCTTTGTTCCACATCCGTATCAACAACACAGTGATTGGCCTAAGAGACTCCTAGCAAAAACAATCAAATTTTTTCAATAGGCCACATGAGTCCTGCAGTTCGAGTAATAAAGAAAAGTAAATAAAAATTTGTGCTTGTTTTAGCTGCAATCTTGATTCGTGGAATTTCCTCAGTAACAAATTTTCTCAGCCACTTTGACAATTTCCTTTTCGTTGGTTTGAACACCTACCCAGGCCATCCGAAACAGCTCTGCTTACATCAGACAAATTAATTAAAAAAATTTTGCTGTAGTTTCTGTTGTTGATTTCACCTTAATAACAAGTTAATTAATCCCATTATCATCATTAACATTCAACGTCGTTGCTACTGTAGTATTTTAATTTATCCAATCTAATTGATCCAATTCAACCAATTCAGTTCATATTGCATTTGAAATAATAGAGGATTTGCGCACTTGAAATTTGTACAAACGTATTAACGTATCAACGTATCACGTATCACGTTGATACGTGATTGTTAAAACGTACAGATCAACGTAACAATTGAATTCTTACGTTGGTCCTTACGTTCATCGTAAAACTCGCAAGTGTCAAAACTTGCAATGTCATGTTTGGAAAGGCATAACTTTAAAAAAACTCATATCTAAATAACCTGAAATTTTGAGAAATTAATGTTAAATATGTTTATTCTTAAATACAATTTTTTCAGAATTTTATGAAACATTAAACAGGCAAAAAAAATAATACAAAAAATGTAGAAAGGGCAAAAGTTTGGAAATTCATTTTTTCCTGGACAAAAGTTTGGAAATTGTGTAGAAAATTTGCTCAAAATTGTTATGCAAGCGTTTTATTAATGCTAAATCAAACCTCTGCTATCAGAGGACTCTAGATTTTTGCACAATTTGTGAATCATGGTCAAAGCAAACAGTTGACTCTAGAAGAAAAGGGTCAAATTTAACAACTGATTCTCGCAGGAAAGTGTCAAAACTTGAATAACTCAAGAACCACTTGATGTAGAATTAATTTTTTTTAATGAAAAGATGCAAAAAAAGTTTGGAGAATAGTTCTTAAAAGTTTCTCAAAATGAATGTTTTTTTAACGTTTGAAATATAGATTTCTGAAGAGGTGAAAAGGCGCCATTTTTTAAAAAAATTCATAGTAATTTCAATTTTCATCCAATTATTATAAAACTTTAGGATGCTATGTACTACTGCATGTTAAATTATATCCTAAAGTTTTGTAATGATTGGATGAAATTACTATAAATTTTTTAAAAATGGCACCCTTTCACCTCTTCAGAAATCTATATTTCAAACGTTAAAAAAAAACATTTATTTTGAGAAACTTTTAAGAACTGTTCTCCAAACAATTCTATTATTACTGTTCGTTAAAAGGTTATTTTCACGGCTCAGTGTTTGTTGTAAACTTGTTGCAATTTCATAATTGTTATTCGATTCCCTTTAAGAAACAAAATCAACTCTCAAGTACATTCATTACATGACGGTAACCTATCATTTTGAAATTACATCTTCAAGTTCAAAATGAAAGACCTCGGGACCTCATTTATTTTTTATTCAAATTTGCCCAACTCTGTAATTGAGTTCAAGCCCCATCTTCATTTCATCATAAATTCTCTTTGTTTTACATAATGTTCCTATTGTACCAGCTAGAAATCTGAAGGAATCTCAAGATAAAAGTTGCACCAAAGACAAGAAAATATATGAGTTTCAAGTTCCTACTAGCCAGTATAAAATTGAAATAAATGTACTTTTAATTAACTAAAACAACATCTTTTTTGACTTTCATGACCAAAGTTAATTGCAACACATAAGGAAGCAGTGCTTATTTAGCAGTAATTATCTTCACTCACTGACCTAAATTTTTGTATTACATATTACTTTGAGAACATGATATGAATTTATTTCTGCTGAAAAATAATTCCAGTTGACTTAGAATAGAAACATAATCTCATAGAAATTTTTTGAGTTCATTTGGCCAAATATCAGAAATGCGCTTTTTAAAATTAAATTACGACGTAATCACAGAAATGCGCTTCGACTCTGATTTAAAACTTTTTAAAATTAAATTACGACGTAATCACAGAATCACAGAATATCATACACGCTGTTGAGAATCTAAGAAAAATCTGGCAGCTAAGCACTGAAAAAGAAGATTTATACTGTAGGATATCGAGTTGCTGTAGCAACCCAATGCACAATTGCTATAAAATCTATCAAGCAAAAATAAGATTTTGTCAAGGCACACAGGGGATAGGCAATGTCCTTCCTTCGACCCCTTTTCCCCTGCGGAGCCTTCTCAAAGTCACTGAGAAAAAGTAAAATTTCGTAATGTGAGTGTCAAAAAAGAAAGTCAATACTATCACACGACAAACTATAAATGGTCAACAAATGGCAGCAGTCGAAA